>CAUJGJ010000336.1:0-17500 GCA_963170055.1 Halisarca cf. caerulea | reverse complement strand
TGGTTTACTGACAACTCCAATTTGTTCCAAATATTCATGATCACACTGCAGCAGCTTTTCTCCATCTACTCCATTTTCTTGAAAGTACTGTATATATTCTCTCAAATTCATGCTCTCTAACCAGGCACTCACTTGCTCCACTGTCCACTCAATCAGTGTATCTGGAGTACTTTGGTCCAGAACTGCAAACAATGCAATTTAAGAAAATAACATGTCACTGACCATGCTTGCAAAAACTTTCACAGAAAAATTATAAGCAAAAACCCTGCTTTTCCAACTTCTAGCCGGTCAAAATTTAGGAAATTTGTGAGAACTTCAACATGTCAACTTGTACCCAATTATAGCACTATGCATAACTGTGATGCGAAGGCATGTGCAGTGTTGTTTTAGCTGGTTTTCTTCAGGTAGCCTTTTCTGTGTTAATAATATTCTGATTAATTCTGTTAAAGAATGAAACACCATTGAAGAAATTCTCATTGATATGCATAGGTGTAAGAAGATGTTTTACGCTGGGGGGGGGGGGGGTATATGACAGATCTATAGGAACGAACGTAATTCATTATTGATTTCAATGTACTATAAATGTATGAAACGTAACACAGTGTCACTTATATTTTACCATGCATGTGCACCCGAAATTCCATCATAAGTACAAATACTGTGTAAGACACAAAAAGAAAAGGATAAACTGTTTGCACATACGGTGTATGCAAGCTAAGCTTCCCTTCAGCAGAAGCTGCATGCCAAATTGTCCTTATCAGTGTGAATTGGCAGCAAATCTACTTATCGTTTCATTACTTTAGGTGTTCAAAGGCAAAATCAACGGTATGCACAACAAACGTGTTTGTTTGTACAAGCAAAAAGACAACATATGCAACACATTGGTTGCACGTGTCTACAATTAAATGGCAACCACAGCGCTACTGGTTGTGTCAGTTTCAATTCTACGGTTCTAACCTGTTTGGTAGGTATTTCTTTATTGAAATTAGTTTTACAAGGGTCAAGTATTGTTTTAGCTCTCTGAATAACTATTATATTGTTAAAAAGTCCTACGAACTTGATCTGCATCGTAACCTTAGGAAACTCTTCCGCAATCTGAAAAGTCCATCACATAGCAACTCATCAATACCCATCATCATACATAACACACTAGTGATCCATAACCCAGCCAAGAAGGCAGCCACCTCCGATCAATGACTACTTTAATTTCATCTTCTCCAGAAACTCCTTCACCTTGCCCCCATCAAATCAATTCCCCGCCCCTACCAACCAGCTACACACCATTACCCTGGACAACTCTGACATACTTCAAGTCCTGTCCAGCCTCGACCCCTCCAAGTCTCCTGGGTGTGTAATTTGATTTCCAAAGTACTTAAAGAATGCATAAACCCCCTAGCCACCCCATGTACTCCCTACACTCTTCCTAGTGTCTTTACAGAACAGTTTCATCCCCAATGAGTGGAAAGTTCATAAAATAATTCCAATCCACAAAGGCGGAGACGCCCTATCTCGCCATTGTGCATCCTTTCCAGAGTACTTGAAATTGTTATCTTCAGCAAGATCATCAACTTCATGTGGCCCCAAAATTAATCAACAGTCACCAGTTTGGTTTCCTACACAATCGATCATGCCTAACCCAAATCCTAACATCCTACTCCAATGTAGTGTATACGCATCATTAGACTCTAACATCTGCTGTGATATAGCTTACTTCGACTTTGAAAAAGCCTTCGATACCATCCCACACAGTGAACTACTGCTTAAACTCTGGATTATTGGCATTACCCGGCCCTTGCATGTGGCTATGGTCCTCCACTATGTCAACAATTCCAGATAATCCTCACCCCTTCTCCCTGTACTGTCAGGCGTACCCCAGGGTAGCATCCCAGGGCCAATCCTACTCCTTGTGTATGTCAATGACCTGCCTAATGACATCTCGTATTCTTTGCCTACCTATTCGCTGACAACACCAAGTTCATCAAATCCATCACTAATTTTAATAATTCCATTCTGCTGCAAAGTGACATTGATTCCCTCTCTTCATGCATGATGCAGAAAATGGAACTTATCGTTGAATCAAGGGAATTTGCAATAATGAGAATATCTCAAATCCAACACTGATCCACCTACATACGTTGTCAAATATAGTAACATCACGATCAGAAGTAACCAATGTGATTCAGGCATCATCATCTCCCACAACCTGTCGTGGGATACCTACTACTCCTACATATGTGCGCCTACCGTGCCTAGAAGAAACATAGCACTATCAGCACCCCAAGATCTTAAGAAAGCACTCTACATATCATTAGTCTGATACAAAATCACATAGTGCTCCCAGCTATGGCGACCTATGCACATCAAGGACACCACATGCCTAGAAAATATACAGTGCAGAGTCACAAAATTCATCATCACACATAGTGGAACTGGCTACAAGAAATGACTCATCCAACTAAAACTCTTTCTAATAATGTACTGGTATGAGATTCAAGACATTTTATACCAATAATCAAGGGATTACAATGCCCCGACGACTTGAACATCCACAACCTCATTACATTTGTTCCAACCACCACCAGACTTGGCTCCCAATCCAAACTGTGACACAACTACACAAGGACACCAAGGGTTTTTAGACACTTTTACTACAACTGAGTTGTCAAATTATGGAATCTCATGCCACCCATCAACCCTGACTTGTCTTTGATTCAACTAAACGACAGATCATACGTTTTATGTGGGACCATGCAAGTCATCAACAACTTTGGTCCTGATAACACATGTACCTTTCATTTAATCTGTCTATGTTCCAAGTGTCAGCTAGTCCACTTTTAATTCCTTGTAATTATCCTCCCTCCCACCTTGTGAATGTATTTATCCCAACACACAATCATTATGGTGGAAAAAGAGCAGAGAGCACTTACTCAAGACTCACTGCATGCCGAAGCTGCTGCTGTGCACCCAGAATAAGTCAGGTAGAAGCCATGAAAACTTCGTCGGCTGAAGGTACACCAATCAAAATTTTGTTGGCCGGACATATGACACATATCCAGCCACGGACATGATCAGCATACATCACGTCATTGTGGGGCCCGCTCAAGCTTGCCCCAATAATGAAAACATCTGTTATAAGAACTTTTATCTACTAATATGGTGATTCAGCTTGTGGGGGTACTGCCCCCCTCTATATTCTTTTTGTGGTGGCAAGTGCCCCCACTGTCCCCATGCTTCCTACGCCTATGATATGCTAAAAGCAGCTGAAATATGACGACGTGCTGCAAGCAACAATTGCAATCTCAGTTAATACACAGGTAAATACAAACACCATGTGTAGCTGTGTTTAGAGGACTTTTGTGGGAAAATGTTAACGGGTTTACATGATTCACCATATTCACTCACATATCAATCACAACGCTAACATTAACATTATGTTAACCCTATGAACACATGACACAGTTCCATATGAGTACAGTGACAGCTCACTAATTTGACACTCAATGGGATGTGGAAAAAGTGTGAGATTAGGAGGGTGTCAGATTACAGAGTGACTATAAGTATACTATAATATGGTGACTGCACCATGTGAGATGGTTGACATGAGTGAGAATGTCAGATTATGAAGGTGTCGGATAGAGGTTTTACTGTATACTCAATACAGAAGTGAATCTTGATATGCATGATTAACAAAATTAAAAGGAGAATAACTTGCATGGGAATGGACACACTTCTAAACATTAGTTACAACATTTCATAGAGCATTTAAAAAGCAATCTGATCATACCCAAATGCAAAATGTCCAAATTTCAAAAAATGACCCATTCTTGATTTGGCATTAGTTGGAGCTGGGAAGTATGCACCTGATAATTGCATAGGAGCATACACAATAGCATCTATAGAACAATACACCTATTGTACATACATATGTACAGTTTACATAAGTATATTGCCAATTAATTATTGAGAATAATTCCTTGTTTCTTAAACACCTTAGGTCCTACCCATTTCAAACAACAAAAACATGTGACCATCAAATTTCATTGAATGCATTACTTGGACCAATCTTGTGGTCTGTCCAGATGGTTACTTCAGATGAACTAGCGTATCGAGTTCTGACAGTTGGTGGTTGATCCCGAGAAAAGACAATACTAGCTGAGAATGACTGAGAATCAGATAAAGGCAAATCAAGCCTATCTTGCCATGTGTCCACTTGAGTAGATACAGCAATTAGTGCATTTCTTTCAAGAGTATTCTTCTCCCTATATATAACGTAAAGCATGTTGAAGTCGCATGGGCTTATAATAATTAGAGACACTTAACTATAGCAAATAGCCGAATATATACAAGCACAATAAGAAGCATTTCACTACATTGTGCATAACTGCATGATAGCTTCGATCTTCATGTATTTTTACTGAGGACACAAATAAAGAGTCATTGGAACACTTGTATTTCAGTACATGTACAAACCTTCGAAGGAATAGGATGAAGTGTACGATGTGTTGCAGCTGGGTATCATGTGGAATAATTCTCACTACCTTCTGTTCGCATAAGTTGTACATCTCAACAACCTCTTCTAAGCGTGACTAGCAAATATATAGAACCAAGGATCAGTGCATGGTAGGTGTGTAAATAAGTACTTGGTAGGTACAGACAACACACAAACTGCACAAAAACAATCCAAAATGGAGTACATATAACACATCAACTAAACATTGTTGCAGGACTATTTTTAGCTTAAATAAATAACACAGTGTTCAATGGAAAATGTCACAATTTACAGTAGAATAATTAGGGAACACTACTTTGTGCAAAACAGTAACATGAACTAAGTCCACCTACTCTCAATACAATGTAACATTACTTACAGCCAAATTGGACCCTTGCATTACTTACAGCCAAATTGGACCCTTGCATTAGGTATTTTGTTCCTTTCACAATAAAGTTTGACAATATATTCTCAAGATCAGTGACCAAGTTCAATTGTTCTGAAAAAGAATAGCAAAATAGTAACATAATAAAACAGCTAGTCTGCCAATTGCGTTTATACAAACACACACACACACACACACACACACACACACACACACACACACACACACACATACTCACACACACACACACACACACACACACACATGTATGTATATATATATATATATATATATATATATATATATATATTGAGCAACAATGCATTATTTCCAGGCATGCAATATATATGTAATAGATAATGTATGCACACCAACTGTGCAATAAAGTACAAGTTGGTTATAGAATAACTAGCTGGTTGTGGATGCTTATCTCAGGTTGGAAAAATGCAGTAGAAACCTCAGACTACACACAGTACTACACTTACATACATAAGGCTATAAGGGACGTTTGACAAAAGTAGGCATGTATTTAATATGTACTGCACACTTGTGCTCACCAGAGGGTTAGAAAAGTAAGCACTCATTTGTATACATTACGTATAGTTGAACATGCGTAGTATCTACTGTATATTATGTAGTGGCTAATACATAGGCGTGAGGGCAGTGTGGCATATATAATGCCAAAGGAGAGTGCATTTATCTGCCATATAGCCCACGTGTCAATGTTTTAACCATCATAGCATCCGTTTATTGACTTTGGGCAAGTGTTGTTGATTTTCAGGAAATTGACAAGGCAATTTAAATACTAACATTTGAGTTCAAGAAGGGAATCGGAAATAAGAATTGCTAAAGAAGAATTTTTCTACTACAATGCTAAGCTCGCCTCTCGCAGTGGCGAAGATTGGTTTCTTCCGGGTTCGACTTGCATGGAGAGTATTCCTTGGAAAGCCAATCAAGGAACATTACAGAGACTCTGAGGTATTTGCATGCATGAAATCACAGATTTCCAAGCATAAACTCGATCAGGGAAAGTTAGATGCACAGGTATCATCCAATATAATATCACAGTATAATTGTGCCATTATCATGGAGGCTATATATTTTTGTCGCTCTCATCACAATTTTGTAATACTAATTGTTGAATGTTCACTATTAAAAAAATCCTTAATTTGTTTACTAACCAGGTTGGGTTGAAGTTAATGCTCTTAATCCATCCCGAAAATCTTCTTGAACTTTTGTAGGAAGATGTGTTTTCAATGTGTAGGAAACATCACTAAATGCATAATAACAAGAATCTATCCACTCCACAAACATAACAAGAATTTGATAGAGTTGAGTGACTTTGAATTTCATGAGAACTGATTCCTGTAGTCTGCAAATGGGTACATATATACCAGTAAATAAACTTACTAAGTAAAATGAAATAGGAACAGATAATTATAACAGAATATAGAAACATTAGTCTGCTTTGTAAAATATCATCTCACATACTATTAATATATCACAAGCATAAACTATAGTATATATTGTAGGCATACCTCACAGTACCAATGGTCTGAGTATGTTCATTTTCGGATGTAAACAAAACCTTCAGTTCATCATGTTGATCTATACTGTCCCTTAGGAACTCCTGTAGTACACGTACATGTAATGGTGCTGACTAAATCATACCCTCTTTCTAACATTTGCAATTATATAAGAGTAAGAAATAAATACCTCCTTGAGTTTTGCAGCTGCATTTCTCAGACTGAGGACTAGGTCCACCAAACTATGATAATCCAACTTGTGAAAGGTACACTCTAGTGCTTTCTTGTCTTCATTGTTCAAAGAGCAAGGTTTCTACGAAAAACAAAACTGATTACAGTAATTACAAACCCCAGAATCTATATTCACATGCAGAATACTATCAACTGAATTCCCCAAAGTGTAGGACTAATACTTACAGTGTATTCATCTGGCAATTCTTGCCTCACTGCAGCCAAATCCATTGGGTGGCCAGGAGATGTAACTCTACACAACGAAAAGTTTAACTAAATGACATGCATATTGAACAAGTAGCTCCCATGGCTGCCAAATTGTCCAGTTTACAATAAACAGTATGTTCACTGAATGTTCAACCGTGAACTTACCCTTCAGTGCTTTACAAGTGATTTGGGCATGTGGGACGGCAGCCTCGACAAGTTTTTAACATGAATTACTTGTACACATGCTCATATGCTGATGCATATATTGTTCAGCTTATTCAAACATGCAAAATAATGAGAACTAAAGTAATGTTTTACAACATGCATGGAACTTACCCATAAATGCCACAGGTCACATCTTCCATAGGTACAGTGCGAAACCTAAAAGGCTTCTTCAGGCCTTTATTGGTATCCAGTAGCTTGGGTTTCCCAATAATATACTCCCTAACTACTGCACACTCCAGCTCATCCCAGTGGTAAGCACTTTTCGTCCTCAATGGACCAGGTCCATGAAATGAACTCTTGCTGTGAAACAGCCTAGTCAGCTTTTGCTCCAGCTCCTTTCCTTCCCAGACTATTGCCATATTTTGTCCAAACAATGTCACACTACAGGGCACCTCTGTCATTGGCAGCCAACGTTTCAAAGAGTCATTAGCTGAAATTTTGGTCAACTCCAGTAAGCTGTTATGAAGATCAACCTAATTTTGAATAAAGTAAATGAACCTATAAACTTGCTCATCGTACATTATAGCCACAGAAGACTATTATAATATATAGTCAATATACAGTACAATAGACATAAGAACAAAACCAGCATGGACCATTTCAGTTTCATCAATCTCTATTCTGGAGCAAATTAAGAATATAGGCGTATTTCCTCCAAATGCCCGTGTTGAATGGTAATGTTTTGAGCGGAAGTCAGCATGGTTTGCTGTCCATGCATTGTCAAAGTGGAATTTTATCCATCTCATAATCATGATCTATGGTCAGAATCAAAAGGTGGGTTTCTTTTACAGCGGAAAGCTTGCAGAAATTTGTGAGTGAGAGGACACTTATGAATGCTTAATTATCTTCACATACCATATACCGGGAAAGTTTTGAGGGGATAAAGTTTTGCAAATTGTGCGAAGTCGACAGCATTTGTGAAACTTTAATTTGCATATGCTAACTCTGTTCTATACATCATGCAGTGATTCGCGAATGTTTTTTTTTCACGAAAATTGCGAAATCTACAATATATATTGGCGAAAGTTTTACTCCACAAAAACTTTTCCGGTAAGGATACATAATGATAGTGCAGTATTCTAGCAGCCAGTTTGTACAACTTTTGTTCACAAAACTGATATCTGGAATTTAGTACGAAAAGGTTTCTCCTGTAATCAATTCATGCTCAACAGTATGTTAATCAAAATACAAATGCAATTTCTTTGACAATAAGTTGTATATACTATAACATTGATCACTATGCACATAATATTATACACATGTACACAAGTATAATATGGTAATACCTGGTGCATGCGTTTGATATACAACTCGTAGCGAATATCCCTATGCCCCTCCCAATTCAATCGAAGATAGTTCGTCTTTTCCCAGCTGCTCGTCAAAGTAACGGTTTATTTTTGGCCAATTCGATGCTATCTTGTAATCTAGCTTGCGGGTAAGAATGTGCATGTATCGTGAATGCCTATAGTCCCTCCTTTGACTTTTTGTAGTTGCCGTCGCTATGTATCTCCATCTTTGCTGTGTTATCATGACGTAGTGCCTACAGAATGTCCGTAGCCCCAATCGATTGTAGCGTACCGGTGCAGTTTTCTTTTTTTAGCCTCCTCAGCTTGGGTCTGCTGCTTACGCAAGACTGTTAGGTCGCGCGTTCTAAATTTGATCCAGAGTTCAATGTATAAGATCGAGCACGGTACCGCGATAGCGTCGTGCATTAGGCTTAATAACTACCTGCGATCTCCCCGCCTAACCCGCTGTCTTGTTTCATGTTTGTTTGTTTTGTTTTATCGGTATCTTTATATTTCAGCCACTTCTCCACTGGTTTGTTCGCTTTTCAAAGCATTTTTAAGGGTGTTAATTTGCGTGTATTTTTTTCTCGCACGAGTACACGCGAACCATTTGCGTGTCACACGCGAGTTGCTGGTTACCTATCTTTAATCAGTACTGTAATAAGGGGGGGGGGATATTCATATACCACTTATCAGGGCAATTTTATATCCACTCAATCACATAGACATACAACAATAATCACAACATATATTGCCTGCATAGTGTATTATAGTGTGCACGAATTGGGTACTGCATATAAGCGAAGAATGTGTATTACCCAAAACACCATACTAAACAAGTGAATTTCGTACTTGGAGTTTTCATTGTAATGTATATAGCACAAGATGCATTCTGAAAGAGGTGAGATTTGACTACTGCAAACTTTTTACGGTGATTAGCAGCAAATCCATTCATACATTCCAAAGACAACCATCGTGATCTAGGAGTAATTGCCCCAATAATCTTTCATTTTCTGCCCATACAAATCTATATGTAATGCTGATTATAGATCTGCAAACTTTATTAAACCAACTCTCCGGGGCCATAGATCCACCTATTCACCGCTAACACGCAAATTACTATATCTGTCACTATCCTCTCTAAGATGTGTTCACAACTTTGGAGACCATATTTGATTAAAGATATCGTAACTTTGGAGAATGTACAGCGACGTGTTACCAAATTTATCCTAAACGATTACACATCAAATTACAAACATAGACTCACCACTCTCAATCTATAAAGCCTCAAGTACTGGTATGAATTGCAAGATATCCTATTTTCATCAAATGCCTACAATCACTAGACCACAATGGTATAAACATTATTGACTTTGTCTAGTTCTTGTCATCCAAGACATGATGTGCTTCACAACAAAACTACTAATACAGTATAGAAGATCATCTAAGGATGATCACTTCTATTTCATCAGAATTACACACCTATGGAATGCCCTATATACCATATGTCAATCTCCAGCTACCACTACATGATATCAAGACTCAGCTAATGAACTTTTTCAGGAACCATTTTATAACGAAATTTAATTCAGCCTCTCCATGTTCATTTCACTTTGTCTGTCCCTGTTGTAACTGTCACTTGTCTTGATTCGTGTGTTTGTAACTCCTCTCACGATAACTAATATCAGATCCCACTCTAATTTATTAACTTGCATAATTTTCTTTCTGTATTTACAATGAGCACACAAGTTAAACATACATTTTCATTTCATACGGCCAGTTTCCACGTTTCTCACACCTTATCATTACACTCACACACCATCTTTTTCTCCACCTGTCAACCCCTCTGTTATGGCTACACCGGCCCATGGTGTTAGACCATCAGTCACAGTTCTGTGACTGTAAAGTATAATAATAATAATAATAATAATAATAATAATAATAATCCCAGAGTTCACTACCTAAACGTCTCCTGATGTTAATTTGCTGACAAAATTACTATTTTTTCCATAAAGGCACTTGAAACTCATGCAAGGTTTGTGCACAGCAATACTCACAATGAAGTCAATTGTATGACACAGCCAATCATTCCCATCTGCTGCTGTCAGAAGCCTCTCAATCTTCGTACTGCCATCAAGCTTTTCAATACGCTGATCATCATGCCAGAGACATCCATCACAGAGATCCACAAATTTGTTGAATTGTACTGGAAAAAAATGGCAAAAATCACTATCAATATTCTGACAAATGTAATTACATTTTATGAAGCTTCCAAAGTATACAGAAAAAAAAAACATATATACGTATGTCAGTTACTGTCCATGATACTAAAAATGATAGAGAAAAGACAAGCTGGTGCAGCTAATATCATTTAAAGACTAAAATAAAAGTCTCCAAAATACCTCTCATCTTGTGATAATTATCCACTCTTGAGTCTCCCTCAGAGTAACGCTTTGAGGCCAACAGCAGAACTTGTTCAACTGTACTGTCCCTGGCACTTTGGTATGTTAGGAGATGCAACAGATGAGTATTGAGCCAAGTGTAAAACTTGACCAGCTCAGGTAGAAGAGTACTTCCAACAGAGAGCTGACGGTAGATATTCACAAATTTGAGCAAAACTTGTGGACCATTGCATTCTATTCCAATATGCTCAATCAAATCATGCTTCATTTTATTCAATGTAGGAAACTCATCACATTGACTTTCCAAGTTCCTGTGAAGCAGGTGCATTAGAAGAGGGTAAATTCCTACTATACGAATACTGAAACAGTAATTATGCATACATTAAATACCAGCACATGCACAATATTATCCTATGTATTAATCACTACCTTAATGTTGTGAAGTAGTCATTTCGCACTTGTAAACAGTAATCATCGCACTATTAAGGAAGATAATATGCCAATCAATAAATATGTAATTTAAATTGTAAAATCTAATACATTGCCCTCCAAGGAAGTGACCAGTTACGTGATTGGAGAAAATAGCGGCTAGGAATGAAAGTATAAAACTGTAATCAGCGAAATAATGTATCTAACCTTTGCAACAACCATTGGATTGTAACATATATTCGTTAAAATAAATTTTTGGATTTAAATTTACAAGTGATAACAATTTCTTCCTGGTGTACGGCTCATGCTGTTCACCGATACTATTGGTATTTTACCACTATTTTGAAGATACCCTGGGGGAGACATCATTGTTCAATCTTACAATACTCATGGGTGATTACATGTGGTAATTGCGCGATAAATTAGTGATGTGTACAATAAAGTTACCTAGGACACTGATTTGAACAGTGGAGTGCAAAACACAATTGAGTCACTGACCTGGCAAGGTACTGTGTGTGCACATGATTTGTGTTTAAACTAGGAATTTCTTAATTAAACCCATCTACTATTCCCTACTAAAACTTAAAGCTAGGAGAAAACAGTGTCCCCATTATTACAAAATTCAGCGATCAGTAGGGTAAACTGCAGTTGCTAATTTGCGTCAGGGTTCTCCTATGTTACTGCTATCTTCAAGTTGCACCTTAGACTGCTCCTCTTAACTTTTTCCTCATCTCATTCAGTGGTTGTGGCCACGTACTCTTTTCCTCACAGTTTGCATCTTCTTCGAATGTGTCATGTGTTGGTAGCCATTTTGTTCATGTCACTTGAGTTAATCATCAACAAAGGGAAAGAGATATCACACAAGGTCCTAAGGTTTACAGCTCTTGTAATACTTTGCAAACACAACGTCTTAGACTTGTCTGCGAACGATCTTTCCGCAGAATAGTAATTGTCGAATATTATCTACATTCTTAGGACTCTACTTTGTAATTTCAACCAGTTTGAGTAAATAAAGCCTAATGGTTAGTGGTAGGAACATTTTAGGCGAGATCTAGGTAAAGTCCCACGCAAGATCAAGACAAATTAGATATAGAATGAAGCCAGATAACACAACTATGCCAAAGCACTATAATGCAATTACCACTTAAAGGCAGTACTTTCTATTTTGCGGAGTGTCCGCACGAACACGGAGCCATACAAAAGATAGGAAATAACGATTAGCACCCTAAAATGCGGACAGTTGGATACCCAATTTGCCCAAAACATAACAGCTCAACAGTGCGTGATCTGCTATGATGCCTTGAACCATTAACAGCTTTTCTATATAAAGGCTACCACTCACCTAAAAATAAAACCAACTCCAAAGTTTTCAATGAAAGCCAACAGTTACTTAAAAAAAAAATATTACCAGTAATCAATTTCTGCGCGTTTCACAAAAATAGAAACTGTTACAGTAATAGTTTCAATTACAGTAACAGTTTCAATTCAACAGCAGAGATGTGTGAGCTCTATCGAATTGCTGTCCTTATGCAATAGCAAACAGGTCTGGCACTAGGTCTGGTGTAGCCGACCCAATCTCGTTCTAGTCTGGCATAGCCATCAGACTAATCTCGCTCGGCTGTGCATGAGAATTAGTCAACTACGCCCAACTAGTTAAGGTCTATGCATAGATATTCGACTCTACACCTATTGTCTATGCATGGAGGGCCTATGGTCTATACTAGTATCTGTCCACAGTCTGCATGGGAACTTCCATTTACACGGTCCGAACCCTCAGTCCACATCCATGCGGATGGCCCACAAAATAGAAAGTACATTAAAGGCTGATAGAAAAAGCAAAAATAATCTAACCGTAGCTCTAGAATGTATTCTCCCCTTTCTCCCTGGATAGAGCAACAGCTTAAGTATGATAAACAAGATGGTGCTTGCTTTTATTAACTTCTGTTCTTCACAAAACAAGTGCTATGGGTATACATCCTTTGAAGGAGTATAAAATGCCTAAACTGACAAGATAAAGCAAAAAAGACTTTTTTAGCAATAAGAGTGTAATTCATGATAGGTTCAAGATATTTTTGACTTCCTAATTGTAAATCTGTTGTTTCTGTGACTGCGCTTTCTCGGTGATATTGGCCGCCATTTTCATGGTGGTCACTTTCTTTTGGAGGGTAGTGTAGTAAGCACTTCAACTCAAGATCACCTTCAACTTTACTTCTTCATGTACTTTCCTATGCCAGAACTGTTCATATTGTAGAACTTGAGAAGATTCTGAAAATACTGAATCTAAGTGGTACTTCTCTGTATGAACCACCTATTAAAGACAGTAGAGATTACAAGTATGTCCTGGCCATCAATATACACATAAAAAGTACAATTTTCCTTTTCACTCTACATGCTAACTTACAGCAGGTCACTATTTACTACTTGTTGGCTGTGACAAACAGTACACTATTTTCGATCTGTGTGAATAACATAGCTAAAACATAGCTGAACTTACATACAGCAGCTGCTGCAGATACTGTGTTGCAAGAAAATTTCTACGTGACGTATCTTTATTGACGCATAATGCCAATTGATTCCACAAGCGTTGAAGATTGCTGTGACAGAAGTGTCGAATATCAACTGATTCAGAGATTACACTGCCTAATAAAGTTAGAGATGAAGAAACTCACATGACAACAGCAAAATTAAAGCTACACAAAATCGAAGAAGAAATCTCAAGATAAATATTTTGAATTAGAAGCAATAAGAATCCCTTATTATCGTAATAATTTCAGTATTTTACGAACTATGTTTCGGACTTTCGATAATAAACTCCTAAAATTCACCATATAGGTCATATGTCTATTTCACCAAACATACATGTATACTATTATAAAAATATTCATCACACTAGCCTGACAGGGATAAAGGGCAAACACAATACATAGATGACAAGCAAATTATGAGTTTCTACTATATGCAAGAAACTGTGTGCATGTAGCTAGGTCAGACGGATATCTGGCTGATATCATATTGTGGCAAAGGATTAGCTCATCAACAAGAACACTAAAATGAAAACAAGGGCATGCAGTAGCTGCACGATGTTAAATATATATATATATATACATATATATATATATATATATATATATATATATATATATATATATATATATATATATATATATATATTATATATATGTATCTCAGGACTCAGGACTCGTCACCTTCGGAGACGAGTCCTGAGTTCTTTGTGATCTTTTTTCTTCTGTTTTACCTGCTAGGCGGGCCCTTTCCTATCTTTTACCTGGTAGCTTGGGATCAAATGGGGGTTTGAGGCCGTGTTCGTCCTTCAATTATAGCACAATGCGCAGCGATTATTCACTCTGCTACCGCTGCCGCCGCTGTGATTACCCACTATATATACATACATTTAAGTATCATAAGCCTTGTGATAAGATATTAGCAGACACTGTATATTGCAGTCAGAGCACAGACTGTCTGAAATAAGGGACATTCGTAGTAGGATCTTTATGGTCTCTCTCTCCCCCTATAGCTACATAGAATGGTGTAGCCATGCATTCTGGTGACAAAATTTAATGGTTAAATAATAGAGTCACATGACAGAAATTTGTAAGTAAGGAATGAGTTAAATTGTAGGAGTGAAATTGGGCACGCAAATGGGCTTGCTGAAATTAGAGAGAAAAATTTGCAAAGAGAATTAGGTACCGTACATGGCGATGGCATGACCGTGTTCATTTGCAAATGATTATGCAGTAGTCACAACATACTGTACGCGTTTATGATAGGTTTCAGTTTCTTACAAGCTTCATACCATGAATAGCACTCTGTGCCTCAGTTAATGTCAGCATTGAAAATGACAGAGTTCCAAAATTCAACAATAGCATAAAACGCAATGAATGCTGACTAAGCCCCAAGGTTGATCCAAGCTCAGATTCACAGAAGTCTCCAGCTTCATCCAGGCCACTGCTCCAAGGCTGATCTGATGCTGGTTTGTTACCCTAGACCAGAAGAATTTAGTAACTGGTTACTGTACTATGTACAATGAATTCTTCATGCACACTAACCAAAAAACCAGGAAAGCAAGTCCCAGTCAAAGCAGCTGGCTCAAAAAGGAATGTCCACAGGTGTGTTACTTTGCAAGGAAGGCTGAATCCAACACCAACCATGTTGGCTATCACATTGCATAAGGCAGTATCTACACATTATGAAAACAAATGGAAGCACCATATGACCATGCATGTATGCACATAGGTATATATTTATTGTAACTACTGTAACAAGTAATAAAGGACTTCAATATTGAGCACACCTCCTGTTTTCACCATCATATCTGTGTCCATAAAAAGGCTGTAGAGAGGGTCCACTCTACCATTTGGTATTGTAGAGTCACATTCATAAATATTTTCTTCAGCCTTGATAAAGGACCGTGTAAGAAAACAATTCAAGATAGACATTTGCTCCGGGGTAAAGTCAAGAATTGAAAGATATCTTCGTATAGCATCAGCTAATTGGGGAGATGTTTTCTATGCAAGACAGTGGATACAAAAAAGTAACCATTTTGTAAATATGTGTAACATAATTTTATGGTTTCCAGAGTATGGCTATACCTGCTTGCTGAAGAATTCATAGTATACAACCAGCCAAACTGACATTTTGAAAAACAGCTTTCTGTCCATTTTCAGTCCATTTGAACCACAAAACTGGTCTTCTTTCCTATTAAAATAAGTTTGTTTGAGCAGTAGACACTGTAAAAGGATCTAATTCGAAATTCACAAGAAACCTTAAAATCTGCTGTAATTTGCTTTCTAGATTTCTCAAACTCTTGTCACATTCAGTTGCACACATATATTTTAAAACTAACTGATATTGATTGGAAAGATCAGTGTCAGCAGCATCATTCAGTATGAAAGAAAAACAGTCAAGTCTGGAACAGGCTTTGGGAAATTGTCCTGGCCTGAGTCTCACTTGTACCTCCTATAAGAGAGAAATGATCAAGGAACTGAAAATAGTAAATAGACTGCTGACACGATATTGCCATAAACTTTAGAAATAGTGCATGTGTCTCTTTTATGTGAAGTACTGCAAGGCATTCAAAAGAGAAAACAAAGCTGACACATATGTGTATGCAAAAAAGCCACAAGACAAAGACAGAATGAAGAAAAATATCGGTAAAATAAATACAGTACAGTACTTAAATAAGGTAACGCTAACTGGAAAAACGTTAGCAAAACGGTAGCCTTTTATCTGAAAAATGTTAATTCACTAACCACCAAATGTGCATGAAAGGAGATAACCTCTAACCAATAAACGCTAACACTTTTCGGCAAGCGGTTATTACCTTTCTTGGCTATCAAGTTAACCGAAAAGTTGCAAAAATTAGTTTGGGGGCTAATTCAACCAACATGCATTCTTTGTCATTGCATCTTGGTGTTTTGTTAAGAAAGCTACAAGGACTTTCGATCTCCATTGTCAGCATTTCTGAACCTTGAGGTCTCCCTTCTAAATACATAACACCCACGTCTTTAGTTAATATGTAATCACTCAAGTCACATGTGCATAAATTAACATCATTGTCAGTTTTTGGAAAATCGTTAGCAGGTAAACACTAGCTGACCTATCCGCTAGCTTACAGGTAAAGTTTATCACCAGTTTCGTTATCTGAAAACAATAACCGAGAATAGGGCTACTTTATTTATGTAATATACTGTACTACACTATATTGAGACACAGTAACAAGAATGATATTACCACAAATAGCTGTAGACATATTTTTGAGGCACATTCAAAAAGAACATTTTTAAGTGGCAATATTTCTAATTAAACATAATGGTAAAAGCTATTGTACTCAATTATAGAATCTGAAGAACAATTACTTGCTGTTTAAAATTGGGTATATACTGCCTATAGTAAGAAGTGAAATGGATAACAGTGAGGACCCTTATGTTGTGGCAATGGTTTGGATTGCAATACAGTAATAAATAATGTGTACATTCAATATTGCTTGGGATGGATAATGTGTATAAATTTTATCATACTAATAATAATGTGCTGCTTGGCTGGTGGTTGCAAATGTTATAATGGCACATACAATACTGAGTGAATATGACATGTATTGTATACGTTGTGTACACTAGCTAGCTGATGATACTCATTCATTCTTTGAAGTAGGGTGTCTAGATTTGCATATATTCCCAGGTGATTTCAGATACTAACTATAGCCTGCTTATAGTGATAGCAAGCCCATAGAGCTAGAAAAATTGTGGGCCTCCTACAGTCCTGGAAACTCGAATTGCTTGGAAATTGGCATTATAGACAAA
>CAUJGJ010000335.1:27500-29000 GCA_963170055.1 Halisarca cf. caerulea | reverse complement strand
TTAACTACAGTGGAACTTGCTTAGTAAGTACCTGTTTTAATACATACATACTCCTGGATAGTAAGTACTCCTCATTCTGTCCATGTATACCTCATGTACATAAACCAACCCTGATAGTAAGTACTTCTGATAATAAGTACTGATTGTGTGTCCCCTTCGAGGTACATACTAGGCAAGTTTCACTGCATAACACTCTTACACTGTCCACATGTAAGGAGGTACGTGTGTACATACGTAGTCCGTGGATGCGCACATTTTCGTACTGAAGCAATAACAAGTTGGCTATGTACGTATCTGAAGAGCAACACTGAAGTACATACCTACCCACGAACAGTACACACCTACCCATGAACAGTACACACCCACCCATGAACAGTACACACCTACCCATGAACAGTACACACCTACCCATGAACATTACACACCTACCCACCCATGAACAGTACATACCTACCCATGAACAGTACATACCTACCCATGAACAGTACATACATACCTACCCATGAACAGTACACACCTACCCATGAACAGTACACACCCACCCATGAACAGTACATACCTACCCATGAACAGTACACACCTACCCATGAACAGTACATACCTACCCATGAACAGTACATACCCACCCATGAACAGTACATACCCACCCATGAACAGTACATACCTACCCATGAACAGTACACACCTACCCATGAACAGTACACACCTACCCATGAACAGTACATACCTACCCATGAACAGTACATACCCACCCATGAACAGTACATACATACCCACCCATGAACAGTACATACATACCTACCCATGAACAGTACATACATACCTACCCATGAACAGTACATACCTACCCATGAACAGTACATACCCACCCATGAACAGTACATACCTACCCATGAACAGTACATACCTACCCATGAACAGTACATACATACCTACCCATGAACAGTACACACCTACCCATGAACAGTACACACCCACCCATGAACAGTACATACCTACCCATGAACAGTACACACCTACCCATGAACAGTACATACCTACCCATGAACAGTACATACCCACCCATGAACAGTACATACCCACCCATGAACAGTACATACCTACCCATGAACAGTACACACCTACCCATGAACAGTACACACCTACCCATGAACAGTACATACCTACCCATGAACAGTACATACCCACCCATGAACAGTACATACATACCCACCCATGAACAGTACATACATACCTACCCATGAACAGTACATACATACCTACCCATGAACAGTACATACCTACCCATGAACAGTACATACCCACCCATGAACAGTACATACCTACCCATGAACAGTACACACCTACCCATGAACAGTACACACCCACCCATGAACAGTACATACCTACCCATGAACAGTACATACCTACCCATGAACAGTAGGCACGAAGGCCATTTGATAGTCTGGCATACATATATACATATTTAAAGTTGAATAACAGAACATACAAAATATTATT
>CAUJGJ010000335.1:20000-25000 GCA_963170055.1 Halisarca cf. caerulea | reverse complement strand
CACACACACACACACACACACACACACACACACACACACACACACACACACACACACACACCACACACACACCACACACAGAGTGTATGAGCAACACTAACTCTTTAAAGCTCCAAAAGACTTCGACCTCTGAACCTTATCGTCCTTAAGCTTCTTCTCCTTGCTTCCTTCTCTGTTGGTACGAGGTTTCTGAACAGTGTTTGTGGTGGTACTAAAAGACTTCGAGGCTGATATGATCACGGCAGCAGCAAGGTCAATATTCCCTGTAAAGTTTGATAGAGAACATAAACAACAACAACAACAACAACAACAACAAAGGCAAAACAAAAATAGTACACAATAGCAGTACACATGGTACATACAAAACATTTGTACCTAATACTTGCATGGTCTAGTGAATGCTTCTCACTCGGACATTGAGTGCACTGTAGGATTGGTATGTACGTTACCACGTATACTACATACGCACATGTCAAGAAAATATCAAAATACGTAAGAAATCGCATAGTGTCTGTGGTGGTCAACATCGTATTCCTTTTACCTTGGGTAACAGGCTACTGTAGGTGTTAAAGGACGGTCTGTAGCAGACAGGATAGGGCTGTTATACAGTACAGGCTACTATTATGATGAATGCATGCATACTGTAGCACACACACACACACACACACACACACACACACACACACACACACACACACACACACACACACACACACATCACCACTTACTCTGTTTCATTGTCTCCATTCTCTCTTCGTTGCTCAGGTTGAGTTCTTGAAGAGGCACCGGCTCCACTTTCCCAGGAGGGAACCACCCTTCTCTCTCCCCCACTATTCCTTTCCACATCTCCCCTTCTGTCCCTTTGCCAGGTAGTTTCACCTCACTCATCTCTACCACACGGACAATGTCCCCTTCAACCAACAGAAGTTCACCATCGTCTGTAGGCGAGTGGTTCTCAATGACTCTGTATTGTTGGGCATCTGCAGGAGTGAATAAAGATGATTGAAAACACACATACATGCATGTGCACGTGCACACAGTCACACCCACCTGGTGACCGGGTGGGTGTGACTGTGACCCACCCACACACACACATGTACGTACACATGTTCACTCGTGCACACCCACACCCATATACAGACATGCACAACACACACATACATATACATACACAACAACAACAACAACAACAACAATAACCGCAAATACACATACATCTGCTAATAGGACTAGCTGCCGGTGTGTACTTGAGAGAAGACAACTCTACACTCCCATTCTCTCCAGAGACATTGATAAGAATAGCTTTCCCCTTTCTCTTGCTCCGACAGTAGCAGAACACAAGGATGCAAATGACAAGAACCACAAGCACCACTGCCGCCATAACCGCAGCAATGACAATACCAATGATGGCCGGAGTTGACAGACCTGAGGAGAGACAAATAGAAGTAGCAGTCAGCAATACAAAGTGCCTACCACAACACCAGTTAAGAATGACTTTAAAAGGCATTCTGTGCTTCAAAATCCTGGCGCTGCCCCTGTACTATAACTACAGGGTAGACCACCTGGTTTAATGTTTTTCTGCATTTTGATTCTCAATTTGACGTACGTACGTACATACATACAACCTTCCAGTTCTGACCCCAAACTTGGTAAATTCTGCATACTGACATGATCCTGCGTACCTGGTATACAAACTGTATCAGAATTAGCTGTACAAATCGAACCTCCTTAGAAATATAGTATAACGTGGATAGTAAGTACCCTCAAGGAAGCCAAAATAAGTACTCACTATCAGAGGTACTTACTGACCAAGGTGCTTTCAATGGTATTGCATGAGGTAGGGACAGAGCAATGAGTATTTACTAACCAGGAGTACTTACTAACAGAGTTTGACTGAACTCAGGAAGAAAAAATGCCATGGACATTCTGACAACAACAACACCATATGACATTGTGTGATGTGTTTGTGATACCCACTTCAACACAGCATCACATGGTGTGTGCTTGGCATATGCTGACCTGACGAAGTTGGTGGCGGTGGTGGTGGTGGTGGCGTTTGAGAGGGGGTGGGGCTGGGTTGTGGGGAGGGAGTGGCAGGCTGTTCCACTAGCATCTCAACACTTGCACACACAGACATTCCAGAACCAAAATCAAGTACAAGAACAGATCCTTCAACTGAGAACAGAAGTGAAAACATAGTGAAAACAATTCTCAACAAAATGAAAATAAACTATTACAAAACTAAAACAATGTCACTTAGTAGTCACTTCGGCTGATAACGATTGAAGATAACGCATTTAGTGGTTAACTAATTTGTGTTTACAATTCTGCTAAACAGCAAATGGAAAATGGCCACAAATGAATCCCTTGAAATAGAGCCCCAAGTACACAAATCACCAACCATTGTACCAAATATGGGAATTGAAAGTACATACTGTACATAAACATCTCATTACACACATACCTATGCATGGTATAATACACACACACACACACACACACACACACACACACACAGACACACACACACACACACACACACACACACACACACACACACACACACACACACACACACAACACACACACACACACACACACACACATACACACACACGTGCATATACAGTGGAACCCTCTAATCCAGACCCCTGAATTGTGGACACCCCTCTATTATGGACACATACCACTGGAACCAAATAATTCTCCATGCTTTGCCATAGTACAGTACATCTTCAACCTCTGAAATGAGGACACCGCAATATTTAGGACAGTCCCTTCTGGTCCCAAGGTGTCCGGAATAGAGGGTTCACTGTACATTCCAATATGCTGATACCAGTTACGTACGTACGTACATTGTGTACTACATATGTACGTACGTATATGCACTATCAAGCATACAAGATGCATACTCACTTGATCCTGGTCCACTGAGTGGGAGGTAGGGATCTGTGATCACTTGAGGCTGCCCTCCAGTCAGTGGTCCATGTTTGCCCTCCAAATCTCCAGGGTCACATGCCAGTGGGCGCTCACGACTACATGCAGTGGCACGTTGAAGTGGCTCATCGCAACTTGAGCGAACAGACCACGAAACAGGTTGATTCGAGGTCTGCCTCTTCCCACGTGCAGATTGCAAGCCAGTGAGGAACAAACCAGACAAGAAAGGTGAACGGCGTCTTTTGAAATTTGAAGGAGAGGGAGATGGACTAGCTGAAGTAGAGGGAGATGAACTAGCTGAAGGAGAAGGAGATGAACTAGTTGAAGGAGAGGGAGATGGACTAGCTGAAGTAGAGGGAGATGAACTAGCTGAAGGAGGAGATGAACTAGTTGAAGGAGAGGAAGATGGACTAGCAGAAGAAGAGGCTATTTCTTGCGATGAAGAATACACGCTAGAAGATGTCTGATCTGACTGGATCAGTACAGAAGTACTGGTTGTGTCCACGACTGCTAGAACAGACGTGTCTATAGAGGCAGTGGTTGGAGTGGGTGTGTCTGCTACCATAGATGATGGAGTGGGTGTGTCTACTACCTTAGTAAATGATGGAGTGGGTGCGTCTGATATCATAGTAGATGATGGAGTGGGTGTGTCAGCTACCACAGTAGATGATGGAGTGGGTGTGTCAGTTACCATAGTAGATGGAGTTGGTGTGTCGGCTACCATTGTCAGAGATGGAGTGAGTGAAGTGGTCACTGAGCTTCCCAAAGACAGTTGAGAAGTGGTTGGTGCAATCATACTTGTCGATGTGCCAGTGCTTGATAGTGACAGCACACCATTCATCACAGCTGATGTACTCATTGACAATTCCAGGGCTGTAGAAGAAGATTGGGAAGGCATCTCCACAACGAATGAACGAGAAGACGAGACGTCAAATGCTGCAGAAGTCATCTGGAGGGCTGAACTAGACGACAGCATACTACGGGAAGATGTCATGAGGGAGACAGATGTAGGTGCCATTTGAAAGCTACTCGAGAAGATGCCGGAGGATGGAGTAAACACAGGAGTGGAAGACAAACTCGAGGACACCAGACGCGAGGAGGTTGTAACCTCTGGACCAGAGCTCGATGGCTGTAATACAAATGCTGAAGAGCTAACAGATGTTGTGTAAGCCACCGAGGAAGACACAGAAGGTGAACCAACTGTTGAGGGCACAAAGGATGGAGTACCTTCAAAGGAGGCAATTGAAGATGTTGTTTCTCTAAGAGGTGTTGTACTAACTGAGGTAAATCCCGGTAGAGAGCTACTAGTAGGCCCTGCAGTGAAGGACTGTGTGAGAGAGGTAGACGGTGCGACGACTTCAGGAAAGTCTTCAAACTGAATATTCAGCACTGTCTCTGCCAGCGGGTCATCCTGCAACTGTGTCATCACCACACGACCGACCACTCCACTCTGGTTGAACCTGACCACAAGGCTGATAGTGGGTCGCTCATATGTCAAGTTTGCACACACCCATGTCAAGCCGTTTGGAAAATGAATCACAATAGATCTACCAACTACATTGTTTTCACCAAATAAGGGGATATATGGATCAGTATAACTCGAGTTGATTTCATTGAAAGATGACAAACTTCCGAACTTCCCACTCAAGTCTCCAACTTCATATTCATCACGTGTGGAATTTACATCTGGATCTGCATTTAGGGGATTAAAATGGCCGCCTGTAATTCTGCTGCCGCAATCGGTCTGCGTCGACCCCACTGGCCACTTGTGTACATGGTAGCCTCCTGCCATCATATTCAGCCCGCGCAGATCAACCCTCACTCTTGTGTGCTCGAACGGTGTCGCTTGCATGAAGGATATCGTACCGGCCACACCATTGACATTGAAGGTCGCAACAGCACTGCGTGGAGGTAGTAACAAGATGTTCGCACAAGAGAGAGTAGCGGTATCAGACATACCCAGAGAAAGAGAGTGATTCGTTATAGAATTTTCACCACCGTTGCTAACAATTGGCAGATTGAGATCGTGAAACAAGGCCTGTGACACACTATTTTGAAATGAC
>CAUJGJ010000335.1:10000-15000 GCA_963170055.1 Halisarca cf. caerulea | reverse complement strand
GAATGATTGTTTGATGAAAAATTGTGACATGCGATATCTGTCCAAAGATAAACACATCCAAATTGATCTAGCATGTTGAAGAATTTCTTCAATCACAGTCACACCTTGTACAGTAGATATACGTACATACATGCATACCAGGGTTTTAGCTAAAGCAGGGTAGCAAGGTGGTACCCCCCTGCTTTCATTCTCCCCACCCTGCTTTTATTCTCCCCACCCTGCTTTTATTCTCCCCACCCTGCTTTTATTCTCCCCACCCTGCTTTTATTCTCCCCACCCTGCTTTTATTCTCCCCACCCTGCTTTTATTCTCCCCACCCTGCTTTTATTCTCCCCACCCTGCTTTTATTCTCTCCACTCTGCTTTAATTCTTGTGTGAGATCATGGGGATTATGAGTACAGGGGCAGAAATCCATCACTTTTGTGCATGGATTAGTTAATTTTGCTTTACATTGACTTAGATGAAAAAAAATGTGGCGAGAATTTACTGTACTGTAATCACTGACTTGTGCTATACCCCTCACCCCTGCTATAGAAAAATTCTGGCTAGAACACTGCATGCATACATACATACATACATATATACATACAATCATACATATGTACATACATACATACATAATATACATACGTACATACATGTATACATACATACATACGTACACACATACATACATACATACATGCATGTATGCATACATACATACATACATACATACATACGTACATACATACATACATACATACATACTTACGTACGGACATACATACAGACATACATACATACATACATACATACAGCATATTCAAGTGTCATATATCTACTGTATAAGGTTTCTAAAGAGGTTTCCCAGAAGCCACTTCCCAACAACCTACACCATTCCAAGTATAGCCAACAACACCAGAAAGCACCCATTCGTATGAAGTGAATAACTTAAACAACTGCTTCTGACAGCAGGCGTGTGCTTGGGCATAATGCAAAGGAAACAAGAGAGCATATGCGGTCATTGAGCCTTCTGCACCTCACATGTGTTAACAGGAAACTAGAACACCAACCACAGTCACAGGGTGTGACAGAATCTTGGCAATCGGCAATACAATCTTGTGCATAAAGTGAAGCACACACACACACACACACACACACACACACACACACACGTATGTACACACACACACACACGCACACACACACACGCACACACACACACACACGCGCACACACACACACACACACACACACACACACACACACACACACAAGTATGTACACACACACACACACACACGCACATACACACACACACACACACACACATACACACACACACACACACACACACACACATACACACACACACACACACACACACACACACACACACACACACACACACATGCACTGTATAACAAACACTATAATAGCAAACTTTGGCTATAACAAAACTGAGGTTAATGGGTACATGTGTAATGCCAAATGTGATGGTTATGACAAACTGTTGATATTGCAGATTGTTCTAGTCTTCACTTTGCACCAGTGATAATATATTGCATAGAAACAAGGTGCATTCATGTACTGCACATACGTACGTATGTATGTACATCTGCACGCACAAATATGCAGTAAATATAAAAACAGGAAAAAAACAATTCGGAAGCATCAACATGCAAGCAGAATCTATTACTCCATAAACATAAATCATTACAGAACTGTCTCCAGTTATATTCGATTTATATTCTTCCACTGGCTCCTTCAAGAACAAATTGAAAACCCCAAAACACACCACAGATCCTGAAGCACTATGTCTACGTATGGTCAAATACCACAACCAACTAGTGGCAAAAATGACGTCCACTCAACGCAGCACTTTCTTCACAAAGTACAGCAGAACAACATCTGTTGAATTGCGAGGCCAAAGTTTTTACATGTGTCAGCTTCAAGGCTGAAGCAAGCTGCTTCAAATACGTACGTACCCACAATATACATGACTGGAAGGTACATCCAAACGCATGTAAAAAGTACAGTTCCCATAATTGAATGGTATACTTATTATGTTACAACCGGAAACCTCGTAGCTAGTACCAGATGGTACACGGGCTTGCCTATCACATTCTGTGACAGGGAAACATGTTTGCGCAAGGAGAGATACACACATGTACGTAGAACAGCACATATGCACACACAAGACTACAACTTGACTGGCGCCCTATCAGAACTCACTGGTCGACTTTCACCGCTACTACACAGGACAGCATTTAGTGTGGCAAACATGAAAAGGCTACAGCATATGGCAAGGTACACATGCACTCACATGTACGTACACATGTATGTACATGTGTATGTACATGTGTATGTACATGTGTATGTACATGTGTACCTATATACATGTGTAGAATCATGTATTTATGTGAGGACTGCCTTACCGTGGCAGCAAGTGAAAATGTAAGGACCACCTGTTTATAGAGATCAAGACTACTTAGTCTCTCATGAGTAGTCATGGCAATACAGGTTCTGCTGTATGTACATACGTACATAAATGTGCCAATCTCTAATGCACAAGATGTCCACAGTGCATGTTTGAGAGCTTGGCAGTACAGACTACAGTAGAACCTGCTTAGTGAGTACCCCAAAGGGAAGACAAAATCAGGACTTCTTACCAGAGGAACTTACCGTACTATCAGGACAGACTTATGTACTGAATATTAAGGAGGGGACAGAATGAGGAGTACGTACTATCCAGGAGTGTGTACTAACCCAGGCTCTTACTAAGCAAGTTACACTGTCCTTACAAACTTCCATTGGAGTGGCTCTCCATTCACTTTGTCAATAATGATTTCTGTGTTTACAAACACAAAAGCTGAAAGGCTTCACCTAGCTGGCCACATCCACCATGACAGCCTGTGATGTTCACATTGTTCGTAGATCGACTGTGATGGCAGTATTGCATGTACGTACGAACGTCATAGCTGTACATTACATGTGCTGCAACCATTACGGCTGTATAGATTGTCGCTGAGGTGAGTATCGAGTTGAGTTGAACACTGATCGAATTGAGATTAGTGATCTTCATGACAAACACAGCCAGTAGCATTGCCATGAAAACTGTATACAAAAACCACTCCAGATACAGACAGGTAAAGAGGAGCTGCAGTGTCTCTTGCATGCCACATGAGCCAGCCTACAAGGGGGGCTTCTATTGACAAGTGGTCTCACCACGTACGTATGTACATACGTATATATTTCATTACAACCAAAAACCATGTACACCCGTACATACACATATGTACATATGTATGTGCATTAAAACCTCTATTTAAGGACACCAGGTTCTCTGTAATGCAGAAACCTCCTTAAACAGGACACCATTGCTCTGTTCCATTTGAGCTCCCTCACATTCACATGTGTGCAGTTGAATCTTCCGAAAGAAAGACACCTCCATAAACAGGACAGCTAACGGTGGTCCCAGAGGTGTCCTTACTAAAGAGGTTTCACTGTACAGGACAGCTAACGGTGGTCCCAGAGGTGTCCTTATTACAGAGGTTTCACTGTATATTCTCCTGATCTTCTGAGGGCAGCAGCTGTGCGTAACACTATGCAACTATGAACATATGTAGCACAAAGTCCCACCATTGGATTGGATCTCTGGAAACACACAAGTACAAATGCAAGGGCACATGCTGACATGGGTAACCACACCTCCTATCATACATACGTAAACATCACTCTGGGTATTTGTGTGTGTGTGTGTGTGTGTGTGTGTGTGTGTGTGTGTGTGTGTGTGTGTGTGTGTGCGTGCGTGCGAGTGTGTGTGTGTGCGCACACGTGCATGTGTGTGTATGCATGATATGCATGCTTGCATGCATGTACATATGTATTGGGAGAAGAGGTTACGGCCAAGTAGAGGTGGCAGACAAGAAGACGTGAAAGACCAGCCTCACAGGGGCCCTCTGAGGCTAGCACACAATCAGAGAGAAAAAAGAGACAGAGCACAAAAACATAAGACGTCCAAAAGGTTCTCTACAAAACAACAAAAGTGGTGGAGTACCGACACACGTGGTTGCATTTCCGTAGACAAAACCCACTGCTTCAGTGAGCAACTCGGTAAGGGGTCTAACCATAAGTGCGCAGACGGTCAACAGCTAAAGGAGGATTGACCGTATCGATAGCAGGTAAGCAAGCTACTCTAGGCAACGATAACACACGCCGCATTAAAGTGCTGTACATAACAAGTCACCCACTCTCGTCGATACCTCACACCGACGAAGCAACACAGGACGATTCAGTTGCCTACAAGCGGTAGATCAGACATGTGGACTTGGGCGCATGAGTTCGCAGCTATCCCACGCACAAGTGCGTGTTGGGACGAATCAGATTACAAGTCAAAAAAGCTGCCAATAATTGTCACACATGGTACACGTAACACAGTATGGAGCCAGTCTGAGGGCTAAAGACGACCAACCTTGAGCACCGCTTCCGCGGGCAAAAGCAATCACAAAACAGATCAGTAAAATCTTCATGGTGTACTTCTTCGAAGAAGAAACGATCACGTTCAAAATCAACGTACAAAGCCTACATGGTAGGCAGTGAGCACATCTTCGTATTCTCCCAGAGTGGGCGAGCTAAATATACGATGAGGTACGGATAGAAAAGGATGCCAAATTAGGGATCTCAATTGCGCAACTTCAACAGGGGAATTCCCCTTAGCTCGGCCCAGCATGCACGTGCCCGTACAGCAGGCGGCAAATGCAGTTTGCGACGGGCAATGAGTCATAACCATGGAAGGTTCCTATTAATTAATATTTAATATGTTGTCAAAGAATATATGAAAGGTCCAGTGCAAAAAAGTTGATAAGTGCAAAAAAGTTGCTAAGTCCATTCTTCACCGAGTTGTGCCCGGCGTTTTTTTTTTTTCTTCAATTTTTTTTGTTACTGAGATTCTGTCATTCACTGCACTTTGTTGGATTTTGCCTCTTTGACATTGTGTATGAGACAGGCTGCATTGG
>CAUJGJ010000335.1:0-2500 GCA_963170055.1 Halisarca cf. caerulea | reverse complement strand
CCTTGAACCGGTCATCTGCTAAAGATGTGTATGGCAGGAGGTCCTTATTCCTCTTCTTGAACCCTTCTGTAGTGCTCCTAACATTAAGCATGTCGAAAAAACGATTCATCATTCGTACAAAGCGTTCAGTTTCTCTGAGCTCTGGCTGGCTTTTCAATTGTAGTGCATCTGCTACAGACTTGCTGAGGACCTACAATAGTAAAAATACATGCACACACACACACACACATATTCAATATAGTGCATGCGTATACAAACTGACCACTTCACATGCATACTGCAAGCTATTTCTCACCTGAACAGCCAAGCTTACTTTCATCTTTGAGTAAGAATTGAGGTATACATGCTCACGAGTTAGTTTGTGGAGCATGTTTAGTCCTGGGGCCTCTCTGCAAGCTCCTTTGCCATCTTCATAAAGATCCACCAAATGCTGCCATTTTATCTCACACCCATTAATCTGTAGAAGTGTATAATGCACAGTGCTGATTGAAAGTGCATGCATGGTAAAGGAGTATTATAGCATTCACGTACCCACATCTTGCGTTTCTTTCCTGCAACATAAGAACTGGCCCAACAATTCCTCACTGTCTTCATCAAATGGGGAACGTCACAAAAAAGATACAAGAAGCGATTGTTCCACGTAAAGAAATTTGGGGCTTTGTAAGGAATGCTTGGTAAGGAAGAGGCCAATCGATAAAACTTTCTGTTTGTGGAGGCACCATCACTGGTAATACCAAGAACCTGGTAGCAAAGCAAAGAAACACTTAGTCTATATACGGGTGACAACAGAGTTGATTTAATACATGTACTTAAAAAATTCACATGCATGCATGCACTTTGTATATACCTTCAATCCTACGAATAGCTCCAATCGGCTAATCCCCTCCCATATAAGAGACATAATTTCCACCCCTGAGGCACCCACAGTTGGAAAAGACGCATACACAAAGTCAAGCTTCTTAAAAAGAAACCTGATCATGACCACTAGCATGCTGGTAGCCAGGACTGGCTTCTCATGATCCAGGGTACTCATTTTACGCAGGGCAGAATCGGCATCACCAAGGTTGACAAAGCCCGTTAGCTGACTAGAGTGCTTGTCGAAGACGAGATCCTCATGAATTTTCATCTCATCAATAGCCAGGATTACACAACGCTGATGCGGGGGTGATGAGTCTCCTGCAAGGCTTGCAGCTCTAATTAGCTCTGTATCCACCTCATCCTGGTATCCAGGGCGTACCTTGAAGTAGTTTGTATAATCTCTCAAAGTCCTCTCTGATGGTAATACCAAAAACCCGCTTTCTGTCAATGTCCGGTATGCTGCTGGGGATTTCAACTTGAGGCTTAAACACCACCGCACAATCAGGGGATGCCACCTCATACCCTTGGTATCTTTGGCTGATAATGCTTGCTTCTGCTGTTCCCATAGTAAGCGTGCAGGGCTACCCTCAGGCAAAGTAACACCGATTTCATCTTTGTTTTCCTCTATCAAGCTTAATACCTCTCCTGACATACTATCATCCAAAGTAACAGAGGATTGTTCAAACATGCGTTTTACTGCATCCTGCATTACTGTGTCCTTGTGTGCTGCCTTTAGGTTCTGGTGCTTGCTAATCTTCTCTGGAGTATTCATATATCGTAGATTAACATGGCTGTCAACGTTCGTTGATTTACCTTTACCCTTTGTCGAACGTGACAGCATCACTCGCAAACTGTTACGATGAATGGTACATGGTTGGCAACGACTAGTTGAAGAACTTCCAAGAAGCAATTCACAATCAGTACTTCTTATGGTACCAATAGAACAGTCTGTTGCTTGTACAGGATATTGTGTGTCCTGTACAGCAGTAGTACTACTTCCCTTCTGATCTTTGAAAACTCCCTTTCTCTCCTCTGCAAGTGGTACAAACTCTTGATCTGGGTTACCAGGGCAAACCTTGTTCATCAGAACATCCAGTAAAGCAGTGATAGCACTACAGTCGATACAGTTGGGAAATTCTCTGAGTAAGGGACACCGATCTTTACAAGCAACCTGGCCATGGATAGTTGCTGACCATTCACCAGATGGCGTTACAACCAATGAATGGCTAACAAGTGGAGCACTAATTGTTGGGAAAATTGTTCGACTGTACATCACCTTATCACCCTGAACTTGTTTGTTCCATGGTGTTGGAGCTTCTGGGAGTGACTCAAGACTACAGCGTGGACCTGTTTCATTGGATTTCCTCCAATACCCCTTCCTTTTCCTCCCAATGCGGTCTTTTCGACCCATTTAAACCTCTATAAGATTAAAAATAGCAAGTAAACGTACCTCAGTTATGCACACTACATGAAAGCAATGAAGGGTATTATAAAAAATTAAAAGGCGCGACGGGGCCTCAAATTCTTTGCCGTGCTAAGAAGGTACCCTATGTGTGGCTGAACTACACACCTAAAACCACTGTTCTACACAACACACACTTGCTTCAATAACATTTAAGTCATAATTTGCTAAGAAAGCAGA
>CAUJGJ010000334.1:15000-19000 GCA_963170055.1 Halisarca cf. caerulea | reverse complement strand
CTGTACATACATTACGTATGTATGTACATACGTGTGTACATACATAATATCATGTAACTACGTATGTATGTACATACGTACATACATAGTATGCTACTCATGTGAGGACTCACTCTCAACAGATGTTGCAGATATCATATGGACACAGAAGACAAACAACTACACATGTACCAAAACACATGTATATACACATGAACATAAGTGGGTACATATATTAGCAGCTGTCCTCACATACCACAAACACTCAAAAGGACACAAATTTGTTTGCATACACACAAAGGCTACATGTGCATGTATGTACATGCGTACATACGTAAGTGTATAGAGTGCACGAATATGTACGTATGTACCCATACATGCATGTACGTAAATATGTATTTACATGCATACATACATAGATGAGTATGCATGTACGTGTGTACATGTAAGTATTATAGTCCCTCCTCTCCTCCAATGACAATTACAGGATAGACGTACGTAAGTTCACTCCATAACACCAAAGGCAGTTCAACGAATGGTATATTCCGAGCATGGAAAACATACTATGTATGTACATTTCCCTTATTCCTAGGATATATGTACGTACATACATACGTACGTATGTAGGTTTATACGTACGTACGTACGTATGTAGGCTTATACAAAAGCACAAAAATACTAAAACGGGCTCTCAGGCAGCAACATAACATGACACTCTGCAAAAAACAACACGGATTTCACTAATAATTCAAAATCTGCCAACTTTTCATCCTATGGGACAGCAGTATCACATTTGCTAATGCATGTACCAATGAATGCCTTATTAGACAACAGATACATTTCACTAGTAAATGCTTTGATGTTAGTTGATATCAGGGAAATAGGAAGTGATATCAAGTACAATCACAAAGCAAATCTAATTAGATAATTAAACAACTCAGCTGTTTGAAATCTACCCAGCTAGGAAGAATGATAATTGAATCCAGTGAATTCGCCTGCTCCAAACTGGTTTCCAGCAATTATATAAAAGAAGGATGCTAATAGCAGATCAAATCCTCACGAGACATTCCACCAGTGTGTGTTAGAAGGCTTTTTCAGGGAACACCACCCCACATCATTAGCACTGGATGAGAAGCATACACAGTCCAACAGCCAGGACCAAACTGAATAGCTGAGGATTAGCTTTATTGAGGCCTGTTTCAGATCTTAGTGGTGACTTGAAAAACCATAATATGCTCACATACGAAGGACATATGCTAGTTACTAAAAACAAGATAATAGGCCATTCTCTTGTGAAGTGAAAGACAATCTGGAAGCCCTCCCCCCCCATAAATTATTAAAATCCATGATTTGCAGAAGACTGTGGATGGCATAAGGTACGTACGTACATACAAACATACGTATGCACATACGTACACAACACATGCCCATGTGCTAGTAATGGAGTACGTACTGCATATGAGTACATACGTACTTATGTACACACATTCTAGATATATGTACGTACGTATGAAGCAACCACACAGCATACGTACATACCACACAATGATACACACACACACACGCGCGTGCACACACACACACACACATGCACACACACACACACACACACACACACACACACACACACACACACACACACACACGCACACACACACACACACACACACACACACACACACACACACACACACACACACACACACACACACACACACACACACACACACACACACACACATCACACACACACACAACTCATACACACACACACACACACACACACACACACACACACACACACACACACACACATAGCACACACACAGCACAATCATGGAACACAAAGTCATCATTTTCCACATGTGCAATTTCCAAAATACATACATCCCCACTAAGAAACCTGTACAATAGAACCACCATTCAGATAGGGCTCCCTTAACGTATGGGCACACCACACATGCAAGCACAGAGTAGAACAGGTTTGAAGAGCATCAGTCTGTCTGAGGTCACACCATCTGATTCATGGTGGCTGCCACAGCCGGACAGCTTCACTCCAGTGAGCTCATCACTTACCTAAGAGTACAGTCTCCTCTGTAGCGTGTGTACATACGTACATACGTACGTACGTATGTGAGTGAACACGCAATACATACGTATATACATACATATTATATGCATCTGTATACATACATATGTACATACATACATGCATTAGTCTACATATGTATGTACGTATCTGAGATGGTCCACAGAGCAGCCTACAATGGTTTCCATAGACTTTATTGAGAAATTTCTATATACACATACAGCATATGTACATATATAAATAATGTATGTACGTACGTATGAATAAACATGTGTACATGAATAAACATGTGTACATGTGTACGTACGTATGTACATACATTTATTTAAAATGAATAACTGTAGGTACGTACGTATGTATGCATGTACGTACATGCGTATGTATGTATGTATACAATACAATATGTACATGTCTACATACACACATACGTACGTATGTACGTACGCATATACATATATATGCCAACCTGGACATATGTACGTATGTACGTATGTGCATGCATACAGACTATGACAGAATGTATGAAATGACTAACAAATCTTGTTTCAATTCCCACAAAGCAAACCACTACATACGGATGTACGGATGTATGTGCGTAGGTAATGTACGCACATACGTATGTACGTATGTACGTACGTACGTATGCATATGCACAAAACTTGAGATAACATCTTAATGAACACCTCTTACTGCCTCATTATCGTTCACACTGCCAGGAAACGAGGAAAGTGTGGGGTAGAGGTAACACACACTATCAAATGGTGCAAAGCAATTGAGTGGCATAGCAGCCAAGAGGTCTCCATTCACAGCAGTTGAATAGCTGACACAATCTACCACGATGAGCAACTACACGGTATTGTGATGACATATACTTAGAGAAGCCACAACTCACTTGTCGAAAACATTGAAATTTTACCGACATGGAACAATTTTCAGCTTGATTCAGCAAACATGACTCGAGTGTGTACAAACATACGTACGTATGTACATACATACAGTACGTACATACATACTATGCACATGCAATAATTCACACAACCATAATACTATGATATTGCTCAGACAGGTACATACTTACGTATAGTATGGTGTACATACCTAAGTACGTACGTGCATACGTATGTACATATTGAAAACCATAAACTAGTACTTATGTACACACAGTCAAACCTCGCGAATTCAACACTCAATGGGGTGTGAAAAACGGTCGGATTGCGAAGTGACTCTCAACACATACTTACAAATATGGTGACTGCACCTCATAAGATGGATCGATTAGAGAGAATGTCAGATTACAGAGGTCTCACTGTACTGTATGTACTGTATGTTGGGTTACAGAGGTCTCACTGTCCTGTATGTACTGTATGTTGGGTTACAGAGGTCTCACTGTCCTGTATGTACTGTATGTTGGGTTACAGAGGTCTCACTGTCCTGTATGTACTGTATGTTGGGTTACAGAGGTCTCACTGTCCTGTATGTACTGTATGTTGGGTTAGAGAGGTCTCACTGTCCTGTATGTACTGTATGTTGGGTTACAGAGGTCTCACTGTCCTGTATGTACTGTATGTTGGGTTACAGAGGTCTCACTGTACTGTATGTACTGTATGTTGGGTTACAGAGGTCTCACTGTCCTGTATGTACTGTATGTTGGGTTACAGAGGTCTCACTGTACTGTATGTACTGTATGTTGGGTTACAGAGGTCTCACTGTCCTGCGCACACATACGTACATAAGTATGGTCAATGTCCATGCAGTATAGCCACATGCTAATTGTTGACATGGAAGGAATTGCACTCACACACTACACAAGTGGAGGTAAGGAAATGACAAAAAGAGCAACGCAAGGGTGGCCCCCCTTTAAGGGTGGTTCCACACCTATCTAACCTGTTGGAGTAGGCATCAGAGAGTCACAGTAGACAAGGATAAACCATC
>CAUJGJ010000334.1:5000-7500 GCA_963170055.1 Halisarca cf. caerulea | reverse complement strand
TCATTACGATTATTTTACTTTAGTTTTGTACTTATATACATACATATATAATATATGCATACAGTAATTATAATGCACAACTTTTTATCCACACTACATGTATATTCTATATACAGTGACCATGATATCGATGCAAAATTATTGTGCATCGTAAATTATAAGTAAACCATATAACAAAGTATGAATATAAGTGTGTATGCAAAGACCTAGTTAATATCTATATAATATTTATATAAAGTGGAATTCCTCTAATCCAGACCCCTGAATATATTGTAGACACCCCAGCCCTGCCCCTAAGACACACCCCATGCAGACACCCCTCTGACACGTACCCCTCACTACCACTGGTCCATGCATGCAATAGACTCTTATATAATAATATGGCTAAAACCAAATGAATGTCCCGCTGGCCGGGGCATTCTTTGCACCGTTTTCAACCCCTGAAATGAGGACAATGTACACCCTTCATGATCAGGACTGCCCCTCTGGTGCCAAGGACTCCAGAAGAGAGAGGTACCACTGCATTTGCACCAGTAGAATTAGCCTACCCAACCCAACCCAGTCAGTAGCCCATCACTGCATGGACGCTATTATATTTCTAAACCATATACTGTACGTAAATTACTTTCCAAAAACTGTCCCGGTCTCTTGCTTATATCTCATCACTATCACTTGTATTTTCCACTGAAAGTAGTTTTGTTTTCAGAATGAATACATACTACCATCTTTACATGGGCAAACAATGTGCACTTCAATTTCCAGCAATTTTGTCACTGCATGAGTCTCCCCGCATCATGCATCATCGATATCCTCATCACTACAATTATATATTTGCATCTCTCTGGCTACACTGCAATGTTAGTGTATGCCCATCAAGCACATCAATTTTTCACCCATGCACAACACTTTTCCCTTCGTCTCATGTTCCCCCTGTACTTTAATACTCTGTTTAATAAGGATAAAAGAATACAGTGCAACCTGTCTTAAAGACCACTCGCATAAAAAGACTACCTGCTTGTCTATGTAGACCACAGTAGACTGGCTCATAGTCCACTTCAGTTGTGCTAAAGGACCTCCGTACAAGGACCACCTGTCTACAGAGACCACAATTACTTGGTCCCTTGAATAATCGTTACAGACAGGTTTTACTGTAGTATCGTGTGCACGTGATCGTGTAAAATGGCGTCCGAATGATGGTCTGTGCTTATGGGTACGAGATTAGTAGTTATAGACCATCTCCGATGACTCAGGCGCCAGGAAGGAACGGTCTAACTGTAATACGGTTAGACTACATCGAACAGGGCAGAAAAATTAAATGATTTTGGTCTACGAGACAGCAACAGTCAGGGCACGTACGTGCGTAGGTTAGTCATGAGTTTTCGGCTTTTTCCATTTATATTAAATCCTGCGCGATATCACTACCTTTGGAGAACCTATGCTACAGTCTCCAACGTCAAGATATCTAGTGACAAGAAGACTTTAGCTGTGGAATTCGATGGAAAGGAGAGACACGTCTATCACGCTGTCTGGTTGAAGCACCTTTGTCATTGTCCCAAGTGTAGAGACCCGAGTAGTGGACAGACACAGTTCTCTCCAGAGACGCTACGCGGGACTTACAGACTTTCCCGCGCGTTTGCTATGGGAGACATTCTCCAGGTTTCATGGGAGGATGATGAAGATGAAGACCACCAAGGAACCTTCCCTGCCAAGTGGTTAAGGGAAATGGTGTATGGAGAAGATGTCCTCAACAAAATGGCTGCTACAGCCCGCCCCATCCCGCTGGTTGGTAAAGTTTCTGAATTTGACTACAGAAGTCTGACCAAAAGTGAGTCTGAACGGTTGAACTGGCTGATAAGGATTTACGAGGATGGCTTCAGTTTAGTGAAGAATGTACCAATCGAGCCTGGATATGTGACAAAAATGGCCGATTTTGTTTTCTCAAAAGTATCAACTTTTCATGGCGACTATTTCAACGTTGTGGCTCAGAAAGATGGCGTATCTGTTGCACACGCAGAAAAACCCCTGTTCTACCACATGGATGAGGCTTTTTATGAATCCCCTCCTGGTCTCCTGCTGCTCCACTGCTTGAGAAACGACAAATGCGTTGAGGGAGGAGTGAACGTAATGGTTGACCAGTTGGTGGCGGCTGAAGAATTTCGCAGAGTCCATCCACAGGAGTTTGACATTCTAGCCAAGATACCCATTGCTATGGGAAGAATTTACGACAAACTACGCAGACCAGTGCATGCGCTGTACTACCGCCGCCATTTTGTTTTAGGACACAATGAGGAAATTGTGGGTGTGAACTGGAACTACACACATCAGTTAAATGTGTGTGCACCTCATCACATGATTGAGGCGTACTATCAGGCCCACTCGCTGTGGGCAACCTACCTCGAAAACTTTAGGATCCGTCACAGGGTACGTCTCAATCCCGGAGATATGCTCGCTTTGAACAACCGACGGATGTTGCACTCTCGAACAAACTTGTCTCTCAGAG
>CAUJGJ010000333.1:7500-13000 GCA_963170055.1 Halisarca cf. caerulea | reverse complement strand
TGCCCCTATGAGAGAATAACTCAGTATAGTGCCAGTTACCAAGCGTCTGGTCAAACCAAGCATGTGGCAATATATAGAATATACCTGATAATTTAAAACCTAAAATTGGACATTCTAAGCTAAGCAGCTATGCCACTAGTATTCATGCACACATGTATATGCTGCACTTTTGTTATTTCTTTTTAAATTTCCAAGAAAATTGCTATAGTCTCAGCAATTAGAGCTGGGATATTGACCATGCACACCTATTATATTCATAGTATATTATCCTTACATATATATGCTTGGAAAGGTTTCCTGTGCATGACTATAGGGATAAATTTAGGCACTCATGGAATAACTAAATGGAACCCCCCTTTGAAAAACCCTAGATCCGCCACTGAAGTTCTTTAAAGAAATTGGCCTACGAAGGGTTTTAACTACTTCATCTTATAGCTAGTGTGTCAAAAGGTACCAATATCACTTTTAAATGTTACTAACTGTACTGCATCGTTAGTTTTCAGACGAAAACAAAATTTGCGCTAATGTATGGCGGCCATGTTTTTTCCGTGTCAATCCTACATATGGAGTACAGTGAAACCTGCCCAATCCGACACCTCTCTAAACCGACAAATGCCTAAACCGACACTAAATTCGAGGCACCGATAGTTTTTCAATACAAAATCACCTGCCTAATCCGACAAATGCCTAATCCAAAAACCGACATCCATTTTGGAGTCCCTAGAATAAAATTAACCTGTACAATCCGACAATTGTTGCAAATTGGCTGGAGTTTCTCCTTCTATTTTCCCGCCGTACGCGTTATGCTTGCATGCGGACGCCATATTGCTTCATTACGTAATGATTCAATAACTAGAGAGGGGTTTGAGTATCTATGGCATAACGTTTAAACGCTACGTAGTAAGCTGATAGGTACGTTTCAAATTTAGAACGTTTTTCGTTTTAGCAACGTCGAATACTTCATACGTAACGTTATAGCGACATAGAACTATGACGAAGATCTTTTTTGCGAGTTTTTGGCGATTCTGAGGGAGATTTGGGTTCCTAGCGTTCTTTTATTATCAGAAACGGAACGCCAGACGGAAAGCAGCAGTTAGAGGAGTAATGGAGAGAGCGTCAACACGAGCCTTATAACGTAGAACAACAACGTACTAAGATACCTTGATACGTCGAAACCGTTACTAAGTAAGCTCATTACGTAACGTTTTACGTAGTGCTAAACCTCTCTACTAGCAAACACTGTGACGCAATAATCGGACTTAGTTGTAATAACTAATCAAAATTCTAACCCAAACCCTAACCCTCTGTAATCCGACAACCTCCTAATCCGACATTTTTTTCCAGTCCCATTGAGTGTCGGATTAGACAGGTTTCACTGTACTACCGTACTCTATAATACACACACACACACACACACACACACACACACACACACACACACACACACACACACACACACACACACACACGTGTATACAACACACACACATACACATGTTGGCCCACACACAAAAGCACACACACATGCATGTACACATGCATAGGCTCATGTGTATAAGGGCTCTAGGCTATTAGCATGCATGAATGGTATATTATATACTAAAATGTTATACTATATAATATAGTGGACCCTCATTTATCAGACCATGTCTGTTATAGTGTAGTCTTGTGTAGCCCAGAACCGTCATAGTCACCGATCATGCAAGGATCGAGGCGAATTAGTGGTCTGAGCTACACAAGACTAGTTATTAATTATAGTGTATGTCGGAAAAATCATGATCAACTGTCAGGGTATAGTTTATGCTAGTCTTATAAATTTAATGAGGTTTTTTTTTGAGATAAATCATAGTATGTATGCAATGTCAGATATCACTTATAGAGGTGTGAATGTATATATAGTGCAATCAATTTCGCACAACTTGGCACAAGATGTGGTAACCAAAATTAATAATCAAGTTTGAAAGTGTTCGGCGCCTAACTTCTTTGGCTAATAGCCTAATAGATGTATACCAATCATAATAATATTAATTTGCACAATACAATATTTTACGTAATATCTATGGTAATAATATAGATACCTATAGGTCCAGTTCTAATAGAATGTACGTGTCTAGCTCATAGGATATATGAGAGAAACACCACCATTATTGCCAAAAGTTACAATAAATCAAAGTAAAATCATGCATGTGGCAATAATTTGGGAAGTCTGATGTGGGGTTAAAATGCCCAGGACACACTGAGAGTTCCCGATGGAATGGATTCTGCAGGCTGTGGGTAACAAACGCTGCAGCTATTCCATTCGGCTCTGGCAGGGCTGGGAAAAGTAGTTCTGCCGGCTGACCCCACAAAATTCGCGAATTGCGAGAGGGGTTCAACATATATGGGGCAGCCGGAAATCCTCCAAATCGTCGAAAGACATCTCTTCTTCTATATCATCCTCAAAATCCACAAAAGCTTCTCATCTTCTTGAACAACTTCTCCCTCCCCCACATAGACTGTGTATGCAAGTGGAACATTTCTGAAAGCTACGCATCTGGTTTCTTCATTTTTTCACCAACACGTGGTGCCGCCATCTTGATTATAGGGTCAACGCCGACCCTATAATAACGGGCATGCGTGTCGGTTATTCCGTTTTCGCAAGCGCTAGCCATGCACGCTTCAAATCAGATCTTTTGAGTCTTTTAACGGACCAGGGCAAGTTTACTGCTTCGCGTGTAGCAAGGTGTACGCTGAAATAGGGGCTACAGTATGTCCACCTGGGCATTCTTTGCACTTAGTCTTTTGCTCTGTAGCGTTCTTCCAAGAGTCGAAGCAGGGTACGTCATTCAATACCAGCTTAATAATCGATAATATATATTATACCACGCGTGCATGCTTTCTAGTAATGTATGTTATTTTTCTGATCCCTATGGGTTTCAGCTTTTGCACTTACAGCGATGGTGAACGTAATCAACTTCAGGGCAAATTTGAAATTCCCGCTTCTACTGAGTCAAATTCAGGCTCTGCTGGACCGAGTCTCGTAACCCGTTGCTGTCCAGGATACACAGGAGACGATTGTAACTCAAGTAGGTCCTCAAATTGTGCACACTCAGTAATACTAACAGTCTTTCAGCGTGCTGTATATACACTCAGTTACATTCGCTGAGACTATATGTATGTGACGATCCAATTAATGCCTTATTGGCACATGATGCATGCATGCGGACATTTTATAATATTTTGCTGAAGGTACAAATTTGCAGTGAATTTCATTGCGGCCATGCGTAATACCACAGTGTTCTTCTTAGTTTCACATAAATTCATGTTCTGATTACCTGTATTAATAATAATAATATGTGGCTGCATACAGTAAGAAAGAAGTTTACCTTGCAGTATATAGCATGCATGTGACAATATATTATAATTATAATTCCAATTTGAAGCAATTTACAAGACTGCATGCACACCACTGTAACAGTTGTTGATTCAGAACTAATGTATTGAATCTGCAGCAGCTGTACAACTGGGTACATTATTCTAAACCCTTATTGGGGCATGCCCACAGACATTTGAAAGACAATTGAAAGTCAAGTGAAATCTCACATTAATTCAGAGGTGTCATCATTGATTCAAATGGATTTTGCTTGCAGATTTGTTTTATATGCATTCCAGATGTCGGTGTTTGTACATATAGTATTCAATCAACATGCAAGGTTCATCCATTTCTTTAAATTTGTTATGATTGACACCTACATGCTGTGAGCAATGAATACGTAAATCCTTGGAAGATGTATGTCATCACGGAGGCACCAACAGGCATATACAGTGGAACTTGCTTATACAGGCCTGAAGGGGAGCCAACACAAAATTAGTACTTACTATTATCAGAGTTGGTTTATGTACTCGAGGTATATATACACAGGGACAGAATGAGGGGTACTTACTATCTGGGAGTATGTACTAACCCACTCAAGTACTTATTTAGCAAGTCCACTGTGGAATAAAAACATGTAGTTGTTCATCCATGTAGCTTGCATTGTTGTGAATGTACAGGCTCCTTGCATACCAAATTTTGCGCCGAATATCCAACATTTCACCAATCTTATATCATATCCTGCAGTGATATTACAGAAGTATATGCTGCAGAATCACTTGATATTCTGACACCCTATGTAATATAGCACCTCGTTTAATTTGTGTCTACTCAGTATAGAGGCTCACTGCATGTGTCTACTATAGAGGCTCTTCCATAATAGGGTAGCCTTGTCAGAATTTTTATGCACAATATACATAATAACAGTGGCAATGCACCCATCCTGCTATAAATGATAATACATGACCCCCTGCAGTTGGAAAATAAAGTTATTATTGTATATATAATATATATATAATATGCCAGACAATCAGTGTACCAATGTTCCATGTGAAAACTGCATGTATATTATATAAATGATGTGTATTGTAATATGATTCTCTTCTGCACAATGTTGTATAGTTTACTGTGATCCTGGTTGTGCACATGGGACCTGCACTGGCCCAAATCAATGTACTTGCGAGGCTGGGTGGACTGGAGCAGACTGTGGCATAGGTGAGAACTTACTATATTGGATTTCCATTTGTTGTATTCAATGACAAGTCCATCATCTCGGCCTGCAGAAAGTGTCTGCACCAATTAATATGCACTAAATACAATGCACTGATTTTATAGTTGTTAGCTACATAAATCTGCTCCATTGCAAGGACCATGTAGGGCAGTATAGGACAGTCTCGAAAAACTGCTGTGTTCCAGATCCTGGAAAACAGCTAGTGCCAGATGTAAGGCTGCTTGGTCCCTGATTCTAAAGAACATAACCCCTAATGGACCTTTCTTACGTAAAGTATCACCAGATGAGTATTTTGATAGCAGGTTGTAAATATGTCAAAACATTTTCTTTGCAAACTGTAGCAAAATCACAAATTTGAAAGCTGCACAAGCTGCCCGGACTCATTTTGTTAAAGATTGGACCCATAGAATCAAAACTTTGGTACAGTATAGTTTTGAATCAATTATTGTGTGGGGTTTTCAGTATTAATTCTATAGAGATACCAAATAGAAGCAGATATCAGAGTACATTGGCTATGATCAATTTTGATCCTTACACACAAACACATATCTTATAATTATATATATATATATTATATGTATATTAAGAAAGGCACATGGTATGATACCATCAGCAGATATTTTTACAATATTTGCAGGTGAATAATTTTGTAGAGCTATTCAGTGAACTACAAAAATTGCAAAATTTATTCTTAGTCATGAAAATGGTCTATGGTCTGCCAGTATCAGCGGCTTATGCTAAACACTTTGGTGGACGTTTGTTGCTTGTCTCCCAGCATCAGTGGGGTATGGATGCCTTCCTTTCCCTAAAACATTTGGATGATGATAAAGCAACAGTGTACCTATGACCCGTTATGATTAGCTTAGATTAATACAATGGGAAGCAGTATCATTGTATACTGCACATTGTACTTTCAT
>CAUJGJ010000333.1:0-2500 GCA_963170055.1 Halisarca cf. caerulea | reverse complement strand
GTGGAATTTTTTAGGGTGTGGAAGCTGGATAGTTGCACGCACACACACACACACACACACACACACAACACACACACACACACACACACACACACAAACACACACACACACACACACACACACACACATGTAAACACGTGCTGTACACACATATTATATGCACACACAGACACCAATTTCGTCACACATACAAACTGTAAAGGATTCCTGCACAAGCATGTTCCCAAAGTAAATATCTAACAGGATTATATGTATTTCGCAGCATAATCGATGGATTTTAACAGGAAACCCATATACTTACTACGGATATCATTGCGCATGAACATGGCTGTTGACATCCTTCTGCCACTAATGCTGCTTGAGTTTCCCAGATGTCAATCATTCCGCCTTATAGATAAGGACACTCACCAAGTATACTTTGGAACATTCGCCGTAGTCAGAAAGTACTCACATCTTATTCCTAGGAGGAGTTAGCGAACAAGCGTTTCAAAGGTAAAAGTCGTATTCCTGTCAGGATTCATCCGTACAACAAATATGGTGGCTCGTAGGCTTGTACGGGATGTTTTCGAAATTTTGAATGCATATGTTCTGTGGTTTGTGGCTTTATGAGGTCTATATATTATGACTTCATAAAATGGTATCAATCTCTGGACAAAAAGCCTTGCTATAGCAAGCCTACGATGCAGGTTCCAGGAATCCTTCGCTGAGCTAGTTTGTGAACCTACTTACTTGAAGCGTCATCTGCTCTATTCAGTTCAAAAGCTGAAGTTTCTACCACTACTCCTTCCGTTTATTCTCTTTTATCGCTCAAAGAAAAGATGCAAAGCTAGTGCACCAACATATATTAATACTGTATATTATATGTAAACTTTTACAGTTTAGAAGCCATATACACGGAAGTTTATGTTAAGTGCTTGTGCAATGACAAAACTGCATGGCCATCAGAAGGACATGGGTCATCAAGAAGCACAGCAGCACTTTCACTACCCTATATATTGAAACTTCCACAAAAGTCTATTTGTCTATAGCTAATGTCAGCTGACGTTATATATATTATAATATGGCTGCCATCGAGCACAGAAGAATGTTCACAGATTAGCTATAGGCACCCTCATCCAATAAACAAATAACAGATGGGAAATCTTCAGTTTATTTGCAAGTGACCCATATCACCATCTTTTAACACCTTTCACTGCATAATGATGACGTTTAATACACGTCCCGAATTGTAATACATTTGAATCCACTGGAGAATTTGGGCAGGATGCATATATGCCCTATAGATTTTGTTTATGATCTTGCCAAATGTTCCCGTAGATTATCATATGATCCACTTTCATATTTGAAGTTGTGCCAAACAACCAGTGTTTGTATCCAAAATTTTAATGCCTTTTCATGCAATCTTAGGTTGTTGTACTGTCTGATTTGGCTGTGTATTTTGGGCTGCTGTACTGTGTGGCTTGGCTGTGTATTTTATAATGATAACAATTATATATATATATATATATATATATATATATATATATATCATATATATACAGTAAAATCTCAATAATTAGAACCATGATAATTTCAATATCTGCATGGCTTAGTTCAAACATTGATGAATATACGGTTCCTAATGTAGGGAGTACATATGTGGCTGCCCAGGTCAAAATTACAACCATGTATGCAGGACAAAACAACCATGTTACAACCTTGATTTGACTTTCCAACCATGTTTCATGGCTGTTGCAACAAGATTTTACCTGAAATGATATCCACAGGCCATTTACATGCTTGAAACAAGCAGGTAACCACCATGCATGCTTATGAACATCGTACAGAATTTACCAAGAAGAGGAAAGCATAGAGTCCATAACAGTATAGAAATTGCAGACTGATAATTAAAGAACAAGATGGACATTGATCTGGACAGACAGGCATAAGGCTAGACAGCGGAGACTGCATGGGTTCAGCATACAAATTCCTAGCTGCATCATGCATATGACATTGGGATATTATAATACAATGCTATTTAAATTGAAAATGTGGGATGTATTGGAATTTTCACACTGCACCCAGGGCACAAACCTCTGTCTTAAAGGGCTAATACCAGACCTTGCTTTGCATCATCTCCAGCCAATTGCCCCTCTGTCCTTACCTATCTATGATCTATGTCTAGATCTATATATATATACCCATCTGGTCCGACACATGCATGCATGCTCATCCACAAGTCTGTGTAGCCCTATGCAACAATCATCTCCACCTTATTACTATGAAGTACTTTTTGAGACTAATGGCTGCCAGTGATTCATAGCCGGTACATCCGATCCCGGCTAAGCCTTGTATTTGCAGGCCTATATTCTGTCACAGTTTGTTGTCTGCAGCTTGCTTAGCTTAACCTTAGTAGTTGTAGATACAGATCATTTCCAAGGGGTTCATGTCTAAGCATAAGTGTTATAGGATTTATGGTCTGAGGATGTTCTTAGCTTCCTATATTATGTGGACTGAAAAA
>CAUJGJ010000332.1:4357500-4359039 GCA_963170055.1 Halisarca cf. caerulea | reverse complement strand
TACCGCTCCCCCATCACCCCCCCCCCCCCCACTGCCCCCCATTCCCCCCTCCCATGCACCACTAGCTCCCCACTGCCCCCATTCCCACCACTCCTCACTACCCCCTACTGCTCCCCACTGTCCCCACCCCTACCCCATCACCCCCACTGCCCCCTATACCACTCCCCACTGCCCCCTACTGCTCCCCACAGCCCCCCCCTACCCCCACTGCCCCCTACCACTCCCCACTGCCCCCCACCCCCCACCCCCGCTGCCCCCTACCACTCCCCACTGCTGCTCCCCACTGCCCCCCCACCCCCACTGCCCCCTACCACTCCCCACTGCCCCCTACCTCTTCCCACTGCCCAACCTCCACCCCATCAGCCCCACTGCCCCCTATACCACTCCCCACTGCCCCCCTACTGCTCCCCACTGCCCCCCTCCCTACCCCCACTGCCCCCTACCACTCCCCACTGCCCCCTACTGCTCCCCACTGCCCCCCTCCCTACCCCCACTGCCCCCTACCACTCCCCACTGCCCCCTACTGCTCCCCACTGCCCCCCCCCCCCCCCCCCACCCCCACTGCCCCCTACCACTCCCCCACTGCCCCCTACCACTCCCCACTGCCCCCCTACTGCTCCCCACTCCCCACTGCCCCCTACTGCTCCCCACTGCCCCCCCTCCCCTACCCCCACTGCCCCCTACCACTCCCCACTGCCCCCTACTGCTCCCCACTGCCCCCCTCCCTACCCCCACTGCCCCCTACCACTCCCCACTGCCCCCTACTGCTCCCCACTGCCCCCCCCCCCCCCCCCCCCCACCCCCACTGCCCCCTACCATTCCCCACTGCCCCCCTACCACTCCCCACTGCCCCCTACTGCTCCCCACTCCCCACTGCCCCCTACTGCTCCCCACTGCCCCCCCCCCCCCCACCCCCACTGCCCCCTACCACTCCCCACTGCCCCCTACTGCTCCCCACTGCCCCCCCCCCCCCCACTGCCCCCACTGCCCCCTACCACTCCCCACTGCCCCCTACCACTCCCCACTGCCCCCCCCCCCCCCACTGCCCCCTACTGCTCCCCACTGCCCCCCCCCACCCCCACTGCCCCCTACTGCTCCCCACTGCCCCCCCCCCCCCCCACCCCCACTGCCCCCTACCACTCCCCACTGCCCCCCCACCCCCACTGCCCCCTACCACTCCCCACTGCCCCCTACCACTCCCCACTGCCCCCTACCTCTCCCCACTGCCCAACCTCCACCCCATCACCCCCCACTAGCTCCCCACTGCCCCACCCCATCACCCACCACCACTTCCTACTGCCCCCACCCCCCTGTGCAGACCACAAAATTTGAACTGTGCTGGTATAATATTGCCAAAGTGTAACACACTGATACTTTTAAAATATATTCATGCAAATATCATGTAAATAGCATGCAAATATCATGCAAATGTTCATACAAGTATCACACATGCATGTCAATGGTCACACAAAATATTCATACAAATGGACATGAAAATGACAATGCAAAATGTATAATGGGAGACACTATGGCAGAGTG
>CAUJGJ010000332.1:4342500-4350000 GCA_963170055.1 Halisarca cf. caerulea | reverse complement strand
AGTACAGTCAAACATGGCGATTGTCACTCAGAAAATGGTCAGATTAGAGAGAATGTCGGATTATTGAGGTGTTGGATTATTGAGATGTTGGATTATTGAGGTGTTGGATTATTGAGGTGTTGGATTATTGAGGTGCTGGATTATTGAGGTGTTGGATTATTGAGGTGTTGGATTATAGAGGTGTTGGATTATTGAGGTGTTGGATTATTGAGGTGTTGGATTATTGAGGTGCTGGATTATTGAGGTGCTGGATTATTGAGGTGCTGGATTATTGAGGTGTTGGATTATTGAGGTGCTGGATTATTGAGGTGCTGGATTATTGAGGTGCTGGATTATTGAGGTGTTGGATTACAGAGGTTCCACTGTACGTATTTTGAGATTCTTGAGATTCTACATGTACAGAAAGTATGTGTGTACGTATGTGCAATGTGGGTAGTTTGGAGTGTCTGTGGTGTGCCGAACAAGATGTAGTATGCGTACAATATACTATATTTTCAAAGTAGAAAGGGATTCTGGATTATTCTGAGTTGATATATGTACATGGAGGGGGTTTCTGTACATACGTACATTGTATGTATTTAATTCCCTACTACTACTACTACAGTATTGTATAAAATGCATACATTGTATGTATTTATACACTACTACTACTACTACTAAAGTAGTGTATAAAGTATGTACATTGTACAGTCAAACTCAGTATAACGAACCCCCTCGGGACCACTGAAAAGGTTCATTATATCAGGGTGTTCGCTATATGAGGGTTCATTTACATAGAGTAGATAGGTGTACATTCTAAGGTCTGTGTTTGTTATATCAGGGTGTTCATTGTATCCAGGGTTCATTATAGTGAGGTTCGACTGAATGTACTTTGTACACTATGTACAGAAGTACCCACTATTGTACGTATGTTGTGTCTCAGTAGTTCACGTTCTTCAATAGATGAGTAGTAGTCTTTTTCTGCCTGCATACGTATGTATGTACTCACATACGTACGTAGGTACGTATGTATGTACGTACATACGTATTTACACGTAAAATGTACATACGTACGTACGTACGTACTTCATATGTATGTGTGTACATTTGTTTGTTTGTATGTACATACGTACATACGTACGTATGTACTCACATACATATGTATGTAGTATGTATGTACGTATGTCGTGTGTACTTACATAATATGTATGTATGTATGTGCACATATGCATGTACATACATATGTACAATATGTACAGTGGAACCTCCGATAGTGGACTCTCCCAAAAATAGAGACACAGTACAATAAACCTCTCTACAAAGGACAAGAATTGAGATCCCAAAATATGTCCTCCTTTTACAATAGTTCCAATGTATTTTGCTCCTCCCAAAGAGCACAACCTCCTTACAAAGAACAAATGAACAGGTTCCAAAGTGCACTTCATTCAGAGGTTCCACTTTATGTATTATACGTACGTATGTTGTATGTACAGACATACGTATCTCTTTCATTCTTCTCGGTTCATTAGTCCTGTTTGTATGTACTGTAGAAGGAGCGTATGTTTGAGCAGACGCTGAAGAAGGAGAGAGGGTTCATTATCAAGAGGATGGAGTCTGATGGTGCCTGTCTCTTCAGAGCCATAGGTACGTACGTAGGTCATGTGACTTGTGTGTTCAGCCATGTGCAGGTCATGTGATGTGTGCGCGCGCGCGTGTGTGTGTGTGTGTGTGTGTGTGTGTTCAGCCATACGTAGGTAGGTCATATGACGTGTGTGTTCAGCCATAGGTGGGTCATATGACATGTGTGTGTTCAGCCATTTGGTAGGTGATGTGATGTGTGTGTTGAGCTGTAGGAAGTCACATGACATGTGTATTCCTTCAGCGGATCAAGTCTATGGTGACCAGGAGATGCACTCAGCAGCCAGGAACCTCTGTATGGACTACATGGTAAGGGGGAGGAGTGGGAGTATGAGTGGTGTTGGGGGAGGAGTGGGAGTAAGAGTGGTAAGGGGGGGAGGTGTGGGAGTATGAGTGGTGAGGGGGAGGAGTGTGAGTGTGAGTGGTGAGGGGGAGGAGTGTGAGTGTGAGGGAGAAGTAGGAGTGGGAGTGGTGAAGGGGAAGTAAGAGGGAAAATAGTGAGGGGGAGAAGTGGAAGTGGTGAGACAGGTACATGTATTGGCGGGAACAGCTATGGTGACTTTACCGGTAGCTAGGATTCAAAAGTAGGAAGAAAACCTATTACCTTTGTAGCTTAGGTTGTATGTATGGTGTTGTTCCTTTGATCCAGTTGTAGTTTCCTCTGTGTACATGTGAAACTGTCAAAGCATACTTCCTGTCACGCTGACTGTGGTTTTTGCAATGTACTTACATACATACATTCTGTGTGTGTGTGTGTGTGTGTGTGTGTGTGTGTGTGTGTGTGTGTGTGTGTGTGTGTGTGTGTTTAGGTACTTATTGGATGTGTTTGTGTGTGAACTGTGTATATAGTCAGTTTTCTCACCATCACAGACATCTTGCTGCCAATGGTAATTCACTAGACTAATCTCCATTCATACTGTGCATACCTACCTACATATGTACCTACGTATGTGCATCTATAGGTGAAGAATATGGACTACTTCTCGCAATACATCACGGAAGACTTCACTGCTTACATCAATCGCAAGCGAAACGACCACTGCATGGGGAACCACACTGAGATGCAGGCCATGGCTGAGATGTTCAACAGAACAATTGAAGTGTACCAGTATGACTCAGGTGTGTGTGTGTGTGTGTGTGTGTGTGTGTGTGTGTGTGTGTTTGTGTGTGTGCATGTGTGTTTGTGTGTGTGTGTGTGTGTGTGTGTGCATGCGTGTGTGCATATGTGTGTGTGTGTGTGTGTGTGTGTGTGTGTGTATCTGAACACTTGCAGTAATGTATGTACATAAGTATGTAGAACTTACATTGGCTGCTATAGCACACCCTTATACCTTACCTCCGTTTTCATTTCAACATTTGTTTCTGAGATTTGAGGCGAGTTTGATAGCCATGTACAAGGATGAAGTATGTCCGTGTGCAGATGTGCGTACCATTCCTGGCTGGTTTTCTCACACACAATTGTGTAGAAATATGTACTTGTTTGTTTGATCTGAAACAGGCACCTGTTGGTAGCAATGTGCGTGTCACTTGCATACAAGCTCTCCGTATGCTCACAAGCATTCCAATTGTTACCAAATAGTGTTCTTTCATTGAAACCTTGACCATCAAAGGATGAGTAGGTGAGGTACGTACATATAATATGTTTCAGATCTTCTCTTCAAACAACAGCAACACTTGTGCAATAGGACCACCTTTTCGTAGCCGCCTTTGTGAGGTGGTCTCAGTTGTGAGGTGGTCTCAGTTGTGAGGTGGTCTCAGTTGTGAGGTGGCCTCAGTTATGAGGTGGCCTCAGTTGTGAGGTGGCCTCAGTTGTGAGGTGGTCTCAGTTGTGAGGTGGTCTCAATTGTGAGGTGGTCTCAGTTGTGAGGTGGTCTCAATTGTGAGGTGGTCTCAGTTGTAAGGTGGTCTCATTTGTGAGGTGGCCTCTTTCGTGAAACTTGACTTGTAAACACACTAGTATAGCAGGTACGTACGTAATAGCCCCCAATGGCACCATGGTTTACAGCCTCGCATCGCACAGGACATTGTCAACTCCATTTTATGATGACACTGTAAAATAGAGGCAAGAAGCAGCTCTGTGCACTGCAGGTATTGCCCCATCCAGGCATTGTTATTGCCATCAGCAGAGAATTCGAGTACAGTGAGACCTCTATATAACGGACACTTTGGGACCTGAAAAAACAGTTTGTTATACAGAGGTTTCCACTATTCAGAGGTTATTTTATATGCATAGCAATCTATCTGGACCCACAAAAGCAGTCTGTTATAGAGAGGTTTCCACTATTAGGGGAGTTTGTTATATTATTAAGAGGTTCCTCTGTCCATAGACACTCTAAACTACGTACGTATGTGTCTTTACCTTCAATTGCATTGCATGTACGTACGTACGTATGTACCTGCGCCACATACCACACCCTTGATAAACCTAGTGCACTTTAGTGCCATCATTGGAATGTATGTATTTACATGTACTGCATGTACACTGTACAGACGAGTCTTGTGGCTATTATGTAGCTCCAGAGGACACTGAAACCCTCTCACTATGTCAGAAATGTGCAGTTATCTTATTAAATTTTCAGAAATTCATTATAACAAATTGAAATTTCTTAGCAGAACACCACCTGGGTCATGTGTGTGCGTGTTCCTGCAGCAGAGCACCACCTGGGTCGTGTGTGTGCGTGTTCCTGCAGCAGAGCACCACCTGGGTCGTGTGTGTGTGTGTGTGTTCCTTTAGCAGAACACTACCTTGGTCGTGTGTGTGTGTGTGTATGTTCCTGTAGCAGAACACCACCTGGGTCGTGTGTGTGTGTGTGTGTGTGTGTGTGTGTGTGTGTGTGTGTGGGTTTACGTATGTATGTGTGTGTGTGTGTGTGTGTGTGTGTGTGTGTGTGTGTGTGTGTGTGTGTGTGTGTGTTTACATATGTATGTGTGTGTGTGTGTGTGTTGTGATATGTGTGTACTAAGCATGTATGTTGTACATTGCAGAACCCATCAACATATTTCATGGCATTTACAAGACGGACAATGCACCCATCAGGCTGAGCTACCATCAGAATGTCCACTATAACTCAGTTGTCGACCCTTATGAGCCTTCTGTGGGGGTGGGTCTCGGCCTGGCTGGATACAAACCTGGAGTAAGTGCATGTGTGTGTGTGTGTCTGTGTGTATGTGTGTGTGTGTGCAAGGGCGTAGCCAGCTATGAGGCAACCGAGGCATTTGCCACGGCTGAAATTCTAACCATAAAAAAATCCAAAGGATATTTCGAGAAGGGTGAGAACTGACAGAATGTGACTCAGAGCACAAAGCTTTTTGCATACTGAATTCAAGAACACACAAATATCCTTGAGATGATCCAATGTATTAGCTGCAAGAAAACTCTAGTGTAGCGCATTAGCTATAGTTTGAACTTTCGATCAGCACCACTCGATTCCGCCATATTTGCTTTAAAAATAGAGTTCGCATCAGCTGACCAGTGACATGTTGCTTGAATGACACATGTTGCGATCATGGATTATACAAACAAAATTTATGTTACTATATAAACCGGTTATAGGTTCAAGGTTTTGCCTCAGTAGAAAAAAATCCTGGCTACACCCTTGAGTTGTGTGTATGTGTATGTGTATATGCAGTGTTCTCCCCAGGATTTTTTCAAGGCACTTATCAATTGCAAATTACTACACCAATAGCAAACCCTCACAATCCAACAGTTACACAATGTCATTGCTACAATATAATAGTAAACCTAATATGCAAGTGAATCAAAAGAGTACTGTTTAATTAAACATGGTCATATGTCTAAAATTGAGGCAATCCAAGATAAGGAGCAGAACATTCCAAGGAAAATCTGATCTCCATCTTGGATCAACAGCTGCTTGGCAGTACTAGAGCTAGGAGTGCTATCAGAGGGTACGTTTCGCCTTTTTGCATGCAATGAGAACACGTGCTCACATAATAATGTGTATCGCACCATTGCCTAAAATGGCCACTCTTCACGCTATTTAGTTTATTCGGTCTAAGAAAAGGAAGGAATGATGAGAACGGTATCGATTGAATTTAAGTAACTGCAATCTATTTCAATTTGTATATTTCAATTTGTATATTATATAAACTCTTACATTCGATAAACAGTTACTTTCAACCACTGTCGAAGCTACCTGTTTTGGCTAGTTTTCTTGGTGAGTGCCACCATTTTAAATTGACAAGGTTGTGGAGGACAGTCACAGGCAAATTTAAGTGGTGGCCGCTAAGCCTTCTAAAATTAGTTATCATGTGCAGTGCACACATGTACACACAAAGAAAACTCTTGTGAGAGTATGTACAATTTTGTGTCACAATGATAACTGGTTATTGGAAGGTCTCTGTTGAAATGTACTTGCTTTTGGCGAGTGTCCAAGCCCAAAGGGCATGTCACATGCGTTGTTGCCAAACCTGTCAGTGATTGCATGGGACCATCGATAGTCTAGGACTAAACAATCCATCCTCTATAACAAACCACCTCAGGACCGCTGAAAGGGTTCACTACATCAGGGTGTTCACTACATCAGGGTGTTCACTACATCAGGGCGTTCACTACATCAGGGTGTTCACTACATCAGGGTGTTCACTATATCAGGGTGTTCACTACATCAGGGTGTTCACTACATCAGGGTGTTCACTACGTCAGGGTGTTCACTACATCAGGGTGTTCGCTATATCAGGTGTTCACTACATCAGGGTATTCACTACATCAGGGTGTTCGCTACATCAGGGTGTTCGCTACATCACTAAGCCCTTGATGTTCAGAAGTAGATGGTTCACCTTTCCATAGTTAAAACCTTGGCTGGCAATAGGAAATGGAGCAGGACTAAATATACCACAAACAGTAAATTTGACAATTTGCAGAACAAGTTTAGTGAGAAAATCTCTCTACTTTGCTTGAAGAGATTTTACAGTAGTTTAGTGTAGTTTCAGGGACAGCAGGACACAGCGGTATGTTCAGGGACTGCCCTGTAAAATCAGGGTTACAATTGGCAACTATTTTATCAAATGTTTGCTTGTTTTCAGCACTAGTCTATGTACTGTACATGAGGTAGGGACGGAGTGAGGAGTGTGTACTAGTCTGTGTACTGTACATGAGGTAGGGACAGAGTGAGGAGTGTGTACTAGTCTGTGTACTGTACATGAGGTAGGGACAGAGTAAGGAGTATGTACTCGTCTGTGTACTGTACATGAGGTAGGGACAGAGTGAGGAGTATGTACTAGTCTGTGTATTGTACATGAGGTAGGGACAGAGTGAGGAGTATGTACTCGTCTGTGTACTGTACATGAGGTAGGGACAGAGTGAGGAGTATGTACTAGTCTGTGTATTGTACATGAGGTAGGGACAGAGTGAGGACTGTGTACTAGTCTGTGTACTGTACATGAGGTAGGCACAGAGTGAGGAGTACACATGAAATGGGTGCTTATAATTGACTAAACTTTGGAATTCCAGTGAGAGAAGTACAGCCCTACCCACTGCACTTGTATGCACATTAGATTGAAATGTAATTTTGAGTACTTTTTCTGTTTTCTTGAGAACCACTACAATCATCCCTATCAATTAGTAAGATATTTGCAGGATCCTTTTATCTGCCTCTTGTCACCACCACAGTATTGTCTCCCTTTGTGTGTTCTGAGCCCACTTTGTGCGTTTCTCTGTATTGTGCTCATCATCTGCTCTCCCCTCACCCCTCCTGTCTGCAGCTCGCTGATAGAAACCTACTCAGTTCTGTCATGTTGGAATCAGAGAAACCATTGATTGAGAAGGTGTGTGTGTTGTGTGTGTATGTGTATTGTGTGTGTGTGTGTGTGTGTGTTTGTGTGTGTGTGTGTTTGTCTGTGCATGTGTGTGATTGTGTGTGGTGT
>CAUJGJ010000332.1:4322500-4337500 GCA_963170055.1 Halisarca cf. caerulea | reverse complement strand
TTCTCCCTCCCTTTATCTGCAAATTCATCCAGAACGGATGTGCATGTGTGGATACAAGCGAGGTCTGACTGAACACCATGCATGAGGTCTATCGCAGAGTACAGGGAAACCTCTCTACTCAGACACAATTGGGAATGTCAGTTTTACGGTGGATTAGTGGCCCGGGGTTGAGGGATAATGAGGTGTGTGCACTCAATCAGTACAATGTAACATGTATGTTAATTTGCTTTTTGGAAACTAGGGCAGATTAGCAGGGGGTTGGCAGATCGATTGGAGAGGCTTCACTGGATCCACTCTCTGCTGCATGCGAGTACGTTACGTGATACTAACTAATTATAATGCCTTTGAAATAATGCTAAACGGGAAGGTCGATCATGGGTGTAGGAAGTTTTAATGAAATCCACTATACCCAGGAAAGGGTGACTTGCATACAGCCATCTCCTGTCTATACCTTGCAGTAACTATTCGTAACCAATAATTGGGTCTGTCATATAGGGAGACAGCATGTGGCTGGCTGTATGTCGCCCTTTCCAGCTGGGTAATGGGTTTCATTTAAACTTCCCACATCTATTGTCTTACAGTAACTGAAAGTATATTGTGCTATTGTGTAAAATAGCTTCAAGGGATCGAGTAGATATATCATGTGTGCATGCGATTTACGGTGTACTCCACATACGTCACATGCGTGTGGAGCTGATGAGAAAACAAAATGGCAGAACAGCTAGGGATCAGTGTACATGTGAATGGCCCTAAATACTGTACATAGTATGAAGGGACATCCATAGTAATTATAATAATATAATATATATGTATATATTATGCATATATGTATACCATAAAAGCACATGCATGGAAAGCATGTTTATACATACATATATATATATATATATATATATATATATATATATATATATAACAATAATATTATGTATAATTAATAATTATTTTATATAGTATGATGGTGGCCAAGTAGGTATATATTATATGTAGGTAGTATGTTCAAAGGTAAGTCAGTGGAGGGAGGTGGGTTGCAAGCTCCAAATATATTTCCCTTGTTCATGTTTTTCTTTCTCTGCATTGACCCCAGCTCTGCCACCGACTGTGAGAGAGAGCGATGAGGACAGCTAGTGCACGTCATTCCAACATTCCTTAATTGTCAGCCATTGCAAATGACCACCGGATTACAAATCATTATGGATTACTAGCCAGTCACTGTCAGCGATGCATGAAGCTATCTTTGACTCCTCTACAGTTGAAAGAGGCAGGGCTTTTTGATTTTACATGGTGATAATGTTAGATCACAAGGTGTAAAAAAGGTGTTGAATGTTCTTGTATTGATCTGGTGTAGATTGTTGGAAGTGTACAGCTAACTGATAAAACTCAACGTTGGGTTTATCGCACACTCTAGATGTTGAGACTTGACAAACAGCTGTGAGAACTACCTTCCCACGCCAACTCAACTGTGGTAAAATGGCTCAACTGGTTTACGAATCATTTGCTTTTTTGTAACGCATGCTCTGTGTGACTGCCCAACTACCCCACGCTTGTTACGTCATCCATTTATGTGTTATACACATGCGTGCGTGTGTGTAGTGGAACTGTCCCACATGTTTTGTTAACGTGCAATTGTAAGCTGACTCTGTTATGATATGTGTGGGAGTAGCCAAACATGTTTCGGACAAAGTTACATTGCATTATTGCTGCCTGATTGGTGCCCTATAATATATTATGATCCAGTTACTTTTTTTCACCTGTCAGCTAACAATTTTATGGAACTATATGCACTAGCTATGTGCGCACCTTTCGTTGGGGGGGCATAGCCAGCCCCTTATCCAGCATACAGTCAAATCTCGTTAACACGAAACTCAGGGACTGTGCTAGAACTTCATCTTAACAGTATTTCATGTAAACAGTACTGCATGTTATACTTGTATCTGCACTTGGACTTGGCTAGCATTTCATGTTAAAAGATATTTCGTGTTAAGCAGTTTCATGTTAACGAGGTTCGACTGTACTTCCATTTACACAGGATTTAGCACAGCCATGTATTATGCTTATTAATTATAATTTCATGCATAATACAAAATATAAAATATTATAAGCAGTATAGCTTGATAACATATACAGTACTCTTATATAACGTCTAATATGTACATGCATGTGTGTGAGCATCCTAATTATTTATGTCTGCGCATCACGATGTTACTAAGCATTAGGTTCAGTATTTTGACTCCATTTTCATTGATGTTGCACACACAAAGCAGTGTGTGTACAAAACAAAGGACACATGGGAACACATACACTTGTATGTACAGGATGGAGAGCCACACACACACACACATACACAGTCCACGTATGGACACATGGATGTACATATATGTACGTATATACAAAACTCACAGAAACAGACAGAAAAGAAAATCTGTGAAATGAACCGGCCCCTGTATAGTGCAGATTGGCACCTTTGGGTAGCCATTGAGTTTGGTGAGAGGTAAAAGCAGACGTTTGAGTTCACGTGGTTAAAAGCAAAATAAAACATCTAGAAACAACAACCTCGGGTACGTGTGAACATGTCTGCAAATACACTTACAAAAATAGCTGAGATTTGTACAGAATAAAGATGAAATGATTGACATTTACAGATAAATATTACTTGGCATGCAGGGCTGGAATTTACAATTGTCATTGCGCTGTCAAGGGTTACACCACCAGACACTACCGCCCAATGATTTTGGGTAGAATTGTTGTCTGGGACTTGTCCTTGTTGGAGGAGGAAGACACACCTGTGGAAGCTTGTAGACTCATTTTTCTCACTGTGGATTTATGAGAGGCAGAGGGAGGAAGGCCATGATGCTCTTTTGCGACTTCTGATGTATCAGGAGCTTTGGGAAGTTTTCTTCTCAGCCAGCTGTGCTTGAGGGCCTGGGGAGGTGTCATTCTTGTCAAAGGATCCCAATCGAAGCATCGTTGAAGGAAATCGAGGAAGAGCGGATCTTCACATCCCTTCAGTGCCTTTACAAGGTCCTTGGTTCCGGGGGGTCCCCTGTACTTCCCTCTCCTGGACCGACCACCACCCAGGGTGACTCCACCATCCGTACATGCTGTTACTGAACAGTAACGTGGATAACCCTTTGAGCTGAAGAAAGTTTTCGATCTTTTACAGATATCCAGTACTCTTTGTGGCGGCATTCCCAATATCTCCATCATACATGCCAGCTGGTCCCCCTCGTCCTCACCAGGAAAGATGGGTACACCTGTCAGCAGCTCGGCCAGAATGCAACCAAAACTCCACATATCAATGGCCATGCCGTACTTCCCTCCCAGAATTACTTCAGGTGCTCGATAGAACCGACTCTGAATGTATGTGTACACACGCTGGTGGTCATAGCAGCTCGAACCAAAGTCGATAACCTTGATCCCACTTCGTCCTTGCTGCTTGAGAAGAATGTTCTCTGGCTTCAGATCACAGTGAATTATCCGGTTGCGATACAGCACGTCCATGCACTGGAGAATGGAGTGGGCAAACTTTCGAACAAGAGCCAAACTGAACCCTTGGAACTTGTTCTTCTTGATCAGTTCATACAAGTTGATGCTGAGTAGTTCAAAGGTCATACAGACGTGGTTGCGAAAGTTGAAGTGGTCGTACATGTGGATGATGTTATATTGGTTGTCCTTGTCCTGGCGTCGAAGATGCTCCAAGAGACGAACCTCTTCGGCTGCCTGCTTGTGGAAACGCTTTTCATTTCTGATGACTTTCAATGCCACATGTGTCTGCGTCTTGTGGTCGTAGGCCTTCAACACCTGTCCAAAACTACCCTTGCCAAGAACCTTCATCACCTCAAACCTATACGCTACATGGTCGTGTGGTACCATTTGGTATCCGCCAGAATCGTCATCGTATCCGTTGTTCTGAGGTGTACCTGGTAGAGCCTGCCTCTTCTTTGCGGACGGTCCGACGAAGTATATCTGTGGGTAGTTGTAAATCTCCTGTTGCTCGTACGGGGAGAGCTTGTTGCCGTACAGTTTGACAGCCTGCTCTGGAGTGAGGGCTTTGGGTCGACTACTAGAAGTGCTGAAGCGACCCGTGGCCGAATCGGGTCTTGTCCCAGTGATGGGACGTTCGATGACTGCGGGCAGTGCGGTGGTTTTTTGCGTGCTGGACATAAACTGTTCGTCAAATAATTGCGTTACTTTCACCCCCGAGGAATCTTGAGGTTTGGACTGAATGTCCGGTAAAACGTTTTCAGACGGTTCTCCTTCGTATCCCGAATCGTTGTCCTTCCTCGCTACCACGGTAGTGGCGGGATGATGAGAGGGGCTTCCTTTGAGGAGAGGCAGCCCGATCTTCTTAAGTCGATCCTTCGTTTTCAGTTCACTCCCGACATCTTTGACAACAGCTGAAGAAGAATGTAAGGCCGGTCCGGTGTAGGACTTGCTTCTTGACAAAGGGTGTCTCTGCTGGTACATGCTAAGAATACTCATATCACGTATAACACACGTCACGGGAAAGTCTTATAACCCAAGATTGGTCTGTTTGTCAAAGCTGCGGACAAGAAAGGGGAGGGAGAAGTGAAACAACACAAACGAGTACACCCATCCCGGATAGCATCCCCGGAACAAACCCTTACCTTATTGCACAAAGTTCTTTCCCAGCCTTGCCGCTTTTGCAATGGCTGTATCGATAGCAACAACGCGCTCTCTTCTACGAATCTGTGGCGTTGAACCAACTGTGAGATTGCTGGGCCTAGTACTGGCTGTACGTGTTGTCCCGTAGTGTTTTGTCGGTGTCGCCAAGTGCTCAGCTATTCAAGGTATTCATAGTTCCGTCATCATGGATACCGTGTCTTGGTTACAGTATGTTATGATGATATTCATTGACTATTGCGCAATAAAAATGGCTGCTTGTAGCAAATAATACTAGTCGTGAACAAAGTTCAGAACCTCGCTAAAAGGAAAGGACATTGAAATTGAATGGGAATGGGAATATGGATGAAATAATTGATTGCATAAAATTATAATGTAGTTGTGAGCTAGTCTCATGTAGCCAGACAAACCCCTTTGGTCCTGTGTGAAGGAATGGGACATTTTAAAGGGATCATGCATGCTTTTTGAACAGTGATACCTTCTGCAATGCTGAATGTTTGGACTATTCATAGCTCATGATCAGTTGACGATTTGTCTCTTAGTCACCATGTTAGTACACATTTTCATAATTTTGGTATAAACTGTAATCAGTTTTTTAGTTCTGCACTCACACGAATTTCAACACTACTGCTTGTCCTGACAAACTCACTAGACAAAATACACTCCCTAGTAGTACTCAGAGTATATAATAGTTGAGCTATTGGCCACTTATCTGAACCCCCTGCAGCATATGCATTGGGCATGCCAATATAAAATTTGTGATCAATTATATTCCCGCATTATGCCTGTAAAATTTCAACACCTATTATTTCCACACCTATGCCAGCATATTCCTTCTTTACGAAGGCGCCGATGGCGGCAAAAGGCATGCACTCTCCTTCCTGCTCCGCACTCGGCGTTTGTACGGAAACATGGCCGCACACACAATCTATAGTCACAGTTGGCAGGGCTGGCAAATGGCCGTCACAATGGCGTGGCTATTTAGTGGCCCGAATCGCAATATCACATATCCTTCCTTTCGTTCGAAAGTAATCTAAAATCGCTTACGATAAATTCAAGAGTGTCATTTTTTATGTATTCGAACACGGGGAAAAGGACCGAACGTTGAAGTCTGACATCGCCTGGTGTTGACCAAAAAAGGGAGGTTTTTCTGCCTTTATCGATCAGCGAGATCGCCCAACGAAGCGATCAACAGCTTAACGTGAAGAATTCCTCTCGGCGAGTTACTTTTAGATGTAAACATGCAATAAACCTGTGAAGTCGAGTCGCAATTCGCGTGCAAAGTTTTTAGCTCATTGGCCTAAAGGTAGTAATTTACCCGCCGAATGCGTGGGCAACCTCGAATGGAGTCCCGTCTGCGACTGAATCAATTAACCTCGCTACCGCTCGGTAATTACTTCGTGTATACGGACGTTTATAGCTATAGTGAACGACTTTAATTTGCATGCATGGATCATGCATGCATGCATGCACACATGTACTGATATGTTGGATGATATTCAAACTTTTACTACATTAGGGGCTGTATAGTGAATATTAATTAATGTCCGAGACCGGCACCACTTCTATATACACCATATAGCTTGTATATAGAGGAAGCTAGTGGCAATAAAGTCTATCATGCAGCATATTATATGGTTATGTATGTTATTATTATGTACTGACCACGAAAGGAAAATTCCTTGGCTGCAAATAGATATACTGGTATACAAATATTAAAGGTCTCTGGTTAAGACAGATTGATAATGGAATGCCACAACTTGATATCATCATTAACTTTCAATTTATTGGAAATTGCAATGTAATCAAAGAACAGCTGTACAATCTAAACAATGTTTTGAATACAAGTTGCTACAACCATTAATAGGAAAAGTCTGCTCTCATGGCGTCAACTGTAGGGAAACAGATTCCTACAGCACGGTCTACCACTGTCCATGTTTCCGCAGCCATTGGCTGTTGTATTGTAGGGCCCGTCAATGTTGTCACAATAGCTGAGATTCTCTGGCTGCAGAGCAAAACTCCCTCTTGTCAGCTCAGTAATGGCCGCACCAGACAACAGATATAGGCCCGACACATCCACGTATTTCAGCTCTGGCAAACCTTTGTGGACAAGCGCTCTAAAGTAGACCAGACAAACGAAAAAGGAGTGAATGACACGAGTGGCCCACACAATGCAGTCATGTTGACAGCACAAAGAGAATCTTGGGATCTCATGGCTCAGCTATGAGGAAACAATAGGCATGCTGTTATCGTTTCAACACACACAACTATTGATGCGGACATTTTACAGACACATACCATTCAATGTAGGAGAGCGCAAACAAAATACACATACATATACATAATACAGTGTGTGTGTCTATGTGTGTGTGTGTGTGTATCTATATGTGTGTGTGTGTCTATATGTGTATGTATGTGTGTGTGTGTGTGTGTGTGTGTGTGTGTGTGTGTGTGTGCGTGCGTGCGTGTGTGTGTGTGTGAGTCAGTGAGCAAGCATGTGTGAGTGAGCAATTGTGCATACAAGAACCCTCAACAAGTTGGCTATTAGCCAACACACAAAGCCACAATCCCACAAAGTGCAATTACCACTCTCAATGGTTTAAGACACTCATTAAAGACTATTGTATTGGGATAGAGAGTTTAGCAGTATTAACTGAGAGTCTTCCTCTCCCATTTTGACAAGCTTACAGTGAATGAATGAAGGGAAAGGAGTTGAGCACTTCAAAGACCAACCAGACGTGCTGCAATGCAAATGAAAGTCTGTGGAATGCATTGAGATGGTTACTATGGACAGAAGCCCCAAAGTGATGGATGCCACATGTGACAAACAACCTCATTCTTCAGATATCAAAGATGTCTGAGCCCTGACTACCTCTCCAAGAAACAGCGCTACCCTAATAGGGCACAGCAGCTAAGGATGTGATGAAGTGGATAAGACTCAAGGAGCAAGCCATTCACACTAGGAGGAAATGATGTAATCCAAAGAATTGAGACAAAAACAACCATTCCCATACCAGCTCAGACAGCGACTGCTACAGGCTGGCTCTATGAGCCCAACCATTCTGGAGTGGAATTCTCATTAAGGCAATGACACACATAGTGAAGGAGTGAAGCGGAAAGTACGTCATCACATTAAAGGAAGAAACGCACTACGGAACACTGAAACACAACATCGGGCTGTGATGGCACTACACAGGAAAGGAGGCAAAGAAGGAATTCATCCTGGAAACCAATCTCACGGCTTGGAGATTCCTAAATACCCAGAAAACAGTCCACCTATGACCTCAACCGCACAATAATGATGGAGGACTCAATGCGGAATTCACCAGAAAAAAACATTCCATTTCAGGAACGAGATTGATCACTTTGTTCCCTTGATATCAATCTGGATCGCATTTCCAAAAGCACAGCTGATAGTACCAACTGTCTGCACGACACTCTCCTCAGAAATACTTTCACTACTTGAAAAGTTTTGACAGCAACAACCTGCCACCAACCACACAAAGAATCCAAACAAAATTTATATTACATCATACATATAGTGGATAGTGCTGTGATAGGTATCAAATGTGTGTGCTATTCAAGGGCATCTATTGAGGGCATAAGGAGGCCAAAGGGTAGGTTACATGTCATGAACACACGGTGTACATCAGTGAGCGTGACTCGTCTATACACATGCATGCACCTACAAGCATACACGCACGCACGTACACACACACACACACACACACACACACACACACAAACACACACACACACACACACACATAAACACACACACACACACACACACACACACACACACACAAATACACACACACACACACACACAAACACACACACACTCACACACATACACACACACACACACACACAACACACACACAACACACGTGTACGCACATGAATAGTTAGAGACCTAATGAGTATCAGAAAAATTGGCACTCCTTTCAACCCCTTAGTGCTAACTTGTATGCTTGTAAGATCAATTTGTGCCAGTACATATGTACATACATACATATATACATACACTCACACACATACATACATATTGTACATCGTACGATTATTCATACATAAATTTCAAGGGCATCTATTGAGGGCATAAGGAGGCCAAAGGGTAGGTTACATGTCATGAACACACGGTGTACATCAGTGAACATGACTCGTCTATACACATGCATGCACCTACAAGCATACACGCACGCACGCACACACACACACACACACACACACACAAACACACACACACACACACACACACACACACAACACACACACAACACACGTGTACGCACATGAATAGTTAGAGACCTAATGGGTATCAGAAAAATTGGCACTCCTTTCAACCCCTTAGTGTTAACTTGTATGCTTGTAAGATCAATTTGTGCCAGTACATATGTACATACATACATATATACATACACTCACACACATACATACATATAGTACATACGATTATTCATACATGCGTACATACATACGTACATACATACATACATACATACATACGTACATACATACATACATACACACGTACATACATACATACATACACACGTACATACATACATACATACACACGTACATACAAACATACATACACACGTACATACAAACATACATACACACGTACATACATACATACATACATAAATACGTACATACATACATACACACGTACATACATACATAAATACGTACGTACATACATACACACGTACATACATACATAAATACGTACGTACATACATACATAAATACGTACGTACATACGTACATACATACACACGTACATACATACATACATATGTACATACATACATACTGATATGTACGTACATACACACGTACGTACATACATACATACATACGTACATACATACAATGCAGACACATAACAGATATGTACTAAGTTTCACTCTAGCAACTCAAAAACAAGCATCTCAATTTCAATTGATTTAAAATTCAAATTCATATTGATGGGTGTTGGATGACAATCATTCCTAAGCACTCAAAGTGCAAATAAATTGCAACCAATTAGAACAATATACCGACCACTGGAACCCATATATATTAACGTTGACGAATGACTATACACACATTACGCACAGCAGAGAACCAGAATGCTGTACCAATGTACACACGACACCCTCAAAACAACAAATGCCACGGGACAACGGACATCTTCAACTATGTACCAGAAGTACAGTTAGACCTCAATTATCCGCACACATACGTACATACGTATGTTCTGAAAATGTGGACAAAGTGAGGGAACTGGATAAATGAGGGAGCAGTAGTATAGTGTACAGTAGGATTATTGCAGATTTGCTCCAATAAAAAACTACTGTGGAAGGTGAGGGAACGGGATATCTGAGGTGCGGATAAGTGAGGTCTCAATCTGTACAGTACGACCAGCCAAAGCTGTACGGCAGAACACATGCACCTGAGACACGTGAATGTGCCAACTACAACAACACACACAACATTCACTATACATTGAGTATTAGAACTTTCATATATGGTGGGATCACCATCAAGGACAAACCAAAATAGTACTTGCTATCAGAAGTACCTACTGTCATTGACAGTTTCCACAATGTACATGAGGTAGGGAGAGAGCAAGGAGTACTTACTATCAGTGTTGTCTTCACTACTGTACATGAGGTAGGGAGAGAGCAAGGAGCACCTACAATCCAGGAGTGCATACTACAGACTGCAGTGTGGTTTCCTGTACATATAGACAATGTAAGGGATTTCAACTGGGGAAGAGCAACGGTGTCCTGTTAAAGGAGGTGTCTGCATGTCAGAGATGTCCTTTAAAAAGAGGATTCCCTGTCTTCGCTTGTGACGAAGGCTGGTTCAAAACTCAGGGTGATCTTTCACCAGAGCGTACATGCTACTTGAGATGGCCTATGGCTAGGACTCCCCAGTCTAAATAATGACACCCTGATACCCTGACTAGTGTGTCTGGAAGGGACTTCAGATGGTCACACAAACAATTCTCCCCATGTCGAGTGGGGGAAGGTAGAAATTACAAATAAACTTGACACAGTTTTCAAAGTGAGTAGACAGAGAGTGGTGTTCCCTACAAATTTGCTGCTACATGTGGCATCCGTGTTGCCAAACACAAGGGGACATACTGGTAACACCAACACATACCACCAACAAGCATTCAGAGCTTAACTGCACACACACACACACACACACACACACACACACACACACACACACACACACACGCACATGCACACACACGCATACGCACATGCACACGCACAAAGAAGAAGTAACTTGTGCATACAAAAGGTAAGTATGATTGTTTCACTTGTCAACGGAAATGAGGAAATTTCCCAAATGGTTAGAAGCATTGGTATGTCAAATCTGGTCATTAAGTTAACATTGAAAGGTGCAGAGCGTGTTCTTAGAAATGTACTCCTTCCACTTCAGAGCTTTCAGTTCAAAACATAACAATGTAACTTTTACATTCCCCGGGTTCCTACGCACACAGTACAATGTACCCCTTCCCCGGGTTCCTACACACACAGTACAATGTACCCCTTCCCCGGGTTCCTACACGCACAGTACAATGTACCCTTCCCCAGGTTCCTACACACACAGTACAATGTACCCTTCCCCAGGTTCCTACACACACAGTACAATGTACCCCTTCCCTGGGTTCATACTGTACACACAGTACAAAGCACTCATCCTCTGGTCCCCTGTACACTGGCCTGATTTCTGGGTGCCATTTATAGTAGCCCTTGGCTAACGGTTCCCTAGGTGAAATAAGATTCCCTGATACCCTGATTGGCATAGATTGACAAAGTGTACAGTGCACCGCGTCTTGAAGACCACGTTCATGGAAGGACAACACTATTGTATATGGGGATACAGACCACCTGTCTACAAAGACCAGCACAGGCTGACCATGGACCACCTTACTGCACCTCTGTATAAGGACCACCTGTCTACAAAGATCACAGTCATTTGGTCCCTGAGAGGCCTATACAGACAGGTTCACCGCATAATATCATTCTTCAGTAACTAGCACACCTTAACCTCGGGTGCAAAGTGGCATACATTCCCAAAGTCCCTCAGTCACATACTGAAAGTTCCTAATCGTTCACAACATGCATATCATGTGAGCACATACACAGAAACTTATACCCTTGAAGGCTTCTACTGTAGCCTTGGTACCAGTTGCCAAGGAGAGGGGCATGAATGTCATGAGATACCAGTAGTGCTGTACCTGGTAAAGGGAGACAAGCAATTGTCCCAACATTTGAGGAGATGTGCACTTTGCTTCTACTGAATATCAGTTCAACCTTATCATGATCACAGCCATCACAGTCCAGCCCCACCCATCACAGTCTAATCACAGCCATCACCACACCCATCAATCACAGCCACCACCACACCCATCAATCTAATCACAGCCATCCCAGTCTGATCACAAACAGATGATTACTCACAACCATCACAGTCTGATCACAGCCATAACAGTCTGATCACAAACAGCTGTGTGATCACAACCATCACAGTCTGATCACACCTACGTATAAACACTGTGATCACAGCCATCATAGTCTGATCACAGTCATCAAAGTTTGATGACCGCCATCACAGTCTGACCACACCCATAAACAGTCTGGCCATGCCCATAAACAGTCCATCACGCACAGTATAAAAACACTGCAAAAGACTACCTACTGTACATCCTAGTCACTGGCAAGCCTACAAAACACTGACCCACATAGAAATGTATGAACACAATTGATTCTTCAGAAATAGTGCTCAGCTGATAAGACATCTTTCTCATAATTGTCACCTGACAATTAGCCCTCAACCTCTACTAAAGGCTTCAGTAGAGGAAGGTACATCTGTGCACCTTCAGGAAACTAGAACACACACATGCACACACGCATGTGTGCACACAAGTGTACACTACACACGTACACACTTACACACATGTACAATCGCACACACACACACACACACACACACACACACACACACACACACACACACACATACACACACACACACACAAACACATACACACACACACACACACACACACACACATGCATACACACGTACACATGTTGAAAGTGTTACACAACTAAACATGAGGATAATGCAAGTAGTGGCAACTACTTTTCAGTTGCAGCTATCGCATAAGAGCACAGAGAATCACAGAGGAAGTTGTGCAACACACAAATACACTGCAAAGGTTAACATGTGACCTTCACCACTCTCTATACCAGCTACAGAATACAAACAAAAATACCGAAGGTATGTAAATGTTTACTTCTAAACTCCACCTACTTTCAAACCATCGTACATTGTGAAATTTGAGATGCTAATATTGCATTCAAAATAAGGCAACCCCATACCCTCCCCCACCTTATACCTATGACAAAACTTCTGCTCTCTCCCCTTAGGTTTGTTGGCTGATAGAAACACTGATACCCAAATGGATTCAAAAAGAACAAGCTCTCATCATTGGAGCACCTGTGACGGCCCTACGTCTGTGATGGCCCTGTTGAAGAAGTGACACAGACTGGCACAACACCTTCCCTTCCACATTCACCCTCAAAAGTTTTCTAAGGGCTTCAGCGATTGAGGTTCACTAATGAAGGGAAATGCCTCCAGCTCTGTGCGATTGAGCCTCACTGTGTGCCCTGTACCTGTGAGCGGCCCATGGCTTCCACATGAAGACCAACACATGACACACACACAGACATACCCCATGCTCTGTATATGCACACTGAAAGGCCTACCCAGTACCAAACAAGTTAGAATCTTGCCATATAGAGAAGGAGAAGTGACATAAGAAGGAAGTGACTGAGCACAGTCAATTCAATGAGGTAAGGTGAACCGAGAGTAGTGAATTGGGTGTCACTTGCTGTTCATTGTGAGCAGGAACATTCCCAGACTAACTGTGTGTGTGTGTGTGTGTGTGTGTGTGTGTGCGTGCGTGTGTGTGTGTGTGTGTGTGTGTGTGTGTGTGTATGTGTACGTATGGGTGTGTGTGTGTGTGTGTGTGTGTGTGTGTGTGTGTGTGTTCATGTGTGTGTGCTTGTGTTCATGTGTGTGTGTGTGCATGCATGCACGTGTGTGTGTGTAGGAAACGCAGATCTTGGTAGTCACAAGGTGCCACATGTACGTACGTATGTATATGCATTCCTGCTGTGACATGGAAGAACTCCTATGTGTACAGTATGGAAGTGCCAAAAATAGCCCTCCCATCATTGACTTTGTATGGGGTCATACAAGCATCAGGTTATGTAGGACTTTATGTATGTACTATGGAGAGAGGGCTTACTGCGGCACGTTACCCCACACAGCACCTTACCTGCGGCCTTCAAAGCAGAGGTGTACTATGGGGTTTAGTGTACAGACACTAACATACAATGAGGTCTAAGGCCCCATTTATAACTATCCCACCTGTTTACATGAAAATGATCGAAACAATCAATGTATGCGTGTATTGGGTATCTACTTTGTTATCCGTTTACCAAGTATCTACATTTGCTATACGTTTTCGGTGCTTTCATGTCAATACTCCGTGTGGACATCTTCAAAAGTTTGCATTTACAAGGGTATCCGGATACGTGTAAATGGGGCCTAAATATATTAAGATTTATTACAAGTATTTCCGTATATACAGTGAAGGTTGGGGGTATGCTCCCCCGTGAAAATTTTTAGCTTTTAGGCCTTAAGAAGTGGTATCTGAGGCAGTTTTAGACCACTTAAAGCAGTTTCTCAATACAGTCCACAGATCAGTCTGCATTTGCAATCGTACATGTGTGCTACAGTTAGGATAAAATTTCAAGGGGAGGGGGGGAAGGGTGGTGAAATACCCCGTGCCCCCCCTAAACGAAACCCTGTGTGCACACAGACACATGTACCACAAGCATGCGTGTGTATTCACATTAGACCCTTTATAAACAGGTTTTCATGATCAACTGCTGACAGTGTTAATTCACAAAATTGAAGGCTGCATAATTTTATTTTGTAGGGAATCTTTCTGCTTGGGAGGGTCATACCCAGGGTTCCCCCCCAGATAAAACCCTGTATGGGCCTTTATATACAGTGACATATGTACATACATACATACGTATGTACACGGGGACTGTTGGGACCAATATGTAGTACAAGTTAACTAAGTGGTCTAAGTTGTGGGAGGCCTACTATGGGCCTTTATATACAGTGGACTATGGGTCTATATACGTATATAGTGACATGAATACATACACACATACACATACACAGGGGACTATGGGCCTTTATATACAGTGGCTTGAATACATACATACACATACACAGGGGACTATGGGCCTTTAT
>CAUJGJ010000332.1:4312500-4315000 GCA_963170055.1 Halisarca cf. caerulea | reverse complement strand
AGTACATACAGTACTTAAGCTGCACCCTACACTTCTGAGCTCTAAAGAGGGTGTAGTGCACATGCACAGGTGAGCCTCTGATTTGTACATATGTATGCTTGTGAATACGGGTAGGGGTCATACGGAGGAAACTCCGATAGTGGACTCTCCCAAACAAGGACACAGTATAATAAACCTCTCTACAAAGGACATGATTTATGCACCCAGTACAATTCCTACACTACATTTTGAACCGCCCAAAAAGGAAAACTTCTCTACAATGAACAAATCAGCTGAATTTATGCTGTCCCCAAAGTGTCCTTTATTCAGAGGTTCCTCTGTATTGTGTAAAGAAGACGCATAGCATTTGGAGAACTGGTCACACTCTTTGGGGAAGACTGCACTGAAGAGAGTCTGCAACTGTGACTCATGCTCAAGCAAATACAGTGGAATCTCCGAATAAAGGACACTTTAGGACAGCCTCTTTTGTCCTTTGTAAGGAGGTTGTCCTCTTTGGGAGGTTCAAAATACATTGGAAATATAGAGAGGAAATATTCTGAAACCTCAAGCCATGTCCTTTGTAGAGAGGCTGCCCCATATTTCAGAGCATCCACTATCAGAGATTTTGCTGTACTACACATCAAGGATGAACCGATGGTGCATGTGCTAATAGAAATAAAAAAAAAAAAACTTGAAAAATTCATTCAACAGAACTGAAATGCACCACACAAACATCCCTTGTTGTCCCCACTGGTATGCAGCTAATGATGACACAACCACACACATACTAGCGTCTACACTGGCAGCAGCAGTTACCTTGACTACACATAACAGTGGTATTTAGCACATATCAGATCAAAGAGAGGAAAAATGGGAAATTTGCACTTACAGGCCATACAACAAAGTATACCAACACACCCACAAACACACCCACACCCACATGCACATACATTCACACACACACACACACACACACACACACACACACACACACACACACACACACACACACACACACACACACACACACACACACACACACACACACACACACACACACACACACACACACACCACACATGTACACACACACACACCACACACGTGCACACACACACACACACAAACACACACACACACACACACACACACACACAATCACTCACTTCAGGCCGACATCTGTCACATGATGACAACCTGACAAGTTGAGAGACTGTAGCAAAGGCTTCATCACAACACTGTGTTGAGAGAGCTTCTTCGTCTTTGACTTCTGGAAAGAACAAAAACTAGAACTAGGGACCGGAACAATTTTACTACAATATCATAGAGATTTCGCATCCTTCCAAACAGTAATGTAGACATATCATATCGTTGCAAAGTGGCACACTGAAACCTCTATTAAAGGACACTTCCGAAATGCAGCCACCTCCTTTAACAGGACACCACTGCTCTGTCACACTTAACAGCCAACTTATCCACACAAATCCGTTCTGGATGAAATTGCGGATAAAGGGAGGGAACAGTAGTATAGTGTACAGTAGGATTATTGCAGATTCATTCCAATAAAATCCACTGCGAGGAAAGTGAGGGAACTGGATATCTGAGGTGCGGATGAGTGAGGCCTCACTGTACATACACACATACATACTTGGACAAGCGAGGCTGTGGTGAGGTGCGGATGAGTGAGGTCTCACTGTACATACACACATACATACTTAGACAAGCGAGGCTGTGGTGAGGTGCGGATGAGTGAGGTCTCACTGTACATACACACATACATACTTGGACAAGCGAGGCTGTGGTGTAAGCACAGAATAAAACTGTACGGTGGAATAAGTTGTGAAGATCACATGAACACATTTAACCAATGTACTTACTTATGTACGTATGTGCATAGAGTAAACCCATCCAAACAGACTGCTAATACCCCAACACACAGCAACAACATATACCGTACATTTACAAACTTTCACAGATGGCCAATTTTCATAATTTTCATGGTTTTTATATTCGCGGATCCCCCTTTAATTCTGCCTTCTTTTTGTTTTTAATTAATTGATAGAAACTCCCTCTTTTTCAGGATGAAAGCCACTAAACAAACGAACAAAGGCGCTGACATGCTTCTTGACGAGTTTGGTCTGTTGACGGCCATTTTGGTCATTGCACAAGCACTCTACCCAAATTTTCGTAGGCTTTTAATTATCGCGCAGGGCTTCCCATCCACAAAATCCACAAAAGTTTCATCTCACGAAAGTTTGTACGCGTATGGTATGTATGTACGTACACATCTTCAGAGACCACGCTTACCCTACATGTTGTATAGTAGAGCACCAAACAGTGGACCCTCCAAGACAGGCAGTATACAATACCTCTCCAAAGAGGACACACCTTGAGGTCCTAAAATACTCCCCCCTCCTCCCCAAAGTTCCAATGTATTGTAAACCTCCAAATGAACACAACCTCCCACAAAAGATGAAACTGACTGAACCAATATTGTCTCAAAATGTGTCCTTTATGAGGA
>CAUJGJ010000332.1:4305000-4310000 GCA_963170055.1 Halisarca cf. caerulea | reverse complement strand
GCAGAGACTTTAGTGCAGTTGAAGTTTTGTGAGTGATCTCTTTCAAAATACAGTGGAACCCTCTCAACATGAAACTCAAGGGATTGATGAAAAATGTTCATCTCATCAGAATTTCATGTTATCAGAATTTCATGTTATCAGAACAATTACGCAGGAATACTGTGTAGGGGCAATGAATGGGCCATTTGCTACTTCCATGCTATCCGAAATTTCATGCTAAGCAATTTTATGCAACAGAGTTCCCCTGTAATTCAGTACTTCTACATACTTTTGTGAATGGAGCAGATTATGCCAAGCACGTATGTTCGCACATATGTCTGTATCCGTGGATAATTGAGAGGAATTAGTGAATAAAACATTCACATGTGCACATCTAACCATTCGTAAAGACCACAACCATTGATAGCCCATCTGTAAACTCCACTACGTAGAGCACTACACTGCTCAGCATCACACAGGGTCAAAGGAAACTCAGAGCGAGTGGCACGACCAACCACATCTTGTGGGGATCGCGTGGTTTCGGCATGCAATGCACGGTAAATAGTATGCAGCATCAAACAACACATACTCAATTTACATACGTACGTATGTACTCATGCAATGTACATGAATACATACATACTGTGGAACCTGTTATCACAAAATTGTTTTAACACAAATTTTGATTAACATGAAAGCAGCAAATGGCCCCCTCGATGCCCCTAGTGTTTCCATATTGCAAGTTTTCACAACCATAAATATTTTGCATATTTCGTATTTTGACAACATCTGCATGCATCTCAGTATGTGGCTTTTTAGTCTCCAATATGTGCACAATAGCAATATGGTAGAATTTGCAAATTCTTTCATTCACGGATATTTTTGATTCCTCTAACTAAAACGAGCCAATTTGTGACACTAAGTGCTTGCAAAAATTTCATGATGTAGTGTACATTATGCTGGCTACAAATACAACCCACACACACCTACATACGTATGTACGTAGGTGTACATCAGCTGGAACATCCTAGGTTCACACACACATTAGCTGCAGACACACACATGTAGGCACACAAACACAGAGACAATTTTGGCCTACTACATACATGTCAGTACCCTACTCCAGCCTCGAGTTCTGACTCTTACAGCTGGACTATAAAATGCTGGTTTTACAATAAAACCTCACAAAGAGTGGACACCTGAAAAAAAGGGCAAATATTTCCTCCCTTTGTTCCAATACATTTTGAATCTCACAAAGAACACAACTTCCTTATAAAGGACAAAAGAAGTTTCCATATACTGTACCACTGTATTGGTCAACTCCAGAGTGGTCGAACCACAGGCGTCACAGCGGCTATTGTCATAGCTGAGAAAAGACTTGAATGGTTACAATTGCAAGTAATGGACAATTTCTCTGGAACTCATTCGCCAAAAACTGAATTACGCCAAGCATTTCAGCAGCTGACCACAACCTTCTTCAATGCTACGAAGAAAGTAGCAGTTGGCTGCCAAAATGTTTGGAATAATGCAACACAGTTGTTGGCTAGTGAATTCTTGGGGGAAGTGCTCATTGCTACCATACATAGCTGCTCACTGTCACTATGAACTACGTACAGTGAGCCCTCATTGATCTGACTACATTAACACATAAAATGTGTTGGATAAACCAGGTGTTGGATAAACCAGGTGTTGGATAAACCAGGTATTGGATAAACCAGGTGTTGGGTACACCAGGTGTTGGGTAAACCAGGTGTTGGATAAACCAAGTGTTGGATAAACCAGGTGTTGGATAAACCAGGCTTCATTGCATGTCACAACTTAGTGTTGGTGATTCACAACAGAGGGTTATATAGTAAATCAGGTTTTCAGATAAACCAGTGTTGGACAAACTGTACTCACAAGGTCACTGTCCACTTCTCCCCCGCTGGCCAGACTGAGAGTGACAACGTGTTCTCCCACTACCGACAACACACTCTTCATGAACCCGGAGAGGAATTTCTCTTTCTTCAGAATAACATCGTCTTCTTCTTCACCTACGTATGTACGCAAGTGTAAACATAACCCAACATAAAGCAGTCCTGTATAAGCTTTGTAGTTGGAATATTTGCAGACTGATATTTAGGCAAATAGCCCGAACAGCAATATTTACAAACAGACATTCGGCAGATCTCACACATAGTGTCTACAAGCACACGAATGCACACACAGAAGAATGAATGTGTGCATGTACACACACACACACACACACACACACACACACACACACACACACACACATTATGTAAATCGTATTGCAATCTCTTTTAGGAGACTGCAAATACTACTCACTGTTGGTGGTCCAGGCATTGGCTTTATAGCAACCAACATGAGGGAGTTCTTCCAGGAGCAAAGAGTCGTCAAAGTCATCCAGTGTATCAGAAGGTGGGTGTCCCCTTGGTTTGAAGAACTGCCAGTGTCCAGCAAACCAGCGCATGGGGTGCAGATGCTGCCAGAGTCTGCTACTCTTGGCAGCCCTTGACAGCTCCCTGCTGCACTGCATAAGGGAGCAGAGATCTTTGGGAGAGAGTGATTTGAATATCTTCACCAGAAGTTCTTCAGGGAGGTCGGACAACCCAGGAAGGCAGGGAGCTGAGGGTTTAACCAATGGTGAATGTTTGGTCTGGGCTGGCTCAGGGTGACGATTGTCATCTACGTAAGTACAAATAGGAGAAGACGATGTTGTCAAGACATGATACACAATCATATACACTTCACTGCCCTCTGCCTGAGCAGTACCTGACAATAGAAATTTCAGTTGAGTAGTCAAGCAGCTATCATATGATGTACACACACACACACACACACACACACACACACACACACACACACACACACACACACTCACATGCACAAAAACACACGCACGCACACGCGCACACACACACACACACACACACACACACACACACACACACACACACACACACACACAGTGTTTCCCACAGTATATCTGGAACAGGGTGCAGCACCCTGTTGCTTTTCTAGCAGCAAATTTTAAAAAGAGCTGAATAAATCATTGTGATGCTGAAAACTCTTTTGCCAGTAGTGTAATACTGCAGAATAACAATATTCTACGTATATACCCTAACATCTTTCCTTTATAAAGAACATGAGTATAATATTATATAAACAGATGACAATGTATTGTCTGGACCCCGCAGGCACCCTGTTGCAATGTCTTTCTGTAGGAAACACTGTACATACGTACATACACACACACACACACACACACACACACACACACACACTCACATGCACAAAAACACACGCACACACTCACATGCACAAAAACACACGCCACACACACACACACACACACACACACACACACACACACACACACACACATACCTCCAACATCAGCAATGTTTGGGCTGATATGGTGGAGCTCCAGAACCACCTCCCTCAAGTCCTGCAACTCCTCTCGTGAAAAATGTTCCAACAACAATGGCTGGTATACCTACACACATATGTACATACAACATACATATGTACGTACGTATGTACAGGGATTGGTGGGTTGCACCATAGACGCTATAATATACTACATATGTACGTTGTGTCTGTGGTTGCACTAGTACTAGATTAGGTCTGTCTTAGTACATTTGGTCCAGTGTTGGCGATTATCTGGCACAGCGAACCCTGTCCTAAAGACCTGCATAGAAGGACCACCTGTCTATAGTGGCCACTGTAGGCTGACCTGGGAACCACCAAATCAATAATATACCACCTCTACATGATGACTCCCTGTCTATAGGGACCACAATTACTTGGTCCCTTGTGAGGTCAATATAATAGGTGGGTTTCACCATAGATCTATGGTTTCACTGAATCTCTAACTGTTAAAATGTTAGGGTTTGGGGGGGGGGGGGGGGGGGGGGGCTAGTATTCATAAACGCCCACCAGGACCAAAATCATGGGCCGGACCAGATTCACTGCGACAGGTCTGTCATAGAGATGATACTCAAGATTCACCAAGTCCTCACCTCCTCTTCCTCAACAAGATGGGGCAACAGGTCGCGAATGAAGTTCTGTATGTCCTCTCTCATGGAGACCAGGAATTCAATCCTGGAAGAAAGAGACCACGTCCCTCTTGCTCTAACGTCCTCAATCCTCTTCATTAGCTCTTCCAGTCGATCATCTCCATGGATATCGTTCTCCAGGCATATATTGGTGCACTCTTTCAGCCGGGGAAGAAGGGGCTTCATAATGTAATGATTTTCGATATCTTCGTGACTCTTTAGCTCCAGAAATTTCAATTTCAGATAATCGATCGTGTTTTGGAACATTCTATCATCTTCAGAGCAAACCGTGGAAAGCTAAACCAACAAAATATTGTAAAGAACGTTTTACCAAGCACTGTAAAAGAATTCCTTAGAAACACATATTTCCATACCCTTTGGTCCAGTTCCTCCGTAATTTCCTTTATCTTTATGTGTGGAAGGCAAAAGACATTCAATTCTGCTGGTCCCACAGGCATTTTTTCGATAAATTTAATCCAAAACGAAACACTCCCTACAATCCTTGAAACGAGTCGAGTGGATGTATACTGTCACGTGATGACAACAGGGCTATTACGCAATCACTCCCAAGGGAATGGCGCCGAATACTGGTGTTGTAGAGTTTATGGTATGTGTAACAAATTAATTTTTTGTAGTAGAAATTCCCCTAAAGCGTATGGTTACAGAATGTTGCTACAGCAACTGTCACAATACAATATTAGCATATTATTCGCTATACTTCACCTACTGGTATCAGCTGTTGGACACCTGTCTTTAAAGCGGGTTCTATTCTGCCTAGCGTTTCCATTCCATACAACATCGCCACCACCTCACTGGAGGACCTGATAGGCAGGGCCAAGGATGTTTCTTACTACGAGATTGATCATCACCCTGGACTTAAACATCAGCTGGGTACCCATAGTCACTTACGAATCACCTATATCACATAGGACCAGATCACACACAGTCACCAAACACACT
>CAUJGJ010000332.1:4297500-4302500 GCA_963170055.1 Halisarca cf. caerulea | reverse complement strand
ATATGTCAAGGGTTGAAGGTGTCTATATCACAGATTGAAAAGTGAATCATTAAGTTTGGTTCCAGTGGCACATGTCCATATTAGAGGAGTGTCTGCAATTCAGGGGTCTGATTAAAGGGGTTCCACTGTATTGGCCTATACAATAATTGTGGCAGTAGCACTAGCTTACTCTTGATAGAGAAATTAATACACTCAAATGGACAAATTCACTTAATATAACCTCTTCACTTGATATAAGGGTTGCACCCACCACCCAAACTAGCTAGGGGTGAAGTCGGCCGAAGGGGGCCTTCTCCCCTAGTTTACATATTAATTATGGATTCATCTTCCTAGTAAATCTCATCTCCCCTCCTCTGTATGTTTCATCATAGAAACTCTGTACGGCGAGTGTCTATATGGTTTCATGTACATACAGTAGTAAATTGGTCATTGACAAATCTTGAACTTACGAACCTGTCAAAGAATGAGTGCCTTGTTGTTATGACGTTTGAAGTCTTTTGAATAAAGCGTATATATCATTTGAAAATGGTAAATAGATGTAGGATTGACACAGGACCATGACAAAGGCTCAATCAAAAAAGGATCCTCCGAAAACACTTGAAACAAGGGTATGTTGTGAAACAGATACAGGGCTAGGCGGGCAAAGGGCAAGACAGACATAGGGCTAGACTAGCATAGGGCTATACATACATTAGGCTATACAGAGTTTAGTTGGACTGAGTGCACACTGCAAATTCCTACATCCCGTGCATATGTATATGCTATGGGATGTTGGAATTTGCACAGTGTGCATGGTGCCCTGTGACATTCTGCTCCATGACGTGATGCTCTGTGACATAGTACTCCATGACGTGGTGCTCTGTGACATGGTGTTCTGTGAAGTGGTGCTCTGTGACATGGTACTCTTGACGTGGTGCCCTGTGACGTGGTGCTCTGTGACACGGTGCTCTGTGACATGTTGCTCCATGACACAGTGCTCTGTGACATGGTGCTCCATGACACAGTGCATGCTCTGTGACGTGGTTCTCTGTGACATGGTGCCTGTGGCGTGGTGCTCGAAGTACAGACATTGGTAGAAAATACTGATGCCAGCAGTCTATTTTTTGAGAAACCCACCATACCTATCCATCAAATTCGTGTATCTAATCGTCCTCATGAATCGTAGTCCCGGCCATCAATGGTTCCGTCAGCGCTAATTTTGCTCATGGCTAGCGCTACATATTGATAAGTATAGCCTGGTTCGCAGAAGGAAATTTTATGGTATTGCACAATATCATACCATATCACGTATCTTCTCAATGGAAGAAACAGAAGCAGCCTTGTTTGTAGATGCCAACAATGCTTTCAACTCTTTGAATCGCCAAGTCACCCTTCTCAATTCACGTTCAATCTGTCCTCCCTTAGCACCAATCTTGATCAACACTTATGGGAATCCTTCCTTTCTTTTTGTTGATGGCGAACATATTCTATCTGAGGAGGGGACAACTCAGGGTGACCCGCTGGCTATGGCGATGTACACGATTGGCACCCTTCCTTTGATTGAAAAGTTACAAGACTTGGGAAATCAAGTTTGGTTTGCAGACGACTCAGCAGCAGGATCCACAATTGAGCAGCTCAGAGAATGGTGGGATAGGTTGAGAGAAGAAGGCCCAAAATATGGATACCATACCAACTGCATCAAAACAAAACTACTAGTCAAAGAGGGTCATTTCCAACATGCCCAGACCATCTTCAAAGATATAGGGATCACCATTGTATCTGATGGAGCTACCTACGTATCTGGGTGGAGCTATTGGGTCCAGGTCATTCGTCAAAGACAGTATCCAGCAAACTGTCTCTGATTGGATTAGTGAGCTCACCACCCTGGTCAAAATTGCTAAAACACACCCTCACACTGCCTATTCCTCCCTAACTCATGGTCTTCAGTCAAGATGGAATTATCTTGTTCGTATCACTGATTGGAGCAGCTTGGACAGTTCAGACATTCTCCAACAGATGGAAGACATCATAGCGGCTCAATTGATCCCCACAATCACCGGACAGGCACAACCTAGCGTATCAACTCGTCAACTCCTGTCGCTACCTGCCCGTTTGGGAGGCCTGGGTATATAGTCGATCTGACACACTGTGCTGACAAAGTTCATCAGGCTTCCACCCAAATCTGTGAACCCCTCATGGAATGTGTATTACAGCATGCAGGATACGACCTGAACACTCCTACTGTGCAGAAGGCCATTAAGAACAATCATCGTTTGAAAAGCATTGAAGATCAGAAAGAACAAGTTAATTCTCTGCAAAATACACTGCCACCATCGCAAAATCGCTGCATCGAGCTAGCACAGGAAAATGGCTCATCTTCCTGGTTAACAGCTCTGCCATTAGACATCCATGGCTTTGCGCTTCACAAAGCAGCATTTGGAGATGCCCTTGCCCTGCGTTACAACTGGCCACTTCAAAATGTTCCCACAACCTGTGGTTGTGGACACAAGTTTGACATCGAGCATGTGCTATCATGCCCTTCTGGTGGCTTCCCCTCCATCCGCCACAATGAGGTTCGGGACCTCACAGCACACCTTCTGACAGAAGTGTGCCATGGTGTCTGCACGGAGCCGCATCTACAACCTCTTGATGGCGAGGTTCTGCATCACCGCTCAGCCAACTCTGGGGATCAGGCAAGACTTGATGTTGCCATGTTTGGCTTCTGGGGTGGACGATTTGAAAAGGCATTTTTGGACATAAGGGTATTCAACCCAAGCGCCAAATCAAATCGCTCCACCACACTGAAGTATACATACCGCAGACATGAACAAGAGAAGAAAAGACAGTATGAAGAAAGGATCTGAGAAGTGGAACATGCCAGCTTTGCACCTCTAGTAATGTCATGCACAGGAGGTATGGGTACCATTGCCACGTCTTTCTACAAACGTCTTGCCTCACTTATCAGTGAGAAGAGAGATGTACCATACTCTAAGCTGCTTCACCTCCTCAAATGCAAGCTTGGATTTGCCCTCGTTCGATCATCCATCATGTGTATCCGCGGTGCCAGATCAAGAACCAGCCACTACTCCCATGAGCCCTTTGCTCTCCAGATTGCTGAGGGTCACCTTGATCACCACTAAGATGCTACTAATGTGAACAATTCACAACTGGTACTTTGTTTATTCATTATTACATACTTTATTCTGTGCCTGTATTATTAATCTGCCAATTTCTTGTTGATTCTTCTACAATCGAAGAGGATGTGGTGCAATACACCATAGATACCCCAACAATACTTAGAAACCTCAAACAGAAGTGCAGACAACAGGAATTTAAAGGGGGCTGGCCACGCGAGACTAAACAACACTAGTCACGTCCTTTTGGATTTGAGCGAGGGGTTGTACAGACGTTTTCGGGTTTTTTGTCTGAATAACAATCAGCTTTTAGCATACACGTGATGTTTTGTACGTATAAATGTCACGTGTGCACTGTTAAGCGTCACGTGTATGCTTTAAAAGCCAAAGGCAAGAAACCCAAAAACGTCTGTACATCTATGGTTTGAGATCACCATAGTCCATAGAATACCTCGGTAACTGCACCTTAATTGACCTCGAGCTCGTTCATCGGTAAAAATGAGTTTTCTACAGATTGCTCTGGGTTTGTGCCTTTCTCTCTCCTTGTTTGTTGGCAGTTGTAATAGTCAGTGTTCGACTCAGGCGGACTGTTACTCAAGGGATATCACAACCTCCTACAGACCATTTCTGCCTTCTATAATCCGCTGTCAAGGAGGGGAGTGCATCTGTAACGAGTGTTTCGAGAAGAGAATTCGTCTTTTCACCTACGACATCTGTGGTATTAGTTCGCAATGCTACGAGTACGTCAACTACAACTCAACTCTTCAGACCTGCAGGAGGAACTTCGAAGGAGACCGTATCGACGACAAGTTTAGAGCCCCCACTGGCATCATCTTCGGCCTCGGTCTTGGAGGATGCATTTTGCTAGCTCTTGCTAACATCTTTATGTGGAAGTGGTGTTCCGAGATTTCTGAATTTTTCGAGAAAGGTGTTGGCTTTACCTACGTGTTCAGTATGGTGTACTTCATTGGCCTGGGAGTAGTCCTCTTTGTAGCTGGACTCGGTGAGGCCATTGCTTGGGGTGTACTGCGATCTCAACAGTGCGTGACTGAAAGCAATGATGATGATGACTACAATTCCTACAACTCTCGCAATAACCTTTTAACTAGATATTAGTGGTCCAGGATCATATCACTTCCGTCTGTCTCCATACATGTAAGACAAAACACTTAGAGATACACAAGTCACATTGACCATGTGTTCCTATGCCTTGTTTTTTTGTGCTGTGATGAACTTTTTGACCACACCATACAGTATCACTGTGCACTGTTTCTACTGCGGCCACTATCACAGTGACTGTTAATGTCATGCGAATTTTACAATATTGTACAAATCTGCCACATGCCACACTGAGATTATTCTATTTAGCGATAATACCTCTCTGACCGTACCTCATGTTTAGGTACAGTAGAACCTGGTTAGTAAGAACACAGTTGAAGAGTAATACCTGGTTAGGAAGTACAAGGATATGATACCCAACTTTTAACCCATAATACTATATATATGGTTAGTAAGTACTACTGATAGTGAGTAGCACTTTGAAGGGTTCCCAGGTGTACTCACTAACGAGGTTCAACTGTACATTGTTATATACCCTATATTATTTTCAATACGAAATCTGGAAGTATGACGTGCTATTCATATAATATATATATATATATATATTATATATATATATATATATATATATATATATATATATATATATATATACATATGTATATATACTGTATATTATATACACACAAAGCTGAAGGATAAAACTTCTTCATAAACCTGATACCATTGTTGCAGAGATAAATGTTATATTCCCAAGTAATTCGAGACAAGGGGCAGCAACCCCACAGGTTTTTCACCCGAATTACTTGTTTATAATATAATCGTGGA
>CAUJGJ010000332.1:4290000-4292500 GCA_963170055.1 Halisarca cf. caerulea | reverse complement strand
ATGCTATGCACAGATTTCATACAGTGAAACCTGTGTATAAAGACCACTCAAGGGACCAAGTGTCATGGTCTTTGTGGACAGGTAGTCCTTATGTAGAGGTGCAATAGTATTGCTCTAGTGGTTCCCAGACCAGCTTACAGTGGTCACTATAGACAGCTGGTCCTTCTAAACAGGTGGTCTTTGTGAAAGTTTTCACTGTACAAACGCTGGTCCCTTTTTGCAAAATCACACACACAAAGTATGTTCACACTACACTGAGCAATGACAAGCAGGAGACTGAGCTCTCCCTCCCTCTCTGTACTGACCTGCCCCGACATGTAGTCCCAGATCTTGATGAGACGATCCAGAGACCCGCTGATGATCCTGCTCTCGTCAAACTGCAACGTGGTCACTGCAGCCTTGTGTCCCCTTAGGGTCCGCCTCATCTGGTAGGCAGACATGTCCCATACGATGATGGCACAGTCACCTGATCCTGACACAAGGTTGTTGTCTTTGAACTGAAGACACAGCACGTGGTCAGTGTGCCCTCTGAAGAAGACGGAGGATGAAAATGGGATGTCTGCATGTACAAACACACACACACACACACACACACACAGACACACACACACATGCACACACACACACACACACACACACACACACGCACACACACACACACACACACACATGCACACACACACACACACACGCACGCACACACACACACACACACACACACACACACACACATGCACACACACACACACACACACACACACACACACACACACACACACACACACACACACACACATGTACACACACACACACACACACACACACACACACACACACACACACACACATACACACACACACACACACACACACACACACACACACACATGCACACACACACACACACACACACACACACGCACACACACACACACACACACACACACACACACACACACACACACACACACACACACACACACACACCTCAGTGTATGTGTGCATTCTCCAGTCTTGATGTTCCAGATCTTCAAGGTGTGGTCATAGGAGCCACTGATGACCCTCTCCTCATCGGACTGTAAGCAGCGCACTGTGTGAAGGTGACCAGTCATCGTCACACGACAGGTGGCACCTAACCATTTCCTGTTCTCTGTGAACAGTTCCCAAACCTAATTTAGAATGTTGAAGTTGAAACCAAAAACACTTTGAATCACAAATAAAATGTAATTCCAATACACAAGAAGTGACAACAGAAGATAAGCCACAACTTTGAATTTCATGAAAAAGGAGAATATACCTTGATGGTTCTGTCGCTTGATCCGCTAACTAGACGGTTTCCATGGAGATGTAGACAGCGTACGTCTCCTGAGTGTCCCTCCAGTGTGAGTGCAGCCCACGTGGTGTTGGTGCGTATGTTCCACACTTTAATGGTCTTGTCCGAGGACCCACTTACGATCCGGTTCTCATCAAACTGGACACAGGACACTCCTACAACACAAGAGTAGGAAGCACGCTGTGAGGACGACAGCATTCACATACTACGCAGGCACTACATGCGAAGATTGTAACTTGTGTACAGTCAGACTTGGTAAGTAAGGACCCAGGATAGTAGATACTCTTGGGGTAGTACACACTCCTGGTTAGTACATACAACCATCATCATATAAAACGGAGACTTAAGTGCTTAATAGTATGAAAATAAAATGAGTGGGATAATGGGGATAATTAGAATGAATCAGCGATGAACAAGTGACGGTATCTAGTAACATCACAAATAATTTATTACACTAATAATGATGTTGAAGAAAGTGATCAGTCCTGGACAGTACACACTCCTGGATAGTACACACTCCTGGATAGTACACACTCCTGGATAGTACACGCTCCCGGTTAGTACACACTTCTGGATAGTACACACTCCTGGATAGTACACACTCCTGGATAGTACACACTCCTGGTTAGCACACACACTCCTAGTTAGCACACACACTCCTGGTTAGCACACACACTCCTGGATAGTACACACTCCTGGATAGTACACACTCCTGGATAGTACACACTCCTGGTTAGCACACACACTCCTGGTTAGCACACACACTCCTGGATAGTACATGCTCCTGGTAGTGGTGTGTGTGGATAAGTGAGGTCTGACTCTACATATATTCTAGTTCAGTGTGTATATACTTAGCCTGGCCGCTAGCCCGTACTTCTCCTCACGTAACCTTCTTCTTACCCATGCAGGGAGAAGTACGGGCTAGCGGCTAGACTAGTATGTACGTACCTTGTGTGTGGCCTTCGAATGTTCTTATGGTGCAGTATCCTCTGGACCAGTTTCTCCACAGCCTGTATCTCTCGGCAAACATCTCCATCCACTACAAATCAGCAGGGTGAGTGGGCAGACAAGACATCCGGTCGATGACATACACACATGTACAGTATATCAATATACACACATGTACACATACACACACACACACACACACACACACACACACACACA
>CAUJGJ010000332.1:4285000-4287500 GCA_963170055.1 Halisarca cf. caerulea | reverse complement strand
TAGTTCTCTGACGTAGAATGAGTTGTACCTGCTCGAATGAATCGCTGTAAAGGACAACCTTGCTGTTTTGGGCCATCCAAGCCCTCCATGCTAGGAAAGTACACTGGTACTGATTGTATGCTGGGAGATCGTTGGTGGAATGCTGTCATGTTCGCTCTTGCACGCAGAGAAAGATTTAGCTTCCTCCGAGGTGATCCGCAGGAGCAGCAGTAAGGGCAGTGACAAGAGGAGGGATTGCACTCCTCACCCGTGTGAACGGTCGGTAGACTCTGCACAGAGGGTGGGCGGTGCGGGAGTTGGTCCTGAATGGGCTGATCTCTGGTTGTCAATCTGTGCCCATGGTTGGCACCAAGCAATGAGAGAGGGGAACTGTTCAATGTATCTTCAATGGCCAACAATTCATCTTCCTTATCATTTCCCATGGATCTCGTGGTTGAAGTCACAAGGTCGGGCTGGATCATGATGTCCCCCGAAGACACCTCAGATGACTGAACCTCATGTGCGTCTTTGCCCAGGTCAAGCTGACTAGATGAAGACTTCATTGCACGAAGGATTCGTGTCTGCTCCATGACATGTCTCTCGACTTTCTGCGCCGACATTTCATCATTTCCAGTCACCTTCAGTAGGTTATCAATGGCATTAGAGAGCATGCTGTTGGTGTTATTGTCGTGTGGAACATGTAACGAATTATGAACAGACAACCCGAAGTCAACTCGGATAGAGTAGGGTGGGGCAGGGTGGGAGGGATCCTTATTTACAGTGTCATCACTCGGGAAGGAGAGAAATCGGTGGCGATGTGTCGATGGCTTCATTCCACCGATATCCTCTGCACTGGAGGTAACAGCCTCTTGGTAAGGAGACCCCACGCGAGGAGTGCTCCAATCACTGTTACGCCCACTCTGGGAATTCCCCTCCTGAATGGTACTACACAGGGACAGGGAGGAATCGGACGAAGACACATTCCCACTTCCAATTTGTCCAAGTGAAATTGAATCATAGGACGCAGTGGTAGGTGTGTGTGAGCAGGCGATATCAGTTCTGCTACCTCTATCATATTCTTCCGACCCCTCGTTCTCCCTTACAACTGGCAGAGGTTGCAAAGGCGGAGGAGAAAAGCATTTAACTCTCGAAACGCCTCCTTTATCCTTGGTTGAGCTGGAGGACTGAGTGGCCAGCTGGCTAGAACTTCCTGCACTCTGTGTAACTCTACTTGGAGATTTCACACTAAAATCAGAAGTGGCTGATGTGCTTGGATGTGGTTTCGGCAGTGGAGGGATGCATCTGTTTGAATACACACAGAGAGGAAGCCACATGAAAAGTTACACCTGACATTCCGCACCCTTGTGTTCTAGCTTGCAAGCACATACCATAGCATTGGAAATTCATGCTATGTTTTTAAATTATGTTATTTTAAACAAAATCACATAACCAAAAATCACATAAGGGTACAATTTTTTAGCAAGTACTAAAGTGAGCATTTACACAGTGTTCTGTTGCATGAATTAACATTGGAGAATCCAATTTTCTCCTTCAACACCTAGTATTTTTAACAGATGCTAATTTTAGTGATTTCTTAGTAGGTAGCTAAATTAACTAAATGTAAGACCCGCCAAAAATAGTGTCCTTAAGGTATATTCTGATACCACATAGTACTGCATGTCAAGAAAACTACAAAGCTAAATCTCATACTCTCTGTTGTGATCAAAATCGCATACTTTTTACAGCACACAACATACCATTTATTGGTATACGCCGAAGAGATTGAGGAGAAACTAACTTTGGTACAGTTGGGACAATGATTCAATGAGCGTGGTATTTAACTCTTGGTGAATTCCAGAGGAGCTATGAACATCTGAACATATCTCAAGTGTGCCACATTGCCCTTTAGTACTCGGCCTATAACGGGGTTTCCCCAGGACCAATATTTCAATTAATATCAACTAGGACACATTAATTTATCCACTGTAGGAAGAATTCACTGTAAGAGTGTTCTTTATGACAAGTCCCCACTCTCAACCCTAAGATACATTAGCACTGTGAAAAAGATCTCAGTCCACATGCAGAGGCTGGCAGGTTGCATGCGGGCATGTTTCACGAAGCTGGGGAAACACTGTAGCACAAGCGTACACACCTCTGAGTCTCAGCTCCACTTGATTTCCTCTTGGCATTGGTCACATGCACTGTCCAAGACTGTCGAAACCTCCCTTTCTCCCCCTCCTCCGCCATATGACCACCAGACAGCTCCATCAATGACTACACTGACAGACACAAAGGGGCGTAGGAACGCTCACACCAGTGAGGGCGGCAGAAGGTTCTAGACATAGAGAGAGCATACAGCAACAGCATGTAGACACATGTATGATATTTGGCCCCTACTCCCTAAAAGTGAGTGGCCGAGGGCCCTTGCCCCCCCCCCCCCCCCCCTGGTTCCTATGCCTGTGACATAATGTACAAGAATCAATACTAAGCGCAATTTACACACAAAACACAAGTGCAGTAC
>CAUJGJ010000332.1:4265000-4280000 GCA_963170055.1 Halisarca cf. caerulea | reverse complement strand
CAAGAAGGAAACATCGATGTTGTTATGGAGAGAAGTTCATTTGAGTACATGAAACTCAACTCAGTCTGGAACAAATTCAATTCTAATGCATTAAAGAAAGCTTGGAATAAAGCTGCAGGTCTTAACGAAGAAGCTGGCATGAGCAGGAGCAAAATTCGCACTGGATCCACCACTGAAGGAAAGGAGAAACTTCCTGGTCGTACATGTACATTGATTGATTCCAAATGGAAGGAAATAGCGGAACCTATCACAGGATTCTCTAGCTATGGAGAACTGCGGAAAGGGACAGCACCAAAGATGTAACTCCAATTTGTAACTCCTTGTGTATTTAGGAGTCACACTCATTGATAATTGCTATAGAAAGTGAAGGCTTCTAAGCATTATCAGCCTATTTTTAAATAATATAATAATAATTTGCACTCATCTTGCTAGTTATTTCTATACTTTCTTACTATTATTACATAATGATGATACTGTTGTGAGATGATATTAAGTCAATTTGCAGTCTGGTAGATTAATTTGTCAGCACTTACACACATCAATGAAATTAGGAGCAAAAACCATTTGAAATGTCCTTTTGTAAAGATTTCTTTTCATTAGTGCGAGTTGTAGAAGCCTATGTGCACGCAGACACACGCTTGTGAATTCGATTAGAATTGCATACCGCGAGCCGTTCGAATGCGATTGTATAGGGGTGAGGGGTCCGCGCCAAATTTGGTCAAAAATTGCCGTGTTACTATTTTAAGCCTAAACTGTGTCTATTTTGATACTTCGGTACTATTCTTAGATCATGTGCGCTATAAGAGTGCTGGTGTACTAACACGCCTACAAGAAGACTGTCTGAAAAGGTCGACAAATCTGCTCCTGAACGCAGTATTACCACACTGAGGAGTTGTCAACTATATCATTGTATGTGACAGTTGCAACAGTGACATATTTTGTAGATTGTGTCCATGTGCTTGGCAAAGAACTTACTCTCTTTCTCTATCGTTTTAGAATAGCGAACAGCGAAAATGCGTGAATACAAGTTGGTCGTTCTTGGATCTGGCGGTGTTGGCAAGTCAGCTTTGGTGAGTATCGTAAAATGTCCTTGCCTCTTGTTAATTTTAATATTTTGTGCCATGGAAGGACCTATGTCTTGGGTTTATACTGCTAAGATAAGCGCTGGCTAACGGGGTGTTGTAGTGTTTCGCGAAACGTTGAGTCTGGATTATGCTTTGAGCGAATTGTGGCGTTGGCGTCTTTTTGTTATCACGAAGCGGGAGCTTTTCAGCTGTTCTTTTTTCTACTTAACCACGCTAGAAGAGACTAACTGTAGTTGAACCTGGAATTTGGTGCCACTGTTGTGCTTGGCTGCATACCATCTGGGAGTGTGTAGTGTGCTGTAGTTGACTTACTTTTCCTTCGAAGATTTCCGAGTTTTTAGAGGATTGAAAATGGTGATGATTGTGCTTAAGTCACACAAACTTAAGTGTTGGTTTGCTGTGTGTGACACAGGTACAGCAATATCTTTGTAACCAAGTACCTCTATAATCTGACATTCATGTGTTAAGTTCACCATTTCAGAGTATGGTTAGAGTCACTCCATAGTCTGACAACCGTCCAATCTGGCATTTTTTTTCAACTTACATTGAGTGACAGATTATAGAGTGCATTAGATAGAGTCTTCCGTTGTTCTAAATGGCTGTGTCTACAATGCACAACTGGTCAGTTGGTAGTACTAGCACCTGAAGCCTGCTGAGCACAAGTGGTGCCTGTGCTAGAAGCCTGCTGGGCACAAGTGGTGCCAGTACTAGAAGCCTGCTGGGCACAAGTGGTGCCAGTGCTAGATGCCTGCTGAGCACAAGTGGTGCCAGTGCTAGAAGCCTGCTAGGCACAAGTGGTGCCAGTACTAGAAGCCTGCTGGGCACAAGTGGTGCCAGTGCTAGATGCCTGCTGAGCACAAGTGGTGCCAGTGCTAGAAGCCTGCTGGGCACAAGTGGTGCCAGTGCTAGAAGCCTGATACTCACAATGAGCCCATTTAGTAGAGAATGCTGTTTCTTTTAAGGACCATTGGCTCCCTGCATTTTTTCACTGTGTTTAAATGAAAATACTTACACTCTACTTGTTCCCACACAATGCACTTGGTGATAATGTCCATGTGTTAGCAGCTGATGAATAACCCAGATTTTGTCTTGCTCGTGTACACTCATATGTATGTACAGCAATGTTTGCATGATTATGGGGCAGGTGACGTACGTACGTATTTGTGCTCTCATGGAGTATTGTGGTGCACACACACACACACACACACACACACACACACACACACACACACACACACACACACACACACACACACACACACACACACACACACACACACCTGCATGTACATAATGGTAGGTGGTACGTGGGTGGGCTATAGTGAAATAATGTCTTGTCTAGTTGAACAATGTAATCATCTACTGATGTAATGAGATTTTTTAAATGGTCTGCATTTGTGCAGTTCTTGTAATTTCTCATGTGTGAGATCATACATCCTGGTGACTGATTTCCTTTTGGATTTCCTTCTCATATTTTGAAATTTATCTTAAATGATGTCTTTTTTGGATTTTCGCAAAGACACACCCATGGGCTGAGTAGAGGGCAATGGTACATTGTACCCAAACTAGCATATGTGCTGTAGTTCACTAAACAAAGCCTTATCCGAATGAAGTCCTACCTTGTTGAGAGGCCTATTCAAATGTTTGCAAAGATAATACAAGCCCACCTGTTTGACCTCATTTGGAAGCCTGTTCTATTTCTGTAGAGGAAAAGAGACCAGGCTCTCTATGACTCTATCTCTCTGTGTATGTGTGTGTGTGTGTGTGTGTGTGTGTGTGTGTGTGTGTGTGTGTGTGTGTGTGTGTGTGTGTGTGTGACTCAAAGTTCCATGTACAGGTGTTTATAGATTTTGCCAAAAATCGTTCAAAATACCTGGTGTGTAGGACTTTGTTTCTCGTGTTTGCATTCAGTGCATACAGAATTTGCCCTTTTTGTGATGTGTGATGATTGTGATATTTACCGATTTCAAGTATAGGTTTTGTTTTTTGAGTTTTTCAATGAGCATGAATGTTATCAAATCCCCAATCAATTACTCATTAATTCCCTATTGAATTTTCTGATGTTTGAATTCTTATAAAAATGGGCAGTAATAGGAAAACCTCATGGTCTCAGATCCCCGCTAAATTGGGTTGTAGACATATGTGCATAGATTGGGGTGGATGCAGGTCATTCCAAAGATGGTCACTGTCAGATAGAACACAGACATAATACTTGACATTGTGGCCCTCACACTTGCCATACTCGTGTATGTATATGGGTATTTGTTGGTCCAAATTTTTGTCTTATGCCTGGTTGTATTGTCCAGAGTGTATTCTAATCTAGCCCATCCCAAATTGTGGCCTCTCTGATTCTTATCTCTCTAATCTTCTCCCAAATAGCTCTCTCTCTCTCCAATCTCTACAGTTGAATTTTCTATCTTCCCTTTGTCCTAACCATGTGATATTTTCCATTGTCTGGCATGTCTCTCTTCACATTTGAGAAAAGGCGTTTCAAATTCATTGTAGTGCACTTGCTTTATGTGTGCCATTGTGTATGCTGACCATTTGAGACAAGTGTGTGCATTGAATGCTCAAGCAGACCGTTGTCTACGCAGAGTGTCAGCAGCTACTGTGATGGTGGTGGTGGTGTTGATGTTAAAAGTCCTGTTTTAGAGTTGATGCATGTCATTGATGTATTGTGCTTGTGTTTGGAACCTCCCTCTATACAGGGGGTGATGTGTGCATGTATGCATGGCATCTCACACTTGCCACTTAGCACCTGACTATTACATTATGTTGGTATTTCCCTGTGTGGTAGAATGTACGTATGCTCTACAGTAGCATCGCGGATGGTGGACTCTCCAAAGTTGGGGCATGATATGAAGTAACCTCTCTACAAAGGACGCTGGTTGAGGTCCCAGAGTATTCTCTCAATGTAGTTTTACTACATATTCAACCTCCCTACAAAGGACGCAAACATTTAATTTTTATATCCCCAAATGTGTCCATTCTTAGTAGGTAACTCTGGCTCTGCTGTGTGATTGTCCCTGCGTGTGGTAGATTTCTACGATGCGTATGTACATGCATCACATTGTGTCTCTTCATGGACACCGTATGGAGTGTTCATCCCATGTGCTTGCTGTACTAGACCTCATCTTACATTCTAGACTGTATGAATAGACATTGGGCGACCTTACCATGAATTTGCAGACAGTGCTGGCCTTTTGTGCTGATTGTACATGTGTAGTTGCTAGACAGGTAGATTGTGGCCTGTGTAATTTGATGCTCAGTGGTCGCCTCCCACTCCTTGTTACCTCCTTATGTGTGTACTACCCGCCAGCCAGCTCAACTATTCATGCTGATTGTATTTTTAGTGGCAATCACTATACAGTGAGACCTCGCTTATCAGCACCTCGGATATCCGGTTCTCTCACCATCTGCAGTAGTCCAGTTCCCTCGTTTTCATCCAGAATGTGTGTATGCGGATAAGTTAGATCCGACTGTACTGTAAACTCTCAAAACCCATTCCATATTGAGACGATACAGTACCTCTGTATATTCTTGCCATATACCAGTCAGTGCTGTGTGTGAGAGGATAGACTACGCATGTTCTTTCATGAGTGTTTGGGTTGAATTCACAATGTGCAGTCCTTCTACACCAGCTGGAACATTACCGTATAGCCGGGATTGGTTGGCGGGGAATTTACTTTGGCGATTTCTGTGTCCACCGCCAAAGTATAATCTGCCAAATATTTCGCTGAAGAAACCTAATATTTTACACTGTATATGTAACCATAGAATATCTATGAAGAAACAAGGAGTAACCTGCTGATTTTAGGCAGGGAAATGCCCCAATACTCTGTTGCCGACGGTGCAATGACGGCAATAACGAACGAGCAGTGCACTGTCATGCCAAATTTGGACCCCCCTAAATTAGGCCCTATGGGGCCAAATTTGGTTGCTGTTTTGGGCCCCATGGGGCCTAATTCAACCTGATTCGGTTGCTGTTTTGGGCCCTACCAAGACAAAATAGGCCCCCCTTTTAGTTTGGTCCTGAAAGTGTAAAGCAAGGCTGAAAAATTATAAAGTTAGTAGAAATTGTAGGAATAGAAGGGTAGGGGAAAGATAATATAAGAAGTCTTAGTACGGAATAATAATAGGTAGAGGTCAGGAATAAAAAGCTTAAAGATAATAAAGTGAATTCTTGGGAAGAAATAATGATATAAAGAATTCTATATACAAATGGGACAGACTTAGGAAGATTCTCCAAAGCAGTAAATTGTGGTGATATAAGTAATATGAATTCATGCAGTACACTTTGCACATCAGTGGTAAACGCCATCAGTTTCATCGTCTTGCATGGATTGTAAAGATATGTGGATTGTTCAATCTTTCAATGTAGAAGTTGAACAAACACAGAGTCTTACTGACATTGTGCTACCATTTTATAGGATGAGTCTGGCTACGTCAGACTATATAGCACACGCAGCAAGCAGTGTCTCGAGAGCAAGCGATTATGTACCGAATCGCTTCGACAAGAATTTTGTCTTCTTCAGTTCAATTTTCGTCCTTAGTTTCAGACATTACTATCGCTTCAAATTGCTTTCGATTTTGTTCAATTCCTTCCAGTTTCGATCATTCTGTTCACGGCAATCGCTCTACTTTTGCGAATTCCAAGGGGGGCCATTTTCGGCAGGGCGGAACCATTTCAGCACACGCGTTATCTGACGTTTTAGGCCCGGCAGAACCAATACGGCGGGGGGCCAAATACCGCATGACAGCACACTCTTTTTGATCTTTGAATTTCCCCAAGGCCACAGCGCACCCATGCTACTGCAACAATCTTATTATTCACGGATTATGAATATAATTATAGTGTCCCTGGAGGCAACAGCCAATGTTTAATGCGGGCACAATTCGTCAAATTTTCTTCCTGCCAACCTTTCTGGCTATACGGTATGCTAGGGTGACCCACCCCCACCCCCTCCACCCACAAAGGTGTTCCAAGTTGTAAGTACAGTCTTGTTAGTGCTAGTGAAGCATGTAAAAAGGTATTGATGTAACCAGGTGATCCTAGTATTGATCCATAGATGGTACAAATGATTGACATTCTGTGCGGTTTGACCACAAGAATGTTCTGGTAATATCCTCTCTATTAGCTCACTTGGTGCCAATTAGACCTGGTCTGTGTGTGCCTGTGTGCCTTCAAGTGCCCATGGTTGTGGCTGCGTTGTGTACTATGGCTTCCACACTGTTGATGCAACACAATCCGCTACAAAGAAAATGCACATATCATTGATAGTTATTACTGTAGTTAATACTCCTGATGGTTTTATTTGTCCGATGACTGCCTGCTATTCTTATTTGCAAGCATCTGTATTGTACGTACCTTTGTCCCTGGGTTAAAAAAGAATACTAAAGTAGAACTTGCTTAGTGCACACCTTGAAGGGGACACAAAATCAGTACTTCTTATCAGAGGTACTTACTATCAGGACAGATGTTTGTACTGTATGTTTAGGAGGGAATGAGGAGTGTTCTCACTAACCCAGGCGCTTGCTGTAAGCAAGTTATATTGTATGTGATTTTGTATGGCTGTCAGAGCCCCTGGCAGACTACATTCAGTGTCAATTTCCCTGAATCATAAATATACTCCCATTGTGTCCTATAATAGCATGTGATAAGAATTTAGCCTCCGTTGACAGAAGCCATATTGTTTGTGTCCTTATATGGGCATTTCGGACACTTCATTGTAGAGAAATGACACTAAGGAGAAGCGGTGAGGCAACTTGTAAGGGCTGGCTCTACGCAGTGCCTAGTGAAAGCTGGTTAATACAGCTACCCTACAACAATCTGCTGAAGAGGGCTTCATGAAACAAATTTCCAGAATTAATCTGTTCAGTGAAACCTCTGTCACTCCATAATCAGACAACCTCTGTAATCTGGCTGAATTCTGCTGCCCACCGAGTGTTGGAGTGTAGAGGTTCCACTGTGCAGCACAATGCTAACCTTTCTAATCCACCACAGTTTCTTGTCACAGTTGTGGTGGATTGTCGAGGTTGTACATGCTGACATACGCAGGTGTGGAGTACTGTAATAGCTGGGGGCACAGGGAATAAGCCCTTTGTACACCCAGACAAGCAGCATCTCTTCACTGTGTGTGGCTTTTGAATTTTGTATAAATCATTTCGTGTCAGCTACATAATAATTATATAATATTGCTTTGTTTTTTTCTCTGTAGACTGTACAATTTGTCCAGGGCATCTTTGTTGAGAAGTATGACCCAACCATTGAGGATTCATACAGGAAGGTGAGTCGCTAGGCCTCCTTTTGTGATAGCACAATGAGCAGCATTTTCCAACCTTTTTGGGGCCAAGTCCCACTGTATGTGTACAGTGCTGGTCTTTTACTCGGATGATTTGTGCTTGTATTTGATTTGGCAACATTGTTACAGTTATCTAGTACGTACGTATCTTGGCCGCAGTGTGTATGCATGCCTACACCTAGCAATTTTCCAGAATTACTGTATAGGTGCTAATGTTCACAGAACTTTAGTTTTGCGAATGAACCTGCATTTGTGAAAATTCAATTGTGAATGTTTGGTTAGATACATACATAGTCTATTTGTCTAATGTATAGTAGGGACTGGTCCATTCGCAAAGCTAAAATCGCAAATTACAGTCAAGTTCTTCCATTCGTGAAGTATACACCCCACGCAAATTAGTGCCTATACGGCAATCCCACTGTTGTTTGTGATGGTTGCAAGATTAGCTTAGTGCACGCCTTGAAGGGGACACAAAATGAGTACTTGTTATCACAAGTACTTACTATCGGGGTTGGCTTATGTACGTACATGAGGTATACACAGGGACAGAAGTGGGAGTGCTTACTATCCAGGGGTATGTACTAAACCAGGTACTTACTAAGCAAGTTCCGCTGTAGACAATCTCCTTTTCACGTTTGGTTGCATTCACAGCATGCATGGTCGGCTAAACCCATAACTGGTATATCCCAGTACTGAGTGTAGTTGAAATTCACCTGTTGATTTTATCTGTCCAGTCCTGTTGTCTGATCCCCCCAAAGTGATATCAAAGGGTGCATGATGATACTCATTTCCACTTCATGGGATTGGGAATTCAATTACTTTTGCCAATTTCATTTGTGTCTCTTTGTGCCTGAGTACCCCTGTGGCCCTATCTGTACATTGTAAGTGATTGCATTATTGCCAGCTGATGTGAAGTATGGCCTATCAGTGATCAAGTTACTTTGTGGTTTGTGATGTAAGCTTGGAAGGGATGGGATGTGTGCTTGAATGTTGCTGTCTTGGTTCCCTCCAGTGCTATATTATACTCTAAATTGTTTGTGTGTTGAACGTTGTTGTCCTCCTCTTCCCCCTGTGCAGCAAGTCGAGGTGGACGGAGCACAGTGTATGCTGGAGATTCTTGACACTGCAGGAACTGTGAGTGTGTTCTGTCATTGGTTTGATTTATTGCATACATGTACATTTATTTCACACTATTGTGATACTAACAGTAGATTCTAACTCAATTGTGACACGAAGTACAGTAGAACATGGATAGTAAGTACCCTCAAGGGAAGACGAAATGGTACTCACTGTCAGAGGTACTTGCTATCCAAGGTGCTTTAAATGGTATTGCATGAGGTAGGGACAGAGCAATGAGCTCTTCCTATTCAGAAGTACTTACTAACAGAGTGTGTAGGTGGCCCTGTGCTTCACGTTCACGTAACAATGTTCTAGCTGTAAAAGTACACCTGAGCGTACACACACACACACACACACACACACACACACACACACACACACACACACACACACACACACACACACACACACACACACACACACACACCTGAGCGTACACACACATGCATGCACACACACACACACACACACACACACACACACACACGCACACACACACACACACACACACACACACACACACATTTTTCAATCATTCCTGTTCCCGCAATGCTACAGGAACAATTCACAGCCATGAGGGACTTGTACATGAAGAATGGACAGGGTTTTGTTCTGGTGTACTCCATAACGTCTCAATCCACATTCAATGATCTTCATGATCTAAGGGAGCAGATCCTCCGAGTCAAGGACAGAGATGATGTAAGATGAATGGGAGGCATAGAATGGAGGGGGTGGGAGGTGTAGGGTGGAATGTGTGTGTGTGTGTGTGTGTGTGCGTGTGTGTGTGCGTGTGTGTGCGTGTGTGTGTGTGTGTGTGTGTGTGTGTGTGTGTGTGTGAAATAGTAGAGTAGTAAAATGAGAAGATGTACACATCCACAGGCACTTGGTACATGTGAACTGTTGGTTGTTTCTGTTTGTATTCTTGCTACAAATGCATTCATGTGTTTTGATATACGTATGTACATTTTTAGGTTCCAATGGTGCTTGTTGGCAACAAGACTGATTTGGAGGATGAGAGAGTTGTTGGGAAAGACCAGGGACAGAACTTAGCCAGCAAGTGGAACTGTACCTTCCTTGAGTCATCTGCCAAAGCCAAGATTCATGTTTCAGATGTTAGTACCCATTTTTTGCTTGGAGTGCGAAAATCCAGAGTGGCTGTGCACACACACACACACACACACACACACACACACACACACACACACACACACACACACACACACACGCATTTACAATATCTTTTTTTTGTTAGATATTCTATGATCTTGTGAGACAGATAAACTCGAAGAATCCCGAACCAAAAGACAAGAAGAAGAAGCGCAAGTGCACTGTGCTTTAAATGGAGAAACCCAATTTTTCTGTTTTTACGTTAACACCATTACTGGAGCCTGTACAGTACAATATATTGCACACTTGTCCTAATAATTATTACCTAGTCGTATCATGCAGTTCGTGTGTGTAGGAAGTGTTAGTCTCTTGTTAGATGGACTGTGGATATTCACTTAATCTGGTCTTATGCAATTATTATAGGATGGTCATTGTTAGAGTGCATGTGTATATTTTTGATTATCACAATAATTATTCATTGTATAATTCAGTTGTAAATTGATTGTACTCCATATAAGTGATTCAAGGACTGCACATTAATGATGTTTGCAGGAATTCCAGGTGAAATTCTACACATTGATCCTATAATAATACAGTATAGAACCTTGATTATCTGGATCCCTTTGGTCACAACAATGTCAAATATTTCTAGGTGTCCGGATAAGTGAAATAGTCCAGATAATTGAGAATACAGTTTACTACTCTTGCACTTAGCTCTAGCTGTAGCTCTTAATTTAAACCATTAACCGAGAAAAAATCAAACACAAACATGCAGTCTCGTGTATGTACGTAAGGATAACTGCACGTGGCTGCTAATTTTTTTTTTATTTTTAGCACAAGACTGATTATTGAAACCAGATAATCAAGGGTCTGGATAACCAAGGCCCGAATAATCGAGGGTCTACTGTAGTCAAAGTACAGCATTTAGCTGTGCATGAAAATTTACAGGCGATTCATGGGGTATACTTTATAACCAACTGTACATGAACAATAAATGCAAAAATGGCTGTTGCAAATTTTTTTCTCAAATTCACAATCTTTCTTTTTGTGAATCCTGAATATAAGTAACACATATTCATTGCTTCAAAGGCATAACAATAAAGTGAAATGTTTCTTAATAAATTACTTAGTTGTAATATAGTGGAATCTCTGAATAATGGACGTGCACTTTAGGACAACCTTTGTCCTTTTTAAGGAGATTGGAAATATATAGGGAGAAAATATATTGGGGCCTCAAGCTGTCCTTTAAATTGTAGAGAAATTATCTTCATTTCAGAGTGTCCACTATACTCTACTAGCTATATACACTTGTGATATTACTCTTTGATAAGTACATGAACATAATACTCTGACCTCAATTAACCTGACAGTGTGGTGGCCACCCAAATGAACCCGATTACCGTGGATGCGGATTATTTTGCGGGCTTAATATTACATACTGAAGAACATTTGCAATCTAATTTTTGCAGTTGACACTGTACACATACAATACCTACACAGATAATGGCAGCAAATAACTCTTAATTTTTTGCAATCACAGCCTATAACCTGCTAATTAGCAAAAAATCAGCATCTAGTTTATTCAGGCACTGCATGTGATAATATATAAGAAGGGCATGCATATTGGGATACCAAACTGGGGCCTAGAACATTTGTATTATTATCTATGGTGGTGGCTCATCTGTAAACAAACATAGATAATACAAACCATATTATCTATGGTTTAAATTAGCCTCTTGCATTAAAAAGTTGAAAAGATTACATCAACAATACAAGCACACAAAAATAAAGATTCTGAAAATGCTGATAGATCTCAAGACAAAGTTATGGCTTTGAGAAAAGCCGTTTGTTGTAATGTTACAAAGTTTACATCTCTACGCTCTGCGAAGAGGATTTGCCACCGGATTTCTTGGGAAGAAGGATGGCTTGGATGTTGGGAAGAACACCACCTTGAGCAATGGTCACTCCAGAAAGAAGTTTGTTCAACTCTTCGTCGTTTCTGATGGCAAGCTGAAGATGGCGAGGGTTGATCCTGTGCTTCTTGTTGTCACGGGCAGCATTGCCAGCCAACTCGAGGATCTCAGCGGTCAAGTACTCCATCACGGCAGCAAGGTAGACGGGAGCACCAGCACCAACACGCTCAGCGAAGTTGCCAGTCCTAAGCATTCGGTGGACACGACCAACAGGGAAGGCCAATCCGGCACGAGCAGAGCGGCTCTTGGCCTTGGCACGGGCTTTTCCTCCTTTACCACGTCCAGTCATGATGATTCTCTTAGATTAGATCGGATTCACTCAAAAACCTCAACAGTTGAAGATGACAAACTTCTCTAAGACTCCCTCCAAAGTAGGAGTTTGGCTGATACGTTGTGAGAAGGAGGACCAATCAAATCACTAGTTGAAATTACAAATGAGTCCGACTCTCAATCTCGCATTTGATTGGTCCAAATTTATCCCCCGTGCTCGTTGAGTATCTCTTCCTCAAATCTTACAAAAGGTTTTGGCGTCCACTTGCCATCATCAAATTTTTGTTGATTCAGTTGATTCGAGATCTCGATACCGAACGATCAACCATGCCTGTCAAAGTTGCAGCTAGCAAGAAAGGAGAGAAGAAAGCAGCCGTGAAGGTTCCTAAGGCCCCCGGCGAGAAGAAGAAGCGCAGAAAGACCAGAAAGGAGACTTACTCCGTGTACATCTACAAGGTTCTGAAGCAGGTCCACCCCGAGACTGGTATCTCCAGCAAAGCCATGAGCATCATGAACTCCTTCGTGAACGACATCTTCGAGAAGATTGCCACCGAGTCCTCCAAGCTTGCTCACTACAACAAGAAGTCTACTATCACGAGTCGCGAGATCCAGACTGCTGTTCGTCTTCTCCTTCCCGGTGAACTTGCCAAGCACGCCGTGTCCGAGGGCACCAAGGCTGTGACCAAGTACACAAGCAGCAAGTAAACTTCTTAACTCCCACCAAACAAACGGTTTTTCTTAAAACCATCAATTTCAAAAATCTGTCCAACATTTTTTTTTGATTCTGTTTTGTTTGTGCTATGTATTGTATAATGTCTGATTGTATTCTGATTTTATGAAACCTTGTTCATCACAAAGTTGAATGTCACTGTTGCATGCTATATAGATATAGCTACCCCATCTCTCACCCAGCCCCTTAAAATGGAAGGGGTTGGGTTATATTACCAACTATATAGTCATATCCACTGATGGCATGTTTCAGTATCCATGCATTATAGGAGTTTACAAGATCTTTACACTATAATGGTCATATGTAGATCATATAATATATGGTTAGAACATGAAACCTTAATTGTTTCCTAGAGTACGGTTATATGGTAGACAAACAATACCTATGCACACATAACATAGTCACTGGCATCCAGAATTAAATGTTACACATTGTTTTCTACAATCTGCTATATTTTATTGTACTATAGAGTCTGGTTGACAGCAGGGATACATGATGTAGACTATATGCATACATTATTACAATTTGGTTTAATATAATAATACATTGACCCACTATATTACATGCCATCCTAATTAAGATTAACAACAAATCCATTCTAAAAAGGATATTAATTTTGCATGCAATACATATTTCATGCATTGTTTTTACAATAGACATTCTATACTACATAGAATATCTACAGTGTTACAGTTTCAAAGGGTTACCACTTGCTGGAGAGCAAGCACCTGGCAAGTTGACTGGGCATTGGTGGTACTAGTTGTGATTCAAGCACCATCCACTGTTGTCCTCAATCAAATCAATCCTTTAGCAGTTAGAATGTAGAGGTGCTGGATTAAAAGTGCTGCTATCTGCAAGCATTCAGCGGTAACATCTGCAGCTAGAATTTACTTAATTTGTACAGCGACACATCAATGTCTCTTGTATCATCTTTTTGGTGACGATAGGTATAGGTCAGTGCCATATTCACCACCACAACCAGTTCAATTTTGAGGCCTAACCCCCTTGCAAGTTTTTCCAGGAATTTATGCGCTTTACTACTGTGAAACATGTAAATTGCACCGTCATCATGAATAAATTCACTTGCTTTGGTAAGAAATACTCGATCAGGGCCATTGGTCTCACTACCTTGGACATGACAGTTACTGAGAACATATTTGGATCTTTGCTTGTGCTTGCCATGACCAGATCCTTTCTCTCGCTTGACAGCAGAACTACCAAAAGGAGGGTTCATAATGATGGTATCCACTCCCATAAATGGGGATCCCAAATGACCAATATCACATGTGATAAAATCTACTTGACCAAAACCACTCCCAAACACTATACAGCTATTCTTCTGTGCTACTTCGATTGCACTGTCGTCGATATCCACTCCAACTACGTGTCCCGCTCCCATGAAACTACAACCTAGCGCCAGTTTGCCGGCTCCACAGCCCAAGTCCAGTACAAACTTATTCCTAATTGCATTATCCTCTCGGTCGATATACAAAATGCAGTCTGCGGCTATTTCGTTTGGAGTAGAATATTGTTCCAACTCTCTTTTTGGGCATTCAAAGTCGTCAAGCCCATCCAAAAGTGCTTCGAGGTGCTTTCGCTTTACAACCTTCTCGGCCATTTTTTCATCCATACAAACGAATAATAACGCACTCAAATCGCATAAAATACAAAAATCAACTGTCTGAAGGTGATGTACAAGTTGATTGAGGTTGAGAATGGGTAGGTATTGGAGTCGGGGAAATGAGGTGGATTTGTGGAATGGCGGCAAGGAGAGCATTTACATCTGGTTTGTCTTCAGCTGAGACAACGGCATTTTTTCTTCGCGACTTGGGTCGGTCTGGATCAAGATTCCCAGAAGTGTCTGCTTTGTCTGTCTCTTCATTCATTACCAGAAGTGGTGTAGTGGGAGGCACAGGGGGGATTTTGTGGGTAACAATGGCTACTGAGTTCTCTCCCGACAGCTTGCGTTGCTCAGTACGTGGAGCAGCTGAACTGAGGGACACCTTTGGTACGATCGCCACTGGGTCTACTACTTCTGCTGGCTGCACTGGGAAGCTAGCTGGTGGATGTGCTCTTGGGCCAACACCACTTGGTACACTGTGACGACTGCTACTGATTGGGGGGAGAATGACCTGGGATGGCTTGCGAGGCTGTAACGACATCTTGTGCTGCGAGACAGACATTTTCTTCTTCTTGTTCAAAACTGGAGCCCCTTCCTTGATAACTGCACCATTGGCAGCTATTTGGTACCTTCGGCTGTTCACAACCACAAACGTTCTTTCACTACAAACCAGCAGAGAAGACAGCACTGGTGATGTACAGCAGCCAAAACATAGGAGAATATACACATGAAAACATACCCACTGTGTTCCCTATGGTCCCGTGTTTCTTGTGAACGTCCTACTTTCAAACAC
>CAUJGJ010000332.1:4232500-4255000 GCA_963170055.1 Halisarca cf. caerulea | reverse complement strand
ATTCAGTCAGATGAGTACACATGCTAGTCCTGGGGTCTTATCTGGAGAGTCACTCTCTGCTGATTATCATGCAGTTCCTTGATCTTATTCTCAGCCATAGTCAGCCTCTGTTCCAGAATCGATACAGTCTGAGCAGAGGAAGCACCAATATTAAGAACAATAATATTTTAATTTGAACTGGTTGGGTCATTAACCATAGGCTACTATTAACTTACTCCCCTTAGCATCACACATACTCACCCCCCCCCCCCCCCCCACATCAGCATTAATGAGAATACATGCATGCCCGTTTTCGCTCACATGTTGTGTACAAGATGGTAAGGAAACATGCATGCACGCATGCATGCACACATACACACACACACACACACACACACACACACACACACACACACACACACACACACACACACACACACACACCACACACACAGACTTGTGTAATGACATCCAGCTGCCCCACAATATGTTGCAGTGTGGTAGCCAGCTGAGGTGGCATGGTCATTTGTTCCAAGGGAACAGTTGTTGGCTGATGTTCGTCTTCCTCTGCACTGCTGGATTCACCAGCTTCGGGGAGATTCCTAAACTGTGATATGTCCTACACGTAGGAGGATTGAAATTCACAAGCTACAGCAAAACAAAATTATTTAACTACACATGCAGACATAGGTATATACAGTAGAACTTGGATAGTAAGTACCCTCAAGGGAAGGCAAAATAGGTACTCAATATCAGAGGTACTTACAATCCAAGATGATTTCAATGGTATTGTATGAGGTACAGAGCAATGAGTACTTACTATCCAGGAGTGCTCACTAACCTAAATACTTACTATCCTGGAGTACTCACTAACCCAGGTACTTACTATCCAGGAGTACTCACTAACCTAAGTACTTACTATCCAGGAGTACTCACTAACCCAGGTACTTACTATCCAGGAGTACTCACTAACCCAGGTACTTACTATCTAGCCTGTCTATTAAAACTGTGTGTACTTGAATTTAATAATACAGTGTGTACTATCCAGGAGTACTCACTAACCCAGGTACTTACTGTCTTGTATTTAAATTGAAATCACCCATTGATTTGATTATACTTATTGAGAGCCTCACATAGCACACACTTCAATTTTCATACGATTATCGAACATCTTCACCTATTTCTTAATGTTTATTAAAACTGTGTGTACTTGAATAATACAGTGTGTACTATCCAAGAGTACTCACTAACCCAGGTACTTACTATCCAGGAATAATCACTAACCCAGGTACTTACTATCCAGGAGTACTCACTAACCCAAGTACTTACTATCCAGGAGTACTCACTAACCCAAGTACTTACTATCCAGGAGTACTCACTAACCCAGGTGCTTACTAACAGAGTTTGACTGTATGTACATACAAAGGCAGATACAGTGTTTGTACAAACTTTGTGCACACACACTGCCAAAGCCAAGATTCGTGTTCCATGCTTCAGATGTTAGTACCCATGCTTGTTTAGAGTGAATGTGTAGATTGGTTGTTAGAATGGAATACACACACACACACACACACACACACACACACACACACACACACACACACACACACACACACACACACACACACACACACACACACACACACACACACACACACACATACATGTGTGCATGCATGGATACACATATACACCTGTATGCACATGTGCATGTACACACACACACGCACACACACACACACACACACACACACACACACACACACACACACACACACCTCATTCCTTCTTGGCTTGGCGAAGAGAGCCGGCCCCACATTGTCTACTCGAGGAGTCTTTAGTGAGGTGTCTTTGGGAAGAGAAAGTAGGTCAACTTCATGTGGTTGGTGTTGCACAGGAGGAGGATTCTGAGGCTGATCGTGCTTGTGTCTTTTCCTTGGAGTGGGACCCTTTGCTTTTCTCTTCAACACTACACCAAGATGCCAGAAAACAGAATTAAATTGGCACGTTCTAGAGATCTTAAAGTAGTGAAAGTTACTGGGTGCCTTGAATAGTAGCTGTGTAAGCACACCAGCTAAAGGCCTACCCAGGTTAAATAAGATTCTTGAACCTGAAAGTGCTCAATCTTTCTATACTACATCTTCTGCAATAGTCAGGACCTGCAAAGCCCTGGTTGGGTTCAAGCAGTGCTGACCTCAGTGAGCACTTCCATGTGTACATACGTACATTTGTAAATATGGCACAATAGAATCACCTTCATTCTGGTCCTGAGCATCGAAGTTAGTTCTCCACACAAACACCTATTAAAGTACAACTGAGTATGAGCTATGAGCTGTATCATAGAGTATAATACATTATTGTGTGTGTGTGTGTGTGTGTGTGTGTGTGTGTGTGTGTGTGTGTGTGTGTGTGTGTGTGTGTGTGTGTGTGTGTGTGTGTGTGTGTGTGTGTGTGTGTGTGTGTGTGCGCGTATGTGTATGTGTGCACGCGTGTGTGTGTACATATGCGCATGTACATGCGTGTGTTCATGCACATACGCATCTGTATGACTGCATAAAACCTCACTTCATCATCAGCTCCAACAGTTGCAAAGAAGTCTCCTTTATGTGAGAAAGCCACACCCATGACAGCACTCTAACAGGAATCAAAGACAACAGCATCTGTAGAACTACATACAGTAGACCCCTCTACTCTGGACACCTTGGGACCAGAAAGGACTGTTCTTATTATCGAGGTGTTCTCATTTTGAGGGTTGGAGATGTACCATGGTTTATTATAGTGGATTATTTGGTTCCAGAGACATGTGTCCACATAAAAGTGGTGTCTGCAATCGAGGAGTCCAAATTAGAGGGGTTCCAGTGGTCACACACACACAGCAGTAGTACACACGTAGGTCTGTAGTAGTAGTACATACGTAGGTACATAGGTCTGTAGTAGTAGTACATACGTAGGTACATACGTCTGTAGTAGTAGTACACACAGCAGTAGTACAGACTTAGTAGTACATACGTAGGTCTGTAGCAGTAGTAAATACATACGTAGGTCTGTAGTAGTTCCTGTTCATGTAGGTCTGTAATAGTAGTAATATTACGTATTGTAGATCTGCATAGTAGGCTTTGGTACAGCGGGTGGGCCACTACAGGGAAGACTACCAAGCCGTTCTGCTCTACAGGAAGACCCTATGAATTATGATTGTTGGGGAGACGTTAACAACTACATACGTATGTGGATGAGCCAGCATTCAGTGCATGTCCTGCACTGGGTATGAAATAAAATATGGAAAAAGAACTTTACTTGCACTGGTCAGGTCACAATCTGTACACACGTATGTACATCCTTCTCCCATTTAGTCCGTTCGATCATGGAAGATACCCAAGTGCATGGTTAACTACAATTCCATTTTAGTATCCTGCATGCTATTCCTTTCTTGTACATTCTATAATTCAAATCTTCCTCTGTATTTGCATGTCGATTTATTGAGATTCTTAATTTCATTTCCATTTTAATTTTTCCTATTCTATTCCTTGTTTCCTTTAACTCTCTATTTTCTGCTTCTTTTTTTTTCTTCCTGTTTGTATCTTGTTTACTGGGTGCCTAGGATAGTAGCCACTGGCTAAAGGCTTCCCCAGTCAAAATAAGCTAACCTAACCTAACCTAACCTACATGCACAAAGACGCATACGTATGTACACAGTACATGTATGCTTGCATGCAATACACTCACACTGTGTGCATGGACTGTGTACATTGGTCTGGCTTCCATCAGGTCAAAAATCTGCAAAATCACAAAAGTATATACATACTGTACGTACATACAAAAGTCTATTAAAAACATACACAAATACAAAAACACAGAATACGTATGTACAAAAAATTCAATTTACAGCACTTTCATTAGTTCATTACGAAGAAATGAATAATTTGTTGATAAAACTGCACACACACACACACACACACACACACACACACACACACACACACACACACACACACACACACACACACACACATGTGCATGCATGGATACAGTGCTTGCTTCCGGCAGCCTCAAGGTAAAAGGTATACCATAACTATACGGTGGCCACTCTGATAGCGGATTCCCTAGAAATAAGGACACAGTCTAATAAGCCTCTCCACAAAGGACAAGCCTAGAGGTACAAATGTTTCTGTCTTACAGTTCCAATGCATTGTTAAACTTAAAAAAGAGGACAACCTCCCTACATGGGACACAGTATGGAGCTGAATGTACAATGTCTCCAATGAGCCCTGTATTACAGTATGGAGCTGAATGTACAATGTCTCCAATGAGCCCTGTATTACAGTATGGAGCTGAATGTACAATGTCTCCAATGAGCCCTGTATTACAGTATGGAGCTGAATGTACAATGTCTCCAATGAGCCCTGTATTACAGTATGGAGCTGAATGTACAATGTCTCCAATGAGCCCTGTATTACAGTATGGAGCTGAATGTACAATGTCTCCAATGAGCCCTGTATTACAGTATGGAGCTGAATGTACAATGTCTCCAATGAGCCCTGTATTACAGTATGGAGCTGAATGTACAATGTCTCCAATGAGCCCTGTATTACAGTATGGAGCTGAATGTACAATGTCTCCAATGAGCCCTGTATTACAGTATGGAGCTGAATGTACAATGTCTCCAATGAGCCCTGTATTACAGTATGGAGCTGAATGTACAATGTCTCCAATGAGCCCTGTATTACAGAATGGAGCTGAATGTACAATGTCTCCAATGAGCCCTGTATTACAGTATGGAGCTGAATGTACAATGTCTCTAATGAGCCCTGTATTACAGTATGGAGCTGAATGTACAATGTCTCCAATGAGCCCTGTATTCAGAGGTTCCACTGTATGTGGGCGGATAACAATCCCCTACGTGAGCATGATCAAGAGTTACCATACACAAGGCAAAAAAAGATGACAAAAAGTGGAGCTGCTGGGTATTGATCCCAGTACCTCTCGCATGCTAAGCGAGCGCTCTACCATCTGAGCTACAGCCCCTCCCATGCTGGTCACGCCAAGAGGACTAATTTTATTATAGCTGAAACTGCAATACTACAGTTGTGATCAAAATACAGTGAACCCCTCTATTCTGGACACCTTGGGACCAGGAAGCACTGTCCTGATTATTGAGGTGTCCTCATTTCAGGGGTTGGAGATGTACTATGGCTTATTCGGTTCCAGTGGCATGTGTCTGCAATTCAAGGTCCGGATTAGAGGGTTTCCCCTGTAGTACTGTCTAGAATGCTATGAAGCTCATACCTTGTACCCATTCAGTGGATGACAGACATGTGTACATACGTATGTACCTTCAAAGAGTTGTCACTGGAGGCTGACAGAAGGTAGTTCCCTGAGCTGTGGAAGGCAATACTGTTCACCGGTCCATCATGTGCTGAGAGGAGGAATATTAAATGCCCATAAGTGCAGTGTTAGAAATAAGGAGCAAATGGTGGACGGACAAATGTCCTAGCATCATCGTTTTGGTTCAAGCCATTTCAGCTTTACTTAGACATATTTTAGGAGAAGTACATACACTTGTGCACAGTTCACAGTAGAGTGGTGATGCGGCATTGATCTGAGTAGGGTATATAAACATCAATTAATCATCATCAAATGGTAAAATGTAGGAATGACTAGACTGTGAAAAGCTATCTCTAAGAAGCATCAACTAAATGCTTGTGTAGGCCAATGCCCGTCAATGGTGTAGTCTTTGCTCCATGTGCTATAGGAGGATTCCCTTTTGCGCAGCATACGTACATGCCGTGTCCACCATCCACTATTTTAAATGTTTTTTTATATACGTATGTATGTATGCACACCCTTGTTTGTGTGCCTTTCCCCCTACATACACAAATAAACAAAATAATATCATGCATGTGAGTCAACGTGAGAGATATACATAAATAGCCACTAACTATTAAACAATAGTCTAACCATATACGTACAGTGAAACCTCTCCAAACCAAACCCTCTGTATTCTGAAAACCTCTCTAAACTGGACATGTTTTCAAGTCCTGCTCTTTATACTTATTGTACATACAGAACCTCTCTAATCCGGGACCCTCTCTAAACTGAACCATTTCTTTGGTCCCAAGGGTGTTCGGTTTAGAGAAGTTACACTGTACACACATGTAGTAGGTAGGTAGGAATGAACATGCATACGTACAGTACGCGCGCATGCTATCACTTACACTGATAATGCTGCAGCAGTTTATTTACACGGATATCCCAAATCTACATGGCAAGAGATCAGTACACAGCGGGATAGGTTGGAGTCAGATTTATAAGCACACTCTTGAAGGTGAATAAGTGGGTACAACACATTAGCAAATATATAACACATACATATGTACGTAAGTATGTACATATACACAAACATTAATTTATTCATACACAGAGAAGCACATGCAAACACACACACACACACACACACACACACACACACACACACACACACACACACACACACACCCCACACTAACCTTCACTACATGATCATTAGTGGCGACACCAATACAGTTACCATCTGGGTGAAACACAACACAGTTCACAATCCTGCAGACAATGGTAAAATGTTGCAGTGTAAATTCTGATAACTATACAGGGTCCCCTCCCTCTCAGGGAAGTGAAACAGAGAGCTAAAAACTCAAACCTTCATACATATGTACGTATGTATTGCATTACAAATTTTCAACTTTGGTGCATGACTGAAAAAAATGCACCGCACTGAGAAAAATTTGAGACAACATTTGTGGATTTTGTGAGCGGGCTTCCTTTCCAAACATGTTACGTAGAACGCCAATACAGCATTATAGCCTAGCACGTAGGTAATAGTACAATACACACTGGATGTAGAAATGAAAACAATGTATGTACGTATGTAAGGGCAGTCTAAAAATCATGCTCTCAAACGAATAGCGATACCATAAACAACTATGTACAGTCATGACATGGACACTGATAATCCAAATGCTTGCTATCCAGCCAGTAGAAATGTGTACCCAATGTGCACAGTACATGGTAAAATCTGTTAATCCAGCACCCTCTTTAACACAGCATCATTCAGTGAAACAAATGTGGCCGCATTAAAGAATCAAGACTGTACACACGTACGTATGTGCAGTGTTCTAGCCAGAAAAAATTCACAGTGTGGGGGCATCACTCGTAAATAGTACCATTCTTTGGTTTCGTGTTGTGCCTCTTACAAATTGAACACTGCAATCCAACCACTGTTGTCCCAGCAGTGTTATAAACTGGAACATCCCATGAGAAATCCTTTTCCCATACTACATTGTGCTCTACATAATGTTTTTTGGGTTCTGAATTCATTTTGTTCAGCATGGTGGATCTGACACACAGTGAGGTGCTGTGCCACGGTACCACGCTTTAGCAAGAACACTGATATGTGTAAAAGAAAAGACACCAGCAGAATGCACTGTGGAAGAGGCTCACCCTCCATTCTCAAAGAAGTTGTGCACGCACTCTTTAACCTGCCTGTCCCACAGTTTCACGACTTTATCATCCCCACCAGAAACAATGAGCCGCCCATCTGGAGAAAATCTACAGCACATGTACATACAGATGATAAATGGATACAAAGGAAATCGACTGTTCAAATATCCATACATGTACATACGTACATATAAGCACGTATGAAAATTAATGAGTAGGGTCTTGTTTCAATTTGCATTTTGAAATTTTCGCTTTCTCAAAGAAAATTTTGAATCAAGTAACAAAGCAGCCACATGCTACAGCGACCCTTTATATTTTGACTTTGTGGACAGCAAACTTGTGTCAGATAATAGTGGGTACCAAATTATGGAGTTACTTCCAGTATACTTTAATATTGTGAGTGTACCACAGAAGATGGTCAGATTAGAGAAAATGGTGGATTATAACGTTGTCAGATTACAGGTTTCGTGGTACACTTACATATGTACATACATACAAAAACACAATATGACACACACACACACACACACGTGCACATGCACACGCACACACACGTGCACATGTGCACACGCACACGTACACACACACACACACACACACACACATGTGCACACGCACACGTACACACACACACACACACACACACATATGCACACGCACACGCACACACAAACGAACACACACACACACACACCTAGCGGACCGAACCCAGTTACTGTGACCAGAAAGCGTACACTGAAACTTCTGTCGGTGAACAGACCACAGCTGCAGCAGAGAGAGGAAACAATAAAAGTGCACTGTAAGTAGAGAACAGCCAGGACACACGTACATCCAGTACAGTGAAACCTGTGTATAAAGACCACTATAGACACACGTACATCCAGTACAGTGAAACCTGTGTATAAAGACCACCATAGACACACATACAGCCAGTACAGTGAAACCTGTGTATAAAGACCACTATAGACACACGTACAGCCAGTAGAGTGAAACCTGTGTATAAAGACCACTATAGACACACGTACAGCCAGTACAGTGCAACCTGTGTATAAAGACCACTATAGACACACGTACAGCCAGTACAGTGCAACCTGTGTATAAAGACCACTCAAGGGACCAACAAATCACAGTCTCTATAAACAGGTGTTCCTTGTATAGAAGTACAACAGTACTGATTTAGTGGTTCCAGGAGCAGCCTACAGTGGTCACTATGGACAGGTAGTCCTTCTAGACAGGTGGTCTTTAAGACAGGTTTCATAGTACATACACTTCAGTAGAAAGACATCACAGCAAATTTTCTGTGTTTAAAGTAATAGAAAATAGCATACATCAGAAATATCACGTGGTCCGGGAATCTTCTACATTTTCTGTAAGTCTGTTCATTGCAGTAAACATAAAAATTGCAGGAACTTAAACTAATAGAAAGTAGTTGATAGCTAAGAGCAAGTCAGGCCAGTAAAAATCATCCATAGATTGCCCAGCCTACTTTTTCCCCCTATTTTTCATTGGGAGGGATGCGTAAGCCATTCTGTACATAATTTCTGTTTCCGAAGACTTCTCATCTTACAGTATACACTGCACAGGTTGAAGCACACATTTGCTGGAGGTCATCAGAGGCACGTACTTAGTCTCGCATGGCCAGACCGCTTGGGTGAGAAAGTGTCTGGCTACGCGAGACTAGTACGTACTAGGGATGGGAGATATTGGTTTTAATTGTCCACGACTATTGTATAACAAAATTCACGATTATCACAATTATCGTGTAGCACTGAAATCCTAAAATATATGTGTACGTACAACAAATCTCTTAAAATTTGGGTATGCCTAACCAAAATTAATATTATGCTGACACTTGAATTGGAAAGAGGTAATAAACGGATATGTGCTATGATTATCCCAATAATCACGATATTATTACAATAATGTCAAAATCACCGACAATACAATCATCATTGGAAAAATCTTATGATTATCATCATGAGTATCAGGATTATTGCCCAACCCTAGTACGTACACATTCAAGTGCATATTTGTATCACAGTATGTGAGACAATGCACTGCATGCACTGTAGAGGGGCTGCGGGTGCTGAAGCACCTCCCCCCCTTCCAAGCCGATCAATCACTCTCTCCACCCCTTCCACCCAGCCGATCACCCCCCCCCCCCTCCACCTGGCTAATCCACTATACTAATGTAGCCCCTAATTAGCCATGGTTACTTTCTTCCTTCTACTTGCTTCACTACACTTCGAATCTTAAATACTTATATGTACTTGAAAATTTTTGATACAACACTACAAATTACAAATGCATACTTTTACAGTCTTGTCATCAGAGGAAGTTAGCAAGGATTTTCCATCAGTGGAGAAGTCCACACATCTTACAGAGGCAGAATGGGCCTTGAAGACAGTTGACTCCCCTTTACTACAGGTACATTGCAGACAGATACACATAGGGAAGCCTCAGTTGTAAAACAGAACATAAGACATGGCTTACACACACACACACACACACACACACACACACACACACACACACACACACACACACACATACACACACACACACACACACACACACACACACACACACACACACACACACACACATACACATACACACACACACATGTACATATACGCGAGTGCACACACACACACACACACACACAGTACACATGCACATATATGTATGCACACGCGTACACACACAGTGTGAAAACTGCACTCACACACTAGGTATCCACAGCCGCACTGTTCTATCCCTTGATGCTGAAGCTAGCAGGTTACCGGCAGGACTGAAACAGACAGACAGAACTGCATCCTAGAGAGAGACAATATGGACAGATATGTGTGTTTCCTTGGTACGTAGACAGTGCCCCACCATGTGTGACTTCAACATTCAAATAAATCATTCAGGTGTACACAAATCCATGCATGCCATGTATAAGGACAGATTTCAACTTCAATATTCATCACGTGGTCATCTGCCCTAGTGCAGTCATAGAAGTTGCATTCTCTATGCAGGAATAGTCCAGGACAAACCTTGCCACAGAAGGCACCTAGTTCCCCATTGCTTCCTGCTTTCCCCAATGTTTTGTACGCTATTTCACATGTACCTTATGCCCAATGAATCTGTAGGCTCTTGCTTGAGGCTTGAAGTGCCACACCATAACACATGAATCCATGGAACCAGTGGCCAATTGCTTCATGTTTGGATTGAAGGCAACGCTGGTCACCGTATCTCTGTGTCCCTTAAAGTGTCTCTCCAACGCAGGATCCTCCTAAAGGAGCACAAAGGTCACAAACGTAGTACATAACATACATAAGCTTGCAAAACGAACAAACGTACAGGATGGGCCATTTTGAAGAAGTTCCCGCCACGGCTCTGGTCACGCCTCTCCTTTGAATGGCGCGAAGTTTGCAGGAGTGCATGGTTCTGAAACCGTAATTCCCCTTATCTCCTCCATCATTGATTCAGGTAAGCACTAATTGTACTTAAACATGCAAAAAATTGAAAGAAGTATACTGTACTTATAACCTGGGCTAACAAAAGTAATGCCATAAATCCTCGATCAATGGAGGCTCCATGATGGCATTGTCTTCATCAGTTTTTATCCGTCTCTTTACCTATTTTTATGTTTCAGGATGTCTATCGTTCTTAAGAAAGCTAGAAAACTCGCAGAAGGATATATTCGTTCTCAGCAACGGCGTAATGCTTGTTTTTGGGCTGAAAAAGCCAGAACTTTATCAAATAATGATCCCAATGACACTTTACTCTTTGCACAAGCCTTATACCTTGATGGTCAGTACAAGCGAGCGCTTCATATGCTTGTCAAAGAGAAGAATTTTAGCAAATCTACAGCATTTCGTTACATGATTGCGCTTTGTCAAGCTGGCAGTCAACTATGGCTGGATGTAATCGATACATTAGATGATTCTGTACCAAAGACTTTGACTTCAGATTCCCATGTGATGGAGGAGACGCAAGTGGACGATGAAGCATTGGAAATATCGCCAGATATCTGTTTCCTCCCTACTGATAACCTGCTCGGTGCAATCATGTTACTGAGAGGCAAGGCCTCAGAGGCACTGGGGAATGTTGAAGATGCCATAGAGTACTTCAAAGGTGCTTTGGTATTGGATGTGTGGTGTTCAGAGGCCCTGGAGCGAATTACACACAATCAATATCTCACTTGTCAAGAAGAGGTAGACCTGCTTAAATCGCTGCCTTTTGAGGAGCAATGCTCGGCTGAAGAAGTGAATGTCCTAATGTATGTATGTATGTGTGCTGAGTGTTTACGACTATTTGTTGAAGTTTTCACATACGCAGTGTTAGAAATAATGGTCAGCATTCAGACATTTTCCGACCATTTTGGCATTTTGTCCGACCCAAAAATGTTTGGGTCAGACATTTGACCGAGCACTACCAAATGCTCATTTGATAACCACACACAGTGATGTTACCAAGTTATTTGTATCCCCAAAAATATGTCTGAGCAAAGCTGGAATTGTCTGACCCACAATGTTAATGCTTGGACATTTGTCCATCCACCATTTGCTCCTCATTTCTAACACTGCATACGTATTGCAACCATACAGGCAGTAAGCTTGAAAGAAACTCCACAATGTGCACCCCTGTATAGTACTCATGTTCATATGCTTTTAATACTTGCATACAAAGATCTGGCCTGTAATTACATCCAGGGGCTATGAGAGTAGGTCTGAGTAGTTGTGAACTTAGGGCTGGGTTTGGAACCACTTTAGTCATGCTAGTTGACTTTGTTTGGCTGCACTTATATCCAATTTTGTGTACATGTGTTTTGTGTGTATATTGGAAAGAAGGTAACATGATTACATGATCACACACACACACACACACAAACACACACACACACACGCATGCACGCACACACACACACACACACACACACACACACACACACACACACACACACACGCACGCACGCACACACACAGAGGCATGCACACACACAATTTCAGCTACTCTTTTGTATTACACCATTAGGTACACATACTCTATGATGCTCAACGATAACAGGAGAAGTTCTTTTCCCTCTCCTCCGGATTCATGTGCCACTATAGACACAAGTTCAGATATTCTGTGTATGAAAGCCAAGAAGTACTTGTTGTCCATTGATGTTGGTCCCTGCTTGGACGTGACTACTTCACTCCTTGAAAGTAACCCTTACAACCTTGACGCTTGTGAATTATTCGTTCAGGCTTGTGTTCTGGAAAAGAAATGCGGTGAATTGTATGGAACTGCCCAGCGACTTGTACAAGCCTTCCCGAACTTGGCTTTGTCATGGTTTGCAGTTGCTTGCTACTATCTCCTTCAAAGCAATCACAACCAAGTGCGTAAATACTTGGAGAAATCCTTGGCACAGGACAAACTTTACATTTTGTCTTGGATAGCGTACGGTGTGTCTTTCAGTGAGAATGGGGAGTACGACCAGGCCATCACAGCATTCTCAACTGCATCACACATAATGAAGGGCAGTCACTTTCCAGTTTTGTACCTTGCAAGGGAGTACTACCACACTGGTGCAGGTGCTGTAGCCACTCAGTTCTTGAAGCAAGCAGTACTTTCTCATCCTACCAGCCCAGCTGTGTTGCAAGAGGTCAGTGTTATGTTCTATGATGCTGGGCGGTATGATTTGGCTCTCAAGTACATGAAGCAAGCCAAGGGAAATTTAAAAGCCATCAATTCAGATTCTGCAATATCAGCATGGGAACCAGTTTACAACAATTTGGGCCACATTTATCGCAAACTAGGACAGCTTGACCAAGCGCTTGAATCACACTTTGTTGCTTTACAGCTTAAACAGAACGAAGCATCTACACACACAGCTATTGCTTTTGTGTACCTCATGAAGGAAGATTATGAGAAGGCAACTGAATACTGTTTCAATGCGTTGAGACTTAATCGAAGAGATGCAATAGCAATCAAGGTTCTTCACATGTCAACTAGTCAGTCAATTTTGAATCCAGCCCTTCCTCGGTCTGTGAGTCTTGAGCTCTTTGCAGAAGAAAAAGCTGAGGATGAATTGGAAACAGTGGATGATGCTTCACAGTTAGTACCACCACTAGGTCCAGTTAACTTGCCAGGTGCTTTCATCACTCCAACAAGCAGTAACCTTTGACTGTGTAAATATCCATATGTTTAGTATATTGTACTTTGAATTTGTACATAATGTATTACATTGTTACCTATATGTGAATACTTAGTCTATATAATTGTAACCAGATCTATAATACACAGACTCGACATACATTACAGTATGGCAGATTGTAGGAAAAAGATGAAACAATGACATGACTGACATATAGCAAAGGGGTCTTGCAATTGGTTAACGTTGAAGAAGACATTGCATGGGCTGTTTTAACGACTTTGGGTGGCATGGTGCTTGGGTAGATCAGGTGTGGAGCTTGACAGAAAGGGAATTGCAGTTCTACTTATATACATTCTTTTCGACCTTATCCCATGCAATAGTGTAAATATCCATCAATATTGCACGTGCATGGAATGTCAAAAAAAGAATGGAAGCAGGCCGGAGTTGGAGAGTTAGCAATTAATATTAAAATAATAATTATGGAGAGTGGAGAGGAATAATGTTATTAATCAAGATGTACAGGCCATATGGTGAAATGTGAGAGAAGGATACTAATGAAACAACGTGGAGGTGCAGCACTGTTTCAAGTGGCAGGGGGTGAAGAGGGAGGACAGGCTGTGCATGCAAGGAGTGTGGTGCAGAGAAGTGGAAGCTGTGGTACACTGGATGGTGAGATGAATGAAGTGGAACACACAAAGATGGACCAATGATGAGGTACACCGTACCCCCCAAAGGAGAAGTGATGATGGGACAGCGCAGTATATAAGAATCTTATCGGACCATAGACCCTCCAAACTCATCTATGATTGGGCCATGCATGCCATGATTTAAGTGATATCCAAGATCTGCTCCATATATACGGGTTGTCTGGTTCAGAAGAATAACTGTTATTGACGATTATACATACATAGAATATAATATTTTCCTTTTTTCATCGGAGCAGTTGTGCAGTGCTTCATTGGACATAATATACTGTGTATGGCATAGTGCACTATATATATTATTGATTGATTGATATAATCCTCATATAACCACTAGTGTTAGTAACATGTATCAAATGCCATAAGTAAAATCCCAGGCACTACACATACCATCAGTAGATCCATAAATGAGGATCTAGCATGCAGTATCTGCAGAGTGACCCACAGACCAGAGTGACATTCAACTTTGTGATGAACAAGGTTTCATAAAATCAGAATACAATCAAACAACAAGACATTATACATACACAGCACAAAAAACTAAAAAAAAATTGTCGGATAGATTTTTGAAATTGATGGTTTTAAGAAAAACCGTTTGTTTGGTGGGAGTTAAGAAGTTTACTTGCTGCTTGTGTACTTGGTCACAGCCTTGGTGCCCTCGGACACGGCGTGCTTGGCAAGTTCACCGGGAAGGAGAAGACGAACAGCAGTCTGGATCTCGCGACTCGTGATGGTAGACTTCTTGTTGTAGTGAGCAAGCTTGGAGGACTCGGTGGCAATCTTCTCGAAGATGTCGTTCACGAAGGAGTTCATGATGCTCATGGCTTTACTGGAGATACCAGTCTCGGGGTGGACCTGCTTCAGAACCTTGTAGATGTACACGGAGTAAGTCTCCTTTCTGGTCTTTCTGCGCTTCTTCTTCTCGCCGGGGGCCTTGGGAACCTTCACGGCTGCTTTCTTCTCTCCTTTCTTGCTAGCTGCAACTTTGACAGGCATGGTAATTCGTTCGGTATCGAGATCTCGAATCAACTGAATCAACAAAAATTTGATGATGGCAAGTGGACGCCAAAACCTTTTGTAAGATTTGAGGAAGAGATACTCAACGAGCACGGGGGGGGATAAATTTGGACCAATCAAATGCGAGATTGAGAGTCGGACTCATTTGTAATTTCAACTAGTGATTTGATTGGTCCTCCTTCTCACAACGTATCCGCCAAACTCCTACTTTGGAGGGAGTCTTAGAAAAGTTTGTCATCTTCAACTGTTGAGGTTTTCGAGTAAATCCGATCTAATCTAAGAGAATCATCATGACTGGACGTGGTAAAGGAGGAAAAGCCCGTGCCAAGGCCAAGAGCCGCTCTGCTCGTGCCGGATTGGCCTTCCCTGTTGGTCGTGTCCACCGAATGCTTAGGACTGGCAACTTCGCTGAGCGTGTTGGTGCTGGTGCTCCCGTCTACCTTGCTGCCGTGATGGAGTACTTGACCGCTGAGATCCTCGAGTTGGCTGGCAATGCTGCCCGTGACAACAAGAAGCACAGGATCAACCCTCGCCATCTTCAGCTTGCCATCAGAAATGACGAAGAGTTGAACAAACTTCTTTCTGGAGTGACCATTGCTCAAGGTGGTGTTCTTCCCAACATCCAAGCCATCCTTCTTCCCAAGAAATCCGGTGGCAAATCCTCTTCGCAGAGCGTAGAGATGTAAACTTTGTAACATTACAACAAACGGCTTTTCTCAAAGCCATAACTTTGTCTTGAGATCTATCAGCATTTTCAGAATCTTTATTTTTGTGTGCTTGTATTGTTGATGTAATCTTTTCAACTTTTTAATTCAAGAGGCTTTCTGAAAGCTGTCACTTCAACAAAAGATCTGTCAGCATTTCTGATTTCTTTGTGCATTTGTTTGCTTGAATCATAGATACTGAAAAACCTTGAATATTGTTCTCAATTCCTCATAACCCACACACCTCTGTACATGTGCAGTTTTGCAAAATATTCTCTTGTGCTATTGCATTAGGTCCACAATGATGTAATATGCCTGTGTGCATATTATTTTGTAAAGCTGTGCAGTAGATCACAATTAAATTATCAGTTTCAGTATATTCCTGACATTCTACCACCTATACTATTGTATATATATATATAGACAATTTTATCTGAATGAATTCTTGTCACACGTGCAGATTAAAATCATTAATTCACAAACAACAGCAACAGCTGTGTACATGTGCTACATTATATGCACCTTTTGCAACCATATTCATGGCTGCCATAAGTACAGTTTCAACAGATTTTGAATGCATCACTTCAGATAAAATTTCATATCCTAAAAATACCATATTATGCTTACTTTTTTTCCAATACTGGTCGAATCTGAAAGATTAATACCATGGCATCACACGATAAAGGACGCAGGAAGAAGTTGGCCGGTATTGGATTTTTACACAACTAATTATAATATTGTGGTATTACTACTTATTCAATATGTTATTACACAGCGCTATAATTATTCTGTCAGATGGGAGTCCTGGAACTTTTATTGCTTCTGCTTTAATTATATATTGCAGTGCCTTTGATATCCAGCTGAAACGGTTCGGTAGTACCATCTAAGAGTATCATGGCTGAGCTTGGTTAGTACTCTCTCCCTACCTCAGTACAGTACTAAAATAATCTGATACAGTCAAACTTGGTTACAAAGTCACTGTTTACAACATCAACCTCTTTACAACAACACACGTGGCAGGAACGGATTCAATGGTCTTTGTACTAAATGTCCTGGTTACAACAACAACTTGGCTATAACAGCACATTTTAGTAGCACCAAGGGTGTCGTTGTAAACAAGTTTCACTGTAGTAAGTACTTTTTCATACAGTCAGCTCTATAATACAAATGATGTTACTACCAACTACAATATGCATGATTGATGACATTGAGAGTCGGACTCATTTGTAATTTCAACTATTATATATAGCAATTTGATAGTCTGGCCTGCTACGACCGTACCACGCACTAACAGCCAGACTTTTGATTTGATGGTCCTCCTCACAAGGTATCCTCCATAAATGTATTGTTGTCCAATTCTATAATATACTGTAGTGCTAATAAAAGTTCATGCACTAGCTGGTACTAGTACTCCTTTTCAGCTGTACCGTACCCTTCAATCCTATTTCATTCAAAAACATGTTCACTTTGTGGTCACTTCTTTCTTCATCTGTAACCTCTTGTGATGTGTTCTCCGGATGTTCTGCACCCTCATCAGGATAGGCCAAGTGATACAGATCAACAAAGGCAATGAGGTCCTCTAGCCTGCAGGTGTGGTGAGTCCCAAATACATAACAGTGTAGGGCATGTAATATTATAGTAATTTCCATTAATATTAATTTATTAAGAGGCGATTGTACGTGCATAAAGATGAACCACTTATATATAGCAGTCTATCATCTACATAAAATGTAGAGTACCAAAAACCTCTGATAGTGGATCCTCTAGAAAAAGAGTGCAATACAATAAAACCTACAAAGGACACAGCTATAGGGCCAATGGCCGGGGTCCCATAATGCCTCCTCCCTATCTAGTTCTAATACCTTAGAATCAAGCTGAGAGCATGTGCAAAGTAGCAAAGTGCAGACGGACTGGTGAAAACACTATACGTGTGGCACAAATCACTGTTCTTCCACAAGACCTACATGTCCCTTTTCAATAAATTCTCAACAAATCCTTGTACTTTCTTTGTTCTCACAATGTACCACATGAGCCCTCCAAAATGCCGCGTTGAGTGGAGCAAGTCGTAGAGATTATTCTCAATGATGTCATCATACACTGTTTTGTGAATCTACAAAATACACACAAAAGTAGTGTGCGTGTGTGTGTGTGTGTGTGTGTGTGTGTGTGTGTGTGTGTGTGTGTGTGTGTGTGTGTGTGTGTGTGTGTGTGTGTGTGTGTGTGCATGCTATAAGATAACATCAGTGGTTGTAACATATGTGTTTGTAGTGTGGCACATTTGCACCAGGGTACATGATATGCACATCATATACGTACAGCTTGTGAATCAACAATGGGCCCAGCAATATGAAGTACACACTCACCTCAATGTACTGAGGAGAGTCTGCTTCACACTGTACATTGCAAAGATCAAGCACATCCAAATGCCGTTTGTTCTTGAGTACATCGGGTAGGTAGTCTCCAGTCAACATTCGGGGCATGTTTAGCTTTCGCCCGGTCTTGGGGTAGTAAATTTGATTCATTCTGTCCCTCTCGTCCCAAGTGGCCTCTCTGAGAGCACCATCAACCTCACGGACAACAATGTATCGATCCTTCACAAAGAACACATGAGAACACGTAGAACGCACTGAAAAGCAGTACAAGCATGTGGAAATAGAGTGATGCACATTTGCAATGGAGGACATTTTGGTTATTACATACATGTATGCGTACTAGTACATCATGTTATGTGTTCTAGTGCTCATACACTAGTACACAAACACTAGTACACAAACACTAGTACACAAACACTAGTACACATACACTAGTACACACACACTAGTACACATACACTAGTACACATACACTAGTACACATACACTAGTACACATACAATAGTACACATACACTAGTACACATACACTAGCACACATACTCTAGTACACATACACTAGCACACAAACACTAGTACACAAACACTAGTACACAAACACTAGTACACAAACACTAGTACACATACACTAGTACACACACACTAGTACACATACACTAGTACACAAACACTAGTACACAAACACTAGTATACGAACACTAGTACACATACACTATATAGCACAAGGTGATGCTGCAAATTCTTACCTTGTTACTAGCTGATATGGAGATATCCACAAACACATGTCGATGACTGTCGTAGTCCTGCAGCTGCTCGTCAACAGAGATCACACGCTCAATGGGCTCTCGGACATCCAGCACAGGTGGCATTTCCAGTACTTCACTCGCTTTGGCTTGAATCTGCTCATGAGCCTATCCAACAGACAAAACACATGAGATAAAGTCAGTGAATTCTCATGATCAGCTACTAATTCTTTTCAGAAAATTAGACTGTTTGGTGAGTGTGGTGGATGACAGGAGTCCATGTGCAACCAAAATACAGTGACACCTCTCTAATCCGACACTCAATGGGGCTTGAAAAAGTGTCAGATTAGGAGGTTGTTGGATTACAAAGTGGCTCTCAGCATACTGTAACATGGTGACTATAACTCATGAGAAGGTCAAATCAGAGAGAAAGTCGTTTGTAGAGGTGTGACTCGTATTACAGAGGTTTCACTGTACATAGACTGAGACTGTCAGGGTGACCCGGTTTCCGTTTGGCTCAGGGATGGCTAAAGGCATAGCTACTACAAAGGTAGCCAGAATCATGTCCACTACTTCATGCACAAAATTGATGGCAAATAAAAGAGTTTAGTGAACTTATGAAAAAGAGAGAGAACACCACCATTATTGCAAAAGTTACAATAAATCAGAGGAAAAATCATGCATGTGGCAATAAGGGAAGTCTGATATAGGGTTTAAACACCCAGGACACAGAGTTCGCGATGGAATTACACAAACACATGTATTTTTATGGGTGCCACTAAAACACATAGCCTATGGTTAACAGTTCCCCAGGTGAAAAGAAATAATCTGACCTGACCCAACCTGACATGCAAACTTAAACCAAACCATAGAGCAATACTGAATCTATGGTCAAACTTGGTTAATATTATGTACCTGCAATTGTACATACTTCTAGATAGTAAGTATTACTTGCTCTCCGGCTCCCTACCTCATGTACAGCACTGAAAACGGTACTATAGTAAGCACTTCTGATAGTGCGTACTTTTGTAATCACAACTTTTGTACTTAGCAGGAACGACTGCATTTACTCATTACTCAGTCGATTCTAACTCAAATCCAAAGAAACTCCAATGTGTTGCACAAAGGTCTGTTAGTCAAAAAATCAGCTCATACACTTGCATACCTGCTTTAATTCTTCATCAGTCATAAGCTGATACTTGGGTACTGCCAGAGTCTCTTTCCTGGCTTTAAAGACTTTATCTAAATCGCATCCAGTCAGTTTTCGAAGAATACCTCTCACTCTTTCGTCAGTAACCTGAATCTTAACGTTTTCTAATTTTTTTCCCGACTTGGATGTACTGCACAGCCTGACACAGCGAAACAATGCTCGAAGGCTGTGGATACGTGCAACTGTGCTACTCAGAGAGGAGGCCATTTTAACAGCGATCGATCATCACGTGATTATCATGTGTGCATGAATGCACTGGCATGGGGTCCCGAGTGCATGTACCATAGATAAGTCGAATTCAATGTACAGGATGATATGCAAGTAGTAGTAGGTACTAGTACTACTTGCATCATTAGAGCCTCGTTAAGAAGTACGCTCTTAAGACAAATTTCTGCTCAGCACAAACTAGTTCCAAGCCCTGTTTGGTTTGCTGTAGTACTGTACATGTATTACTATATATCCTGATAAGAAGAATTTCTGGCAATGAGAACCATGCAATTTTGTAGGTCCTTTAAAGTTTGTCTTAACAAGGTTTGACTGTGGTTGATATATTACATGACATTAACATGCATACGTGGGCGGTGTATATCATGTATTTGTATGACGGGACAGCAGCTGCAGTGGCCTGCAAACTACTGGTGTGTATAGTAGCAGAAGTGGCCGAATCTGAGGAGAAAGTTATAAAATTACAACTCCTGGCAACAGACATAAGCTACAGGATCCGGATCACGTGCACATATACAGTCTATGTATAATTATATATATTTGCAATATTAATTAATTGCAAATACCGGTGCATGCAATATATTAAAGTATATGCATGCAGTAACTGGGAATGCAGTCGATATACTGGGTATATCATCTAATGTTGCACTTCACATGGTCTAGATCTGTACATCCACAGGCACTAGAACTTGGACTAAAAATTAATGATGGTAAGAAAAAGTCTGTCCAAGTGGAAACACCAAGCCATAAAAGCCTACATACAGGTACCATGGCTACTGGAACTTGGTTATACATTTTGAGCACTCAACAGCAAATACTACACAAAGAGCAATACAATAGGCACATTGCTGTATGTTTGTTCACAAAATGAATAACGCAATAAGCCACAATAAAATCAGTACACCTATATAGTGGCTACAAATCTATCAAAGAAAGCATCAAAGCAAGATTAAACTCAGATGCAAGAGAATACTACCCAGCTACATAGCAGCTATTTGGGTTCTTGGGTGTCTGGATTAGTCATAGTCTTCCAAGTGTAGGCACCACCCTGTAACAATAGTACAAGAGCACTGAAGGAACAGGCAGTTTGGAATGAGCAGAGTGAGAGGTAACGAACAGCAACGCTAAGGGCCCAGGCAAATATTTAGCTGGTGGCAAATAAATCTCACCCTTAAACAGGCAGCAAAACTTAAGTGTGCAAAAAAACTTAATTAGCCAATAATGCAAAAGTGTGTGTGTGTGTGTGTGTGTGTGTGTGTGTGTGTGTGTGTGTGTGTGTGTGTGTGTGTGTGTGTGTGTGTGTGTGTGTGTGTGTGTGTGTGTGTGTGTGTGTGTGTGTGTGTGTGTGTGTGTGTGTGTGTGTGTGTGTGTGTGTGTGTGTGTGTGTGTGTGTGTGTGTGTGTGTGTGTGTGTGTGTGTGTGTGTGTGTGCGTGCATGCATGTGTGTGCATGCATGCACGCGTATGTGTGTGTGTCCATGCATGGATGTTTTAGCATGCACAGAAAATCAATACAAACACATACCGGGCTGCCTTGTCTGAAAGCCTTTACCCTGTTACCTCCCACCCACTGGCCAATCCTATAATCATAGATATGTACACTCAGCATACAGCAAATTAAACAAAACACACATACACACACTAACCACTTGGAAGTAGCTGGCATAAACTGTGACACATAGGCGAACAGCAAGACTGGATGAGGTGAGATCCACACTTCATGAAGCCGATTTGCCATGGCAACCACCATGAGGTCACAACACCTCTCAACACCCATTCCTTCAGCAGTAGAATTGCCTCTCTCAACAGACTTAGGAGAGAACAAGCACCAGTCAACAAGGAGGAGGATGTACGTAAAGACATAAAAACAGAAGGTTGGCAATATACACACCACACATACTGTATTTGTATCTGTTGAAGAAGCATTAACTGATGCTTCAGTCGCCAC
>CAUJGJ010000332.1:4220000-4222500 GCA_963170055.1 Halisarca cf. caerulea | reverse complement strand
ACACACCACACGCACGCGCACACACACACACATACACCACACGCGCGCGCGCACACACACACACACACACACACACACACACACACCACACACACACACACACACACATTCACACACACACACACCACACGCGCGCACACACACACACACACACACACACACCACACACACTCATCACGCATACATACACACACACACACACACACACACAACTCACGCAGTAAATTTGTTCCATTATCAAAGGGATAAAACAAGCAGATGAGAATGTTGGACACAATAGCCAAACTGAAGGCAATGGTTGACCAGAGACTGATGCTTCGAGGAATCCATTTCATTGGCATGTCTACAGTGAGGGAAAGAAAACACCAGGTCAGAATAGTACAGTATTTACTCGTTTACAGGCAATATGATTTGGCACACACACACACACACACACACACACACACACACACACACACACACACACACACACACACACACAAATAATTAACAAATGATTGACTTATGATTGCAAAACGGTACCATAGCGAGTAGTAAGAAAACCAACGAATTCCTAAATTTGTACTCTTTTACATTTCTTTTGGACATATCATTATAGTATAGAGAGTATTTTTCAAGGGGTAAAACTTTCGTGGATGCTATAATCTGGATTTTTCATGGTAAAAAATACTGTGGTTCCTGCCAGACGGATAATAAAACTTACAGTAATACTAACTTTTGTAAGTAAATATCCCTTTCCAACCATGAAAACAAACCTTTTATCCCCCTCCCCCCCCGAAAAATACCCATTACATGGTATCTGTAGAGAATTGACGGAAATCAGTGAAAAAATTCACGGATGTCTAACTGTTCGTAAAATTTACAAAATTTTGGCCACACAATGTTCAAGCATACGTATTATATTATGTCACCTTCCAACTGCTGCTGGCATTTCATCTCCTCATAGAGGCCATCTGTCTTGCTGAAGAAGTCGTCCACTTTGCTGCCCTGTTCATCCATCTTAGTCTCATGTTTGACGAGCGCTTTAGTCTCATCGGTGAGATGCTGGCAGAGGGAGGGCACAGCAAACACAATCTGCTCCATCGTGCGGTCCTGTCTGACGATCTGCACACACAAATAGCAAGTACAATGAAACCTCTGTAATCCGATACTCAATGCGACTTGAAACAAGTAACGCACTCGAATCACTTGCAAAGCATTGGAGTGTAAGTGCACAGCTGAACATTCATTGAACATACTGTTTATTGTAACTGGACGATTGTTTTGAAAACAATTGCCATATTTGGCAATTGTTTTCAAAACAATTCCTATAACTCATTCCTGTATAAATTCATACTTCTCTATTACTAATATATAAATTCTCTATTATAAGACTTTTCTTTAAATCCATATTATATATATATATATATATATCGGACGAGCGTTACACACCGGAAGTCCAAATGAAAACAATATAGGGGCTGCCACAGGCAGCCCCTAAAAAGTGTCAGATTAGGAGATTGGACTACAGAGCAACTCTTAACATATTGTAGTATGGCGACTGTACCTCATAAGATGGGGAGTTGGATTAGAGAGAATGTCGGATTATTGAGGTGTTGGATTATAGAGGTGTTGGATTATTTAGGTGTTGGATTATTGAGGTGCTGGATTATAGAGGTTTCACTGTACAGAGAAAACTCCTCAACAAATGTACACTAACCATGTACAGCATGTGGCCACTAATCTTTGTATGAAGAATATTTTGTGAATAAACAACTTTACTATAATTCAGCCTTCTGCCCTCATGAATGGACATACCCTGATTATTCATTAGATTTATACACCACACAACAGACTAAACACCACACAACAGACTAAACACCACACAACAGACTAAACACCACACAACAGACTAAACACCACACAACAGACTAAACGCCGCACAACAGACTAAACAACACATAACAGACTAAACACCACACAACAGACTAAACACCACACAACAGACTAAACACCACACAACAGACTAAACACCTCACAACAGACTAAACACCTCACAACTTTGTACATAAGAAGCACCACCCTCACCCTCCCTCCCTCCCATCACCCTCATCCTCATCATCCCTACCCTCACCCTCCCCCCTCTCACCTCTACTTGAGCTGTGTGGTCCTTGTAGTAACAAATGGCGTCATCATTAGCATACTGTTTCAAAGCGTTGGCCACTTCTGAACTGTGTCGGGCCAGCTGGTAGGCCAGTATGTACACATTGTGGCCCACTTGTATGTAGGGATCATTGACATCCAGGGCTGTGTGGGTGTTTGCGTGTGGCCTGTCCTGAAAGAAACGCTTGCGGGCAAGATAGTAGATGTCTCGACAATTGAATATCTGTGGGTGATATGAGAAGATACCGTAAGTGATAAAACATACTGCACTCTTCTGTATGTATATACAAAGATAAGTACACACACACGCATGCATGCATGCACACACACACACACACACACACACACACACACACAC
>CAUJGJ010000332.1:4170000-4195000 GCA_963170055.1 Halisarca cf. caerulea | reverse complement strand
ACGAGAAGGAAGATGAGAAGGAAGATGAGAAGCAACTGCATAACCATCAAGCTTCAAGTAAGCTGCTACCTACTGTATGTTACTCAATAGCAACTGTCAGTCTCAGGGTTTTTGTACTAGACATCTTGTGTGCATGTGTTTTGCAGTTGTTGCTGTCTGTCAGACCGAGGGTTCTTATGCATGTTGTGCGTACCTATATTACACACTTTGTATAAATATGTTCTCCTGAAAATGGTCATTCTTGACTTCTATTCTTTACAGCACCAGCCAGTCACCTCAACTTCCCTTCTCTGAAGTCTAATGTAATTCCCACAATTGCTGCCAAATGGGACAAGTTTGGCATTTACCTCGGAGTGGAGCATACTGTGGTGCAAATGATCAAGAGGAACCACCCTTGTGACTGCAAGAAAGCATGTGAGGACATGTTGATGCATTGGCTCACACAAGATGATGAACAGGTGACAGACCTCGAGAGTGGTCTACTGTCATTGATGCTCTGGAGAAGACTGGGTTCAGAGAGGAAGCAAGAGAACTGAAAGAGAAGGTGTTATAGTCAAAGCTGTAATCTGTTGTCCATACTCACCTAATAACATTTAAATATGTATGTTTCATGGAACTAAACCAAAGCCAGTACCATGTTGTGAACTTTTACTTAATATGTTTTTGACTACAATTTATTCAGTTCATGTATACTTCTTGATTTTGTATTCAGTGCAGTAATGTGATTTGCTACATTTGATGAATGTTCCTTGTATGTAAAAGAATCCAAATTGATTTGGAATAAACAAATCTATGGTTCATCTTGATGCATGAGTGCTGTGGGTATGTAGTTGTAGTCTTGAAAATACTAGCAGCAGTAGCATTTCTATGTCCCGCAGTGTCACAATATAGAGGTTCCACTGAACCAACATACGTCACGTATGTCTCCACAGTTTACAAACTAGCTACTACTCACTTCCTTGGACTGTACATAGTCAAACACAATATTCAACTTCAGCTCCTCTCATTGTTTTGCTACATTGCTTGAAAGTGAGCAATAATGCACATGCCCTACACTTAGCAGGCTAAACTTCAGCATGGATTGGAAGAGCTCTGTGAAAAGTGAATCTTACGTAGCCATTTAAAACAGCCGTTGCAGAACCATAGGTGGGCCGTGGACATACTAGTTGTATTGCTAGTGGTGCCAACCACACCCATGCACCTGCCCATGCACTCACTGTTCTAGGTATATATGCAAAAAGGTATACATGTACCCCATTTACACTAGAGAAATTTAAATCGATTTAGTTAAACCGCTTTCGAAGGCGATTTAACTAAATCGCTTTAACGCGTTTACACACAACAGCTTGAACCGATTTCAAAGGCGATTTGTACTCAATAGTGTGAACGCTTTAAATCGCTTTAAGAGACGTTTACCGTTTCATCCTAAGTAAAGAAGGAAAAGTGTCATCAATTTATACTTTGATAGTCTTGTTATCCTTTTTTTGTAAAATAAATGCGTGTTGTGTACCGCGGCATTCGTCGGTGGTAAAATTCTAGCATTCACTTCTTCGGCTATCTTCGGATAGTTTCCTTCCTCTGAAACGTCCGCTATATGTGAAATTTTCTCTCAACTACCTTGTAGAATCTCTTCGAAATAGAATAGGACTTCTTGCTGCGAATAAATAACAAAAGTAAAGCCACTGTCCAATTTTAAATCGCATTAACCTGCTAAAACCGTTTACACTCGAAGCGCTTTACTTTAAACCGGTTTCGAACTGACTTCAAACCACCTCGAAAGGTGGTTTAGCTAAACCGGTTTCGTAATCGCTTTAATGTGTTTACACGCAAGCGGTTTAAACCGATTTAACTTTAAAGCGCTTTCTAAACCGGTTTAACACTCCAGTGTAAATGGGGTAATGGACTATATAAGAAGTAGGTATAATTATTCATGATTAGGCCTGTTTTATCAGCCTCCTTCACTATCACTATAGTGTCAATATACATGGTACATGTGATGTACATGTGATGTGCATGTGATGTATGTGTGATTCACATGTGATGTACATGTGATGTACACACATAGGAATTTGCACATATGAGCCCCAAGTACTGTGTGTCTAGTGCCCATCCAGCCCAATGCACATCTAGCACTACGTATGCAACGAACATCCCTACTTTGTACCTTTTAAGGCAGTGGACAACTATTCACCCATACACCATTCTTCCATTTTAAATTGTTTTGTAATCTTACAGTTGTGTGCCACAAGGGTTATTATGCACAGGTGCTGCCCAACAAAATTCATATCCTAATAATGATATTCATATTAATATTCCCCAACATAATTTTATACACTATAATAATAATTATTATTATATTTATATGTGTAGGTATGGTCAGTTGACCAGCTATGCAAATAACAATTCCAGGAAAGGTCAAGATGCCCCACACTTGCACAATATTATTATTATTAAATACCAATTCTTGGAAAAGACCCAGCCAAGAAAGGATGTTACAGCCATGAATAGGGTGCTAGGTCAATCGCAAGCAAAATCTGTAGCTCATTACATTTGGTGATACCAAAGGTGCCCTCAAAACCCAAGATGACTTCACTAGTACCTTTCCAATTATATCACAAACTCACTGTAGTTGAATAGATTCAAGGAGACAAGGATATATATATAAGGCTTGGGAAACACAGAATAAGTTCGCTGGTGGAGTAAGTGATTTAGTAAACTGGTATCCAATAGTTGGGCATGTTAAAGGAGGGATTCAGTATGAATGTGGTGACAGAGATGGTGGAGATAGAGCAATGAAGTCTGCTTCTTGTACCACTGCAGTAATCTTTGAGGGGGGGGGGGGGGGAATAAGATTGGCATTGGGTGGTCCAGCTGGAGCAGTAGCTGGAAGTGTGGTAGGAGAGGAAATTATCGATGGGATTACCTCTGGTGTTGATTCAGCAGTCCACGATAAATTTCAACCGGCTGGCATTATCCGTCAAGCAACAAACCTTTACAACAATCCAAAGGACTTAGGACAGTGGCTTGATGCTGGATATACAGTTGCAACTGGTGGTAGGGGAGGATATAAAATAGGTCAAACAGAACAGCCACAGGAAAATGTAAAACTGTAAGAAGTGACAAAAGAACTGGCAAAAGAAGTAGCAGCAAGGATAGCAGTGGGAGCGTTTAGCATGTATTTTCCAAAAAGAGAAAATAAGAAGAAAGTAAACGATGAAGAAGGCAATAAGAAACTAAAAAGGAAGTAGACGATGAAGAAGCAAAAAGCAAATAAGAAGGAAGTAGACCATGAAGAAGGCAAGAAGCAACTACACTATCCTCAAGGATAAAACCGTGGCTGAAACTTCGCCAAAATGCAGCAAATTTTCTTCAAAATTACAAGTGCTAAGTATGTGGCATATACTGTATACCAATGTGGGTGTGATGTAGTGAGTCTTCCCCCATATACATATACACCAATCCCTCAAATTGAATGGCCTTTGTACAGTTATTTAATCATATAACACTACAAATAATTGGGGCGAGCCTGAGCGAGCTCCACACTAGTGAGTAGTACAGGGCCATGGCCTTATGGACCTGCAGTGGGTCCACTGTACCCTCAATTGTGCCATCGATAGTTGTGACACATGTAATGAAGAGAGGAGAGACTAGCGAGGCGGTGGGAACGAGACAGGGCATGGAAAGCATTCTCCAGCGTGCAGACGTTACAGTGATGATAAGCACGCCCCTAAGTTGTACTTTGTACATTCTCTACTGTTCCTAATTAATATCTGCTGATACATCATGTGTAATAATATTGTAATTTCCCCACATGAATGCTTGCTCAGGCTTGCCCCATAACGCCTTGCATATTCAATAGTATAATAATAGATTGTTGTCAGATGCTGCATAATGACATTCATAGGCTGATTAGGTATTATAATTACTAGGGGTGAGGGTGGCCTTCGGCCGCCTCACCCCTAGTTCGGGTGGCGGGTGCAACCCTTCTATCGAGTGAAGAGGTTGTATCAAGTGAATTAATCAATCTATTTGAGTGTCATCAAGAATAAGCTCATAGTTAGCTAGTTAGTTAGTCACACGGGTGCAACTCGTATGTCAAGTGTATAGTAGTTACATAAAGTGCAGTTCTTGCATTCAAAATAGCTTCAAATTTGCTTTTAAGTATCACATGTACACACACGTGTGCGTGCACACACACAAACACACACACACACACACATACACATGCACACACACACACACACACACACACACACACACACACACACACACACACACACACACATGCACACACACACACACACACACACACACACACACACACACACACACACACACACACACACAACACACACATGCTCGCACACACACACACACACACACACACACACACACACACACACACACACACACACACACACACACACCATGTACACATGTACTCACATACACACTTACACAGCACACACATGTACGCGCGTGCACGGGCACATATATACACATATTATACACACACCTGTCACACCTCTCTCTCCCTCACTTCCACCCTCCCTCCCCCTCCCTCCCACATACGTACACACATATATACACACCTCTCACACCCCTCTCTCTCCTTCCTTCCCCCTTCCTTTTCTCCCTCTCTCCCTTCCTCCCTCCCTCCCTCCATCTCTCTCTCTCTTTCTCTCTATACCCACACACTCCACACACATGTACACACATACACACACATGTCACACACACGCATGCATGCACACAAAAACACATTCACACACACACACACACACACACACACACACACACACACACACACACACACACACACACACACGCACCGCACATGTACACACATACACATACACACACACTTCTCACACCTCTCTCCCTCCCTCCTTCCCCCTTCCTTTTCTCCCTCCCTCCCTCCCTTCCCCTCACACATGTACACACACGCACATGTGCACACACACGCACGCATATATGCACACCATATACACATGCATGCGCGTGCACACACACACACACACACACACACACACACACACACACACACACACACACACACACCACACCACACCACACCACATCCCACCCACTGCAATTTGCTATATGGATAGAATTAGAGTATTGTGCCACACATACTTGTTGCATTGGTGTTATAGCCTAATTTTCATTGACTGTGTGTGTTTTCTGTCGTGTTAATGAATCAGTTATTTTGTAGAATGTTCAAGTTTTGCCACGCATGCGTGTCAGCGCAGCATATCGTGTATTCCCCGAAAAATTCCGTATACCGCACACATTGTTGAAAATGGCCGATTTCCCCGAGGCAGGTTATAGCCGCTCACGTTTTGCGAAGAGACCGCTTTCCGCTATATAGTTAATATCACTCTCAGACTGTCGTATCGATAATCTAAGGTGGCCATAAAGTGATCGCTTTCTTTTCCTAGGAGGAGTTACCGGACAAAGGATTGTAAAGGAAAAGCCGTATATTTGTCCGCTTTCGATCGTAAACTAAATATGGCGCCTCGTAGCCAAGTACGGGCAAATTTCTAAAACCCTTCATTTCGCAAGCAAACGGAGAGAAACCCCTTCGAGGTCACCCACCGAATAGCGCTAAGAACGTTGGTAAAAGTCCGCTGCGAATTCTTCGCACGGTTGGTTAGATTAGTGCGAACAAAAAATCGGCCTACCTCCATTATAATAAGATAGCTGACTCAGGAGACCACCTGTGGCAGAATACCAAGAGCGGAGAATTAAAGCAGCACACGCACACAGGAGATTCCATAGTAAGACAGCCTTCTGTATCAGAAAGGACACTACAATGTCATCCATGGACATCATACCAATTTGGTCACAGGGGAAAGCTTTCCTTCAGTGGATAACTGGAGATATTGAAGGCGCACTGAGAACCCAAGTGAACTTCTCTCAGTACTGCCCCTTTGTATCACAAGCTTGCTCTTTAGTTCAGCTGAGTCAAGGAAACAAGAAAGGTGCCTTGGAGACACAGATACAGTTTGTTAGTGGAGTAGGTGATGTTTTAAACGCTGTACCAATAATTGGGCATACTAAAGGAGTGATTCACTATGTATGTAGCGACAAAAATGGTGGACATAGAGCAATGAAGTCCGCTTCTCGTACATTTGTAGTGATGACAGGGGGGGCAATAGGATTTGGAATGGGTGGTCCAGCTGGAGCAGCAGCTGGAGGTGTGGTAGGAGGGGCAGTTACTGATGGGATCATTACTAGTGTTGGTTCAAAATTCCACGGTGAATATCGACCAGCTGGCATTTTTGATCAAGCAGCAAAGCTTGTCAACAATCCAAAGGACGCAGGACAATGGGTTGACATCGTAGGGACAGTCGCTTTTGATGCGCTTACTGGATATGCTCAAGGTGAATGGATGAAGAACGAAAGTCAAGCAAAAGCAGTGGCTGAGGGGAAAGTAAAGCGAGAGGGGCAGCAACAAACAGAAACAGGAAACATGATGAAGACAGAAGCAGAACCATACACCCCACATGACGAAATACCCTACATCGAACCAATCCTTTTAGACAATAACCAGGTGGAATTTGTGTCAGCAGATACTGTAAATGCATGCGTAGGGGGAGCATCTATTACTTCTATCATGATGGCAAAAGGAGAAGAGAAACAAGTAGACAAGAAAGAAAATAAGAAAGAAGACGAGAAGCAACCCCATGATCCATCCAGTCTGCATATCCGTCAGGCTTCAAGTAAGCTGCTACCTACAGTATTGTGTTCAATAGTAACTGTCAGTCTCAGGTTCTTGTACTGTACATGTTGCGTGCAGATGTTTTTGCTGTTGTCTCAGTATTCCTATGCATCTTTTGTGCACCTACATTCAATTACACACTTTATATAAAATTAATATGTATACATTTACGTTTTAGTGTAGATCATCATTCTTGACTTTCATTCCTTACAGCACCAGCCAGTCCCCTCGACCTCCCTTCTCTGAGGTCTTATGTAATTCCCATAGTGGCAGCCAAATTGAAAAGGTTCGGTATTTCCCTCGGAGTTCAGAATTCTGTGTTAGAAATAATCAAGAAGGACCACCCTAACAAATGCGAGGCAGCTTGTGAGGAGATGTTGAAGCGTTGGCTCGCACATGATGATAAAACAGGAGACAGACCGCGAGAGTGGTCTACCATTATTGATGCTCTGGAGAAGACTGAGCTCAAAGAGGAAGCAAGAGAACTGAAAAAAAAGGTGCTATAGTAATAGGTGTAATCTCTTGTCTACATTCACCTAATAACATTGAAATATGTGTTTTGTGGAATTAAGACAGTACTAAATGTGAGTGTCATCTTGTGAATTTTAATTTTAATTTGTTTTTTACTACTGCAATCCGTTGAGTTTATGCTTACTTCTTACTTTTGTGTTCAGAACAGTAAAATGGTTTGTTACATTTGATGACTGTTCCTTGTAGTAGATCCTAAATTAAATTGGAGTAAATGTGCGTATCTCAATGCATGAGCGTTACATGTATGGAGTCGTAGTCTTGGCTTGAGGATATTAGCAGCAGTAGCATTTTTGCCACCCACAGAGTGTCAGATTACAGAGGTTCCACTGAACCAAAATACGGTCTATGTCTCCATGGTTTACAAACTAGTTACTACTCACTTCCTTGGACTGCACATAGTCAAACACAATATTCGACTTCTGCTCCTCTCATTGCCTTTACTACATCCTTTGAAAATGGGCAAAATAATAATACTGGACACACCCTAATCTTAGTGGGCTAAACTTTCAGCATGGATTGGAAGAGCTCTGTGAAAATCAAGTCTTGCACAGTCATTTAAAATGGCCATTGCAGAACCATAGGTGGGCAATTGGCACATTACTTGCATTACTAGTGGCACCAACCATGCCCATGCACCTGCTCACTCACGGTTCTAGGTTTATAAAGATATACAAGAAGGTATACATAGACTATATGGGAAACAGGTGTAATTGTTCTGATTAGGCCTGTTTATCAGCTTCCTTCAGAATGCTTTCAATAGTGTCAATATACACAGTACGTGTGATGTACATGTGATGTACACACATAGGAATTTGCACATATGAGCCCCAAGTACTGTGTGTCTAGTGCCCATCCAGCCCAATGCACATCTAGCACTACGTATGCAACGAACATCCCTACTTTGTACCTTTTAAGGCAGTGGACAACTATTCACCCATACACCATTCTTCCATTTTAAATTGTTTTGTAATCTTACAGTTGTGTGCCACAAGGGTATTATGCACAGGTGCTGCCCAACAAAATTCATATCCTAATAATGATATTCATATTAATATTCCCCAACATAATTTTATACACTATAATAATAATAATTATTATATTTATATGTGTAGGTATGGTCAGTTGACCAGCTATGCAAATAACAATTCCAGGAAAGGTCAAGATGCCCCACACTTACACAATATTATTATTATTAAATACCAATTCTTGGAAAAGACCCAGCCAAGAAAGGATGTTACAGCCATGAATAGGGTGCTAGGTCAATCGCAAGCAAAATCTGTAGCTCATTACATTTGGTGATACCAAAGGTGCCCTCAAAACCCAAGATGACTTCACTAGTACCTTTCCAATTATATCACAAACTCACTGTAGTTGAATAGATTCAAGGAGACAAGGATATACATATAAGGCTTGGGAAACACAGAAAAAGTTCGCTGTTGGAGTAAGTGATTTAGTAAACTGGCATGTTAAAGGAGGGATTCAGAATGCATGTGGTGACAGAGATGGTGGAGATAGAGCAATGAAGTCTGATTCTTGTACAACTGGAGTGATCTTTGGGGGGGGAATAGGATTGGCATTGGGTGGTCCAGTTGGAGCAGTAGCTGGAAGTGTGGTAGGAGGGGAAATTACCGATGGGATTACCTCTGGTGTTGATTCAGCAGTCCACGATAAATTTCAACCGGCTGGCATTATCCGTCAAGCAACAAACCTTTACAACAATCCAAAGGACGTAGGACAGTGGCTTGATGCTGGATATACAGTAGCAACTGGTGGTAGGGGAGGATATAAAGTAGGTCAAACAGAACAGCCACAGGAAAATGTAAAACTGTAAGAAGTGACAAAAGAACTGGCAAAAGAAGTGGCAGCAAGGATAGCAGTGGGAGCGTTTAGCATGTATCTCCCAAAAAGAGAAAATAAGAAGGAAGAAGACGATGAAGAAGGCAATAAGAAACTAAAAGGAAGTAGACGATGAAGAAGGCAAGAAGAAACTACAGTACACTATCCTCAAGGATAAAACCGTGGCTGAAACTTTGACAAAATGCAGCAAATATTCTTCAAAATTACAAGTGCTAAGTATGTGGCATATACTGTATACCAATGTGGGTGTGATATACCGTGTCTTCCCCCATATATGTATACACCAATCCTTCAAATTGAATGACCTTTGTACAGTTATTTAATCATGTAACACTACAAATAATTGGGGCGAGCCTGAGCAAGCTCCACACTAGTGAGTAGTACAGGGCCATGGCCTTATGGACCTGCAGTGGGTCCACTGTACCCTCAATTGTGCCATTGACGGCTGTGACACAATGAAGAGAGGAGAGACTAGCGAAGCGGTGGGAACAGGACAGGGCATGGAAAGTAGCAGAAACAGTTGAACAAAGAGAGGAGAGACTGGTGAAATGGAGGGAATGGGAAAGGGCATGCACATCTTCAGAAATAACTAAGCAAAGAGAGAAGAGACTAGCAAGGCGATGGGAACAAACAACCAGAGTTAGAACTGATCAACAGAGACAGGCCAAGCACGGAGTGGAGACTGCAGCAAGAAATATGGAGTACCATTGATCTAACGGTTAAATATTAAGTTGTGATGCATGATCAGATGTTTGTGTACTCCACTGTTTGAACCATGGGAGCTCAGTCTCCAGAGTGCAGACCTGCAGTGATGATAAGCACACCCCCAAGTTGTACTTTGTACATTCTACAGTTCCTAATTAATATCTGCTGACACATCATGTGCAACATACTGTAAATTCCCCACATGAATGCTTGCTCAGGCTTGCCCCATAATGCCTTGCATACCGTAGAGCAGGAAATTTTCGCAGCATAAATTTTCATGAATCAAAGCAAAGTGTAATTTTTGCGAGTTTATTTTCGTGATGTGAAGATCTTTATTTGCGTTTTTTTACATTTACAAGTCACTTGCATCCATTTCTGGACCATTTCAAGTTCAGAGCGTGCTTTTTGCTGAGCTTAATGTTCCATTTCTTAGAGAATCTTGTTATAGCATGCTGTTTTCCCGACTTTAGTATGTTTCTGGTGAAATTCTCACAGTTAAAGTTTCGTGAATACATACAATTTGCGAATATGGCGAAAATATTACCTCACGAAAATTTTCCCCTCTAGGGTATTCATTAGTATAATAATATAGATGTGTTGTCAGATGCTGCCTAATGACATTACAGGTTGATAATGGCATTCATACACTCCTACACAACCACAAAGCTTAGGAGACCCTATGGCTAGTCTGGCTGGCTACCACCGTCCCAGTACACACCAGTGGGATGGTCCTAGACAGTCGTATATAGCAAGCCAGACTACAGAGTAGAAAACCATAATAATAATATCACACATAGGAGATACCACAATAAGACAGCCTTTCGTTTCAGAAAGGATACTGCATCCATGGATGCCGCACCAGGTTGGTCACAGGGGAAATCTTTGGTTCAGTGGATGTGTGGAGATACTGAAGGTGCCTGGAGAACCCAAGTGAACTTCTCTCAGCGCTTCCCCTTTGTATCACAAGTTCGCTCTATAGTTCAATTGAGTCAAGGAGACAAGAAAGGTGCTTGGGAGACACAGAAACAGTTTGTTGGTGGAGTAGGTGATCTTGTAAATGGGGCACCATTAGTTGGGCATGCTAAAGGAGTGGTTCACTATGTATGTGGTGACAGAGAGGGCGGAGATAGAGCAATGAAGTCTGCTTCTCGTACAACTGGAGTGATCATGGGTGCGACAGCAGGATTTATGATGGGTGGTCCAGCTGGAGCAGCAGCTGGAGGTGTGGTAGGAGGGGCAGTTACCGATGGGATCACTACTGGTGTTGATTCAGCAGTTCACAATGAATTTCGACCAGCTGGTATTGTTGGTCAAGCAACAAACCTTCACAGCAATCCGAGAGATCCTGGACAGTGGGTTGATGTCGCAGGTACAGTAACGTTTGATGCACTCACTGGATATGGTCAAGGTGAACTGATCAAACGCAAACGTCAAACAGAAGAAGTGCCTGGTGGGAAAGTAAAGCAACCGAGGCAACAACAAATGGAAACAGAAGGGAAAAACATGATAAAGACAGAAGCAGAACCAACATGCAACACGGAACCACTCCATTCGGACATTAGACAGGAGTCATCTGTGCCAGCAATAATAGCAGCCGGCTTATTGGGGGGAGGGACTGGTGCTTTCATCGTGAAGAAATCAGGAGAAGACTCACCCAGTCTGCATACCCATCAGGCTTCAAGTAAGCAGCTACCTGCAATAGTACCTGTTGGCACACATGGCATGCATCTGTATAACTCACTTTGTATAAAATAAATATGTATTGTGCAAATGGTCATTTTTGACTTCTATTCCTTACAGCATCAGCCAGTCACCTCAACCTCCCTTCTCTCAGGTCACATGTAATTCTCAAAGTTGCTGCCAAAAATAAGATGTTTGGTATTTACCTCGGAGTGGAGAATTCTGTGGTGGAAATAATCAAGACGAACCACCCTACTGACTGCAAGGCAGCTTGTGAGGAGATGTTGAAGTTGTGGCTTGCACATGACGATGGAACAGGTGACAGACCTCGAGAGTGGTCTACTGTCATTGATGCTATGGAGAAGACTGGGTTCAGAGAGGAAGCAAGAGAACTGAAAGAAAAGGTGTTATAGGAACAGGTGTAATCTGTTGTCTACATTCACTTAATAACATTCAATTATGTATTTTTTGTGGAACTAAACCACAGTATTAACTGTGAGTACCATCTTCTGAATTTTTATTTAGTTGCTTTTTACTACAATCTGTTGAGTTTATGCTTACTTCTTACTTTTGTGTTCAGAGCAGTAAATGATTTGTTACATTTGATGACTGTTCCTTGTAGTAGATCCCAAATTGAATTGGAGTAAATGTACATATCTCAGTGCATGAGCGTTACATGTATGGAGTCGTAGTCTTGGCTTGAGGATATTAGCAGCAGTAGCATTTTTGCCACCCACAGAGTGTTAGATTATAGAGGTTCCACTGAACCAACATACGGTCTATGTCTCCACAGTTTACAAACTAGTTACTGTATGGACCCAACTTTCGTGGTTTTCGCGGGCCAGTTGGCATCCGCGAAAGGTATAATCTGCGAAAATCAGCATTATCTTCTTTCTCGTGGAATCAAAATGGCCGGCGGTACACAGATTGAACACTATCTGTCAGAGCACTTTTGCTCCATTGACTATTTTTCTTCATCGTGAGCGCACAGCAGCAACATTCTAAGATTCATTTGTGTCGTCTTGCCATTCCAGACAATTTCCTTTTATTTTACTACTTCTATGTCAACCCTACAAACTCTGCACGAAATTCATCTGCGGATGGTCAGTTGTCCAATTTCCCTTCCCTGAAGGACGCTTTACCTGGCTCTACTGCACAGGCAGTGTGTGATGAACTCTCAAATGACAGAAGCAATAAATTAAAAGCAGTTATGTTGCTAATGTATGCTGGCAGACTTCTTCATCGGTGGTTTCAGCAGACATTTTTATTGAAAATTATGCCCAGGATGCATGAGCTGTTCGCGAAACTTCCTCAAAGTTGGCAACCGCAAAAATTAAAACTGCGAAAATCCTCAAACTTCAGTACCGCGAAAAAAGTTTCGGCTCATATGGTACTACTTACTTCCTTGGACTGTACATAGTCAAAAACAATATTTGACTTCTGCTCCTCTCATAGTCATTACTACATCGCTTAAAAGTGGGCAATAATGTACTGTACACACCCTACGCTTAGCAGGCTAAACTTTCAGCATGAATTGGAAGAGCTCTGTGAAAAGTGAATCTTGCGCAGCCGTTTAAAACAGCCGTTGCAGAACCATAGGTGGGCCGTGGACATACTAGTTGTATTGCTAGTGGTGCCAACCACACCCGTGCACCTGCCCACTCACCATTCTAAGATTATAAGATATGCAAGATGGTATACATAGACTATATACCTTCTATACTATATGCTTTGTGTACTTCTACTACTGATCTGCTATATTATTCTATTCTGGATAACATAGAATAGTCTAATATTCTGCAAATCAGTAGTAGAGTACATAAAGCATATGTAGTTATGGTAGGAATAGAATATTCTAATATCCAGCAGTCACCCTGTACTGTAGACCTGTTTTATCAGCCTCCTTCAGAATGCCTTCACTATAGCGTCAATATACATGGTACATGTGATGTACATGTGACGTATGTGTGATTTACATGTGATGTACATGTGATGTATGTGTATGTGCATGTGATGTACGTGTGATTTACAGTATGTGTGATGTACACATGTAGGAATTTTTCACATTTGAGCCCCTGGCCAAGTACTGTATGTCTAATGCACATCTAGCACTATGTATGCAACAAACATCCCTACTTTGTCTCTGTGCCTTTAGGCAGTGGACAATTATTCACCCATACGCCATTCTTTCATTTTAAATGGTTTTGTGATTTCACAGTTGTGTGCCACAAGGGTACCATATATTAGGTAATATTTGGGGGAGAGGGTGCGTGTGAAAAATTTGTGGTTTACGTTGTTGGGAAGGGAACCATGAATTATTAATTCACAAAATTTAGTAACCCACCAGGCTCTTTGCGCTGCATGTGGTACAGATCTGAAGAATTTACGAAGGAATCGAGACAACAGCCTGTCGAATTCCACAGCATGTCCTTATTGAAGAACTTTAAGAAAGGCAACGGCAGCAGTTTACCAGGGGACCTTTAGCGCGGTTAACACCATTATTGTTGCCAATAAGGAAGATGGCTACCTTGCCAGCAAGTAAACGTTGTAAGGATTACCTGTTTGCCTTTGCCATTGAAGTTTATCACCAATTCCAGCTTCCCAAATGTCTTTGCACTCATATACGTATGCATGGTAGCCTCATATCATGGCTTCAACTTTGAAGGAAGTAGCCATCTTCTATAAGTTATAATTTCTTTCCGGTGTGAACCACAAACTTGGGAAACACAGAAACAGTTTGGTGGTGGTGGTGGAGTACTGTAAGTGATTCGGTAAATGGGGTGCCAATAGTTGGGCATGTGAAAGGAGGGTTTCACTATAGACACGGTGACAAAGATGGTGGAGATAGAGCAATGAAGTCTGATTCTCGTACAACTGGAGTGATGGTGGGTGGGACAGCAGGATTTATGATGGGTGGTCCAGCTGGAGCAGTAGTTGGAGGTGTGGTAGGAGGGGCAGCTATGGATGGGATCACTACTGGTGTCAATTCAGCAGTCCACAATGAATATCGACCGGTTGGCATTGTTAGACTAATAAGGAACTTTGAACACACAAATCCAAAGGACCCAGGACAGTGGGTTGATGCCTTTGTTGGTCAAGCAAGAAACCTTCACAACAATCTAAGGGACCCAGGACAGTGGGTCGATGTCATAAGTACAGTTTCACTTTATACATTTACTGGATATAGCCAAGGTCAACTGATCAAACGCAAATGTCGAAAATAAGAAGTGGCTGGGGGAAAGTAAAGTAAGCGAGGCCGCAATCAACAGAAACAGAAGGAAAAACCATGATGAAAACAGAAGCAGAACCATGTACCCCACACAAGGAGATACCCCACACCATACCACTCCTTTCAGGCATTAGCCAGGTTGCATTGCGCCAGCATTAACGGTAGCCGGATTATTAGGGGGGGACTGTGCTTTCATCATGAAGAAATTAGGACAAAAGAAGCATTAAGTAGACAAGAAAGAAATAAGAAAGAAGACAAGAAGCTTCTGCATGATTCACACAGTCTGTGTGACTGTCAGGCTTCAAGTAAGCTGCTACCTATCGAATAGTAACTGTTGGACCCAGGGTTCCTGTACATCTTGTGTGCACATGTATTGAACACATTGTATAATCTGTTTTGGTGCAAATGGTCATTCTTGAATTCTATTTCTTACAGCACCAACCAGTCCCTCAACCTCCCTTCTTTGAGATCACATGTGGTAGTTCCCAAAGTTGTTGGTGAATGGGAGAGGTTTGGTATTTACCTCGAAGTGGAGCATGTTGCTGTGAAAATAATCAAGAAGAACCACCCTTTTGACTGCAAGGCAGCTTGTGAGGACATGTTGATGCGTTGGCTCACACATGACGATGGAACAGGTGACAGCCCTCGAGAGTGGTCTACTGCCATTGATACTCTGGATAAGACTGAGCTCAAAGAGGAAGCAAGAGAACTGAAACAAAGGGTGTTATAGTAGTGGTGTCATTTTTCCATTTTAAATCGTTTTGAAATTTTACTGCTGTGCACCATAAGGGTATTAAGCACAGGTGCTGCCTAAAACATTCCAGGCCCGTAGGAAGCTCTCAAAAAGTGGTACAGCGAACACATGCCATGAAAATCTTGTGTATACAAAGAAGTTGGCTGTCATATGAACATAAAGGCTAATGCTGAACACACTGCATACTATTATGCAGCAGCCAACATTGAAGTTTGCCAAAAAGGCTATGACATTGTTCACTACCACTACCAAATTATGTTCATTTCAACCAGGGGGGTGCTGGTGGCTCAGTAGGTTAGCACTGAAGTCAGTCAAGCATTGGACAGAAGGCACCACTCCACCTGTGTGCCATTTGGAGTTTTTTTCCCTGCACCCCCCTGCCACCAACCTGGGACAGCTGAGAAGATGACCTACTGCAGCCACCAAACTAACTATTTGAATTTGATTTAATTTGATTGTGTGTGTGAGCGAGTGTGTGGGATACTGGGGGCCTTAGTAGTAGCCTCTGGCTAATGGCCCACCCAGTTAAAATAAGAAATTATTATTATTATTATTATAACCAGCAGTCAAATCTGGTTAAATCTATTATACTGTCTGTCCTATTGCACATCCCACATAGTACAATGATATTCATAGTTTAGACAAATTGTAAAAACTGTGAAAAAAATGGCGTTCGGTGGTGGGGGGGGGGGGGCAAGAACCAGTTGAATTTCAAAGTATTTCCCGACTTTCTCCCTCTATTTCGATTATGTATACTTATTTAAACTATTAATATGAAGGTCTAATTTGGTAAGAATTGTTCTTGGCTATCTTAATAAGCTTGTCTGATGTAGAAGTTGTGCTTAATGTTATAATTTTTAAGTCTTGCCTAAAAACTGGCTAAAGCCGTGCCAGCCATGCCAATTCCTACAGCCTTGCATTCATATACCAATAATGATATTCATATTATTATTCTACAAACATAATATTCTACACAATATACATAATTATTGTATATAGTCAGTTGACCACCAATGCAAATCAATAACAATTCCTGGAAAGGTCAAGACCACCCACACTGAAACAATACTTAAATACCAATTCTTGGAAAGACCCAGCCAAGAAAGGATGCAACAGCCATGAACAGGTTGCTAGGTGTATCACAAGCAAAATCTGTAGCTCAATGGGCATTTGGTGATACCGAGGGTGCTCTCAATACCCAGGACGAGTTCACTAGTACTTTTCCCATTATATCGCAAACTCACTCTGTAGTTGAATGGACTCAAGGAGACACAGATAAGGCTTGGGAAACACAGAAAAAGTTTTTTAGTGGACTAAGTGATTCTATAAACGGGATACCAGGAGTTGGGCACATTAAAGGAGTGGTTCACTATGTATGGGGTGACAGAGATGGTGGAGATAGAGCAATGAAGTCTGCTTCTCGCACAACTGGAGTGATGGTGGGTGGGACAGCAGGATTTATGATGGGTGGTCCAGCTGGAGCAGTAGCTGGAGGTGTGCTTGGAGGAGTAATCACAGATGGGATTACTACTGGTGTTGATTCAGCAGTTCATGGTGAATATCGACCAACTGGCATAGTTGATTAAACAACAAACCTTTACAAGAATCCAAAGGACGTAGGACAGTGGTTTGATGTTGCAGGTAGAGTTTCGTATGATGCAATTACTGGATACAATGAAGGTCAAAAACTAGCTAAGCAGAAAAGCCAAACAAAAGAAGTGGCTAAGGTGCAAGCAAAGCAAGTAAAACAGCAAAAAGCAGGAAGAAAGGTAGTGGCAATGGGGCAAGTTAAGGAGAAAATACCAACAGAAGAAGTGGCTGTGGGGCAAACGAGACAGCAACAAATTGCAACAAAAGGAAGAAACATGGTGAAGACAGAAGAAAAACCATGTACATGTACCCAACACAAGGAATTACCCAACACCAAATTTGTGCCAGCAACAAAACCAGCCAGATCAAAAGGAGGAGTGACTGTTGCTGCTATCACGAAAGAAGGAAAAGAGAAGCAAGAAAGCAAAAAAGAAGACAACAAGCAACTTCATGATTCACCCAGTCTGCATAACCGTCATGCTTCAAGTAAGCTGCTACCTATGACAATAGTAACTGTTGGACCCAGGGTTCCCGTACATGTTGTGTGCACATGTATTACACATATGGTATAAAATTTAATGACGTTATTGTGCAAATGGTATTCTTGACTTCTATTACTTACAGTGCCAATTGCAGCCAGTCACCTCAACCTCCGCACTCTGAGGTCTCATGTAATTCCCATAGTTGCTGCCAAATGGGACAAGTTTAGTATTTACCTCGGAGTGGAGTATGCTGTGGTGGAAATGATCAAGAAGGACTACCCAAACCAATGCGAGGTGCGTTGTGAGGAGATGTTGAAGCGTTGGCTCGCACACGATGATGGAACAGGTGACAGACCTCGAGAGTGGTCTACTGTCATTGATGCTCTGGAGAAGACTGGGTTTGAAGAGGAAGCAAGAGAACTGAAAAAGAAAGTTTTATAACAATAGGCGTAATCTGTAGTCTTACCTGTATGTTTCACGGAACTAAACTGAAGTGTTAACTGTGAGTACCATCTTGTGAATTTCTACTTATGTTTTTGACTGCAATCTGTTAGTTTATGTTTACTTCTTGACTTTGTGTTCAGTACAGTAATATGATTTGGTACATTTGATGAATATTTCTTTGTACAAATGTAGAAGAATCCAAATTGAATTGGAGTATTCTGTATGTAGCTACAGTTCATCTTCATGCATGAACCTTGTGGGTATGGAGTCATATGTATGTATATATATATACCATATACATGTACACGTACATACGTATGTACATACGTACGTACATACGTAGCTAGTACATACATGCACTATTTTACACCCACCTGGGTACTGGGGAGTCTGATCTCTGTAAAGTGGTTGAGTCGAGTTCAAACACAGACCAGATGTTTCCGTCGTAACTGGTGACAAGATGGTACACGTTCTCCGATCCTCTCAACTTCTCTCTGGTGGGGTCGATGGAGGTGTCGTTGTCCACACTGGCAGCGAGGTAAAGCCCAGTCGTGAGGTGCTTGAAGCGGTACAGGCTGTTCCACTTGCCAATGCCTCCTCTGCAGGGGTCATGGTTGACAACCTGGGGCAAACAGAGGGTGCACAACAGTGTAGACTAGATGATGCAGAGATTGATATATTTCTACCTACTGGAGCTACAGTGGAACATGCTTACTCTAGTACATTGTACAGTAAGTACCTGATTTAGCAGGAGCGCATAATAATCGGTCAGGAAATTATGCGCTCCTAGATTCAGTACATATGTACTCCTTGCTCTGTCCCTATCTCATGTATAGTATACAAGTACTGGCAATACCTCTATGTATAAGTACAGTACATATGTACGAGTGTTTCTGTTCCCCTTTCACAAAATGTTTTCTAAGCTAGCTCAACTGTAGCCAAAATGCTTAAACCCATTAATCCCAAATTCCATAAAGATGACAATGTTATCAGGCACACTCATTAATCAAAATGAAAAAATATCAAATTAACCCCTCCTTGAAATCACCAAAATTGGAGAGTAACACTGCAACTAAGCATAAAGGCCAGTATTATCGCACCTCCACTTCCCACAAAGCCTTTGAGCTGGTGGCATCCATTTTCCTTCCTCTGAGAGTGGTCCGCAGAAAGACGTGGTACATGTCCTGACTTCCCTCTGTGTCTGCTGTGAGGAACTTCTCCTGCTCAGCGTGAAACAGCCGAACCACATCTCCCTAAGTGGATGAGGAGGGTTGGGTGACAGAGTGTGGGTGAGGAGGGTTTAGTGACAGAGGGTGGGTGAGGAGGGTTGGGTGACAGAGGGACAGACTAAGAGTATTTGGTACACACACACACACACACACACACACACACACACACACACACACACACACACACACATCCATATACTTACATATGAAAACACACGCACACACACACGCACACGCACATACGTACATACGTACATATGTACACACAAACACACACACATCTGCACACCACACACACACACACACACACACACACACACATACATACACACACACACACATCTGCACACACACACACACACACACACACACACACACACACACACACACAGTCACAGACACACCACACACACACACACACACACAAACACACACACACACACACACACAACACACACACACACACACTCACAGCCTTCAGATAGTCCTCACTGTCCTCCTTGTATTCCATGAACAAGCTTATCCTCCAGCTAGTGAGGGGGTTCTCATTCAGTGCATTGACTTCGTTGCAGTCCGTCTTGGTACCTGGAACCTTCTGTCTGGAGAGGTGCAGAGGCTGCTGAGCCTGCACCGGCATAAACACCACTCTGTCACCGACGACAACCTACGTAGACAAGTACAACAACAAGTAAACAAACATCACTGTGATGACATTTTCTGCCACCAAAAACATCCTACATTTGTAAATACAGAAACAAAGAAACAGTCACAAAAACAAAGAAAGTCAAATACAATACCAACAGAAACTTAAAACAACAGCTGAAAACAAACAAGATTTAACTTATGTATTTGTGTATTTGTGACCACCAACAACAACTTGAATATACGTAGAAAAATCAAAAAGGTAAGAACACATTGCAAACTAGAACCTGAGCACAAAAGCAAATGTTAGGGTCTCTTTCAGCAAAATACAACTGGGGGAATAGCAGCAACGCTGTGACAGATACACTTTCAGGAAAATTCTCAAGGGAGACAAGTTCCCACCTTTGAAAGAAACCCTAATGTTTACATGTTGCTAAATACAATCAAAACACAACAAAAGTAAATTCTTGTTGATCTGTTACAATTCACTTTGGAAAATTCAGTTGGATTAACGAGTGAAGTGGATAATCCAAACAGCTCACAACCATTTCAGCTAATTCATACACAAATTGATGGCGGATAAAAGAGTTAGGCAGACAAAGCAGTAGTGGATTAAAAAGAATTTACTGCAACAAAAACAAAATCGAACAGCACTGCATCGATACACACATATGTCAATAGGTATAGTACACAGAAACTCCATATACTCCTGACATACATACGTACTGTACATACATACACATGATATATACGTATGTGTTCACTTACATTGTCTCCATTTGATCGTAGCTTGTAGTATGGGGTGATACTGAACCACGATCCCTGAGGGAGCAACAATACATGGTGAATATGCACAAAAGAGTGTGTGGAGCCAGTTTGTGGATCCCGTGTGGATCCAGTATGTGGATCCAGCGTGTGGATCCAGTGTGTGGAGTCAGTGTGTGTAGCCAGTGCATGGATCCAGTGTGTGGATCCAGTGTGTGGAGCCAGTGTGTGGATCCAGTGTGTAGATCCAGTGAGCGGAGCCAGTATGTGAAGCCAGTGTGTGTAGCCAGTGTGTGTAGTACAGTACGTACATATGTACATATGCACTTAACAACCTGGCAATAGCAGTCACACATACAAACACCCGGAGTACACACATGATTGGGGAAACTGATTACAAACTAACCAATACACTAGAACTTCTGTCTAATGCAAATACACACACACACACACACACACACACACACACAGATAAATGGTAGAACAAACCTCATCTCCCTTCGTCTTCAGCGACACTCTCAACGCGTTCTTCTCCACCATAGCAGGCAGTCTCTTGTTGACAGTAAGAAACTTGTTACTCTTAACATGCAACAACTACACACACACAGGGATGGAAGGTGAGAAGCATGTGTAAACTACGTACGTACGTATGTACATATGTACGTACATACGTACAAGAAGGTGCCTATTGAATTTGACACTATCACGTATATGTAGTACTGTACATGTTGTATGAAAGAAAGTGCAATACATATTGTACGTATGTACATACACACCCACACACCCACACACACACCCACACACACACATACACACAAGCATATAACATGTACTGTACGCACATACATATGTACACATACATTACATGTGGGTCACACAATAGATGACCCTGCTGCATTACCTGAATGTACATGCCGTATTTCACAAGTTGTCCCTCGTGTTTCTTGATCTCCAGTACATTCTGAGCCGACTCCATTTCAGCCGCTTGCTACAGTTGTAGACACACACACACACAACACAGTAACAGTAGCTACGTATGTGCATACATGCGTGTATGGTAAGTCAATCATACCCCTAGCTCCCACCCTTGACAAAACTCCTCCCCTTTCCTTGTGCTCACTCACACACAAATGGCTACATATGTACATCTGCAATTCCCCACGAATTCCCTTCATGCACATGTACACAATATACGTCCGTACGTCCGTAGGCAGGCACATACATACACACACACACACACATACGTATGTACACACACACACGAACACATGCGCATGCTCACACACACACACACACACACACACACACACACACACACACACACACACACACACACACACACACACACCTCAAGCTGCTTCAGGGTCACAACATCACTGAAGTGCTGCTGGTAAGAAGTCTCTGAACGTGAAGTTGCCGCCATCTCAAACTGAGCCTGAGCCGAATACCTCTGCATTGGAATCACCTTGAATAGGCAGTCTACACAGAAGAAGATCAGGTCTATAATGTACTGCATACATACGCATATTCAGCACAGTGGGCCCCCTATGATCCAGCCCCCTGAATTGAGGACACCCCTCTAATACGGACACATATAATGACACAACCAAATACTCTACTATACTGTATGTACATACATTACCATAGAACAGCTTAAACTCCTGAAAAATACCATATAGCGCTAAATTTCTGAGGAGCTAAACTTTTGTGGTCAGCCACTTTTGAAATACTCATGGGAATAACTTTCGCAGGTCTGTCATTCAGGTGCTACTTATCAAACAGTGCACCAATTTTTTGTGGTGCACAAATTTCAAACTCCGACAATCATCCAGGAAAAATACAAAAGTTAAGCTCCCCGGAAATTTAGTACTATACGGTAATCAGGACAGTCCTTTCTGGTCCCAAGGTGTTCGGAATGGAGGGGTCCACTGTATAGCACGTGTGTACGTACATCAGAGCACACTTGTAACAAACACTGCAATAAGAAGTTTCTGGCCATAACAAAGCCTAAGTCAATGCCAGTGTTGTATACGGTAATGGTATATAGTACTGGCCAGCACTGGTGTTGGCCAATCACTATAATATATACATCTTAGACTAACATTCTATGTATCTAACCAAATATTTACGATTAAATTTTCACGAATGCAGGCTCATTCGCGAAATTCACGGAAATAAAGTGCCACGAAAATTAGTACCTATACAGTAAGAAAATACATATGTACGTACATGCACTGTTGTTTTAGTCACGGCCCTAGACCATTCCACCCTATTGCTGCTTCCAAACATACTGAAATAGGGCAGACCAGTCTGAGATGCATGTATGTGTATTCACTCACTTGCTCCTACAAATACACAAAGACATATGGTATAGTCCCAGATTACAGAGGTGCAAAATATGCTAGGACGCCGACTTTCGAAACTTTTGCAAAAATCAATTTTGCGGATCTTGTCCTATTACCAGAGGTATTCAAAGGTAGCCATCATTTCTGCCTCTAACGATTGTTAACAAGGTCACCATTGTGGGGAGATAGCGGTAACACAAGGGACAAGGGTATTATGTATTAAAAAAATGGTGACTGCTATTATAGAAAAGGTGCTTCAATATCAGAGAGAATAATAGACGAAGACCTGCTGAAAATTTGGGCCATATGGTACATACATGAATGCCCACATGTGTAAGCACATGCATGCATGGACCACACACACACACACACACACACACACACACACACACACACACACACACACACACACACACAAACACACAAACACACAAACACACAAACACATGCACACACCCACACCCACACACCCACACCCACACACACACACACACACACACACACACACACACACAAACACATGCACACACACACACACACACACACACACACACACACACACACACACACACACACAACACACACACACACACAAACACACACACACACACACAAACACACAAACACACAAACACATGCACACACACACACACACACACACACACACACACACACACACACACACACACACACACACACACACACACAACACATGCACACACTACCAAAATACAATAAACAACTAAAACTTCAAACACAACATACGTAAATGGTAAATGGCTGACCTCTGAACTTGGATGGAGGGTGGCCGGGATCTCCACTGTTGACTTCAACTACAACTCTGTCGTCTACCATCCTGTGAATGGACATGGATTGTGAAAGAAGTTCTCAAGTGTGTGTGTGTGTGTGTGTGTGTGTGTGTGTGTGTGTGTGTGTGTGTGTGCGTGTGTGTGTGCGTGTGTGTGTATTTGTGCATGTGTGTGTGTGTGTGCGTGTGTGTATGTACGTGTGCAAGTGTGTGTGTGTGTGTGTGTGTGTGTGTGTGTGTGTGTGTGTGTGTGTGTGTGCAAGTGTGCATGCATGTGTGTGTACATGCACGTGCGTGTGTGTTTACGTGCGTGTGCGTGTGTGTTTACGTGCACGTCCAAGTGTGTGTGTGTCACTGTGCTACTCCCTTCCACCCCATTTCTATCCCCTCTCCCTTTCATCCCAGTTCTTTCCCATTTCCCTTCCTCTCACCTCTCTCTATCCTTCTCTGTGTGTATAAATGTGTACTTTGTATGTATATACCAATTTGTTGGTTTGTGTGTACATATGTGTGTGTGTGTGTGTGTGTGTGTGTGTGTGTGTGTGTGTGTGTATGTGTACACATATGCATGTATGTAAGTATGTGATGATGTGTGTCTGCATGTGTGCATGTACGTATGTACATATGTGTATGCATGTCTGGATGTGTGCATGTATGTATGTACATACGTATGTGTGTCAACACAGTAAGACACTGTATAGCAGACTTTGTGTGTATGTGTGTGTGTGTGTGTGTGTGTGTGTGTGTGTGTGTGTGTGTGTGTGTGTGTGTGTGTGTGTGTGTGTGTGTGTGTGTGTGTGTGTGTGTGTGTGTGTGTGTGCCTGCCTGTGTGTGTGTGTGTGTGTGTGTGTGTGTGTGTGTGTGTGTGTGTGTGTGTGTGTGTGTGTGTGTGTGTGTGTGCATGTGTGTGTGTGTGTAAAAGCATGTGAACAGGTGTACATTTGCATGCATGTCATCAGAATAAGACACTAACAGAGTGGGGGCACTAAAATCACACAAACCACAGGAAAGATAACTCAGAAATCATACAAATAGCTTGACAGCCAAACTGCAGGAAAGAATTCACACAGCCATTAGGAGACAGTTTCACTTCCAGGGCAGTGATAAGGCAAGGCTGGAATGTGCGTCATTCCGGCCTATTCTTCCTCTGCACTGGAGATGACTCCTGCCACACATACCAAACCGAGGCAGGATGTCCATGGAGAGGATGCAACC
>CAUJGJ010000332.1:4155000-4162500 GCA_963170055.1 Halisarca cf. caerulea | reverse complement strand
TCTTTCTATATGAGTGAACATTAAGACATGTTTCACAGTACAAATCCCTTCTTAATGGTGAATTCTCTTCTCTCCCTCGCTGCCTCGTGTACAGCACTGAAAACAAACTGAGTGACAGCACAGGATTAGCTTTCCACTGATGGTATTCATTGACCAAGTTTAATTGTACTCAAACCTATGTGTAGTCAAACCTCATTGGTGAGTACACCTGGGGACCCTCCAAATTGCTACTCACCATCAGTAGTACTTGCTAACCATATAGATTAGTATTACGGGTTATAAGCTGGGGTATCATATCCTTGTACTTCCTAACCAGGTAGTACTCATTAACAGTGTTCTTATTAACAAGGTTCTACTGTACGTACATATATCCATGTGTACATACGTACGTACGTATATTCATGCGTAAGTACATACGTACATACGTTAATGTACACATTTGTGCAGGGGTAGAGTTTCATGAATAGACACTTACAGCAATAGACAATCACACATGTCAAACATTACGTACATACATACTGTAGGTGTAGGTATGTACGTACGTATGTGACATTGCATATACTCAGAGTATTCATCACAGAAAAAGTCATATTATTCATACTTGTATACTGTAAACACATAAACACACACACGCACACACACACACACACACACACACACACACACACACATACGTACGTACACACATATGTACGTACCAGTGTCAAACACATGTACATACACGCATGAGTAGATTTCAGCTACAAATACGAATGTACACAGTGGGATCTCCGATAGTGGCCTCTCCTAATAAGAACACAGTACAATAAAACTCTCTACCAAGGACTCATCTTAAGGTCCCTCCCCATAGTTCTACACATCTTGAGGTCCCTCCCCATAGTTCTACACATCTTAAGGTCCCTCCCCATAGTTCTACACATCTTAAGGTCCCTCCCCATAGTTCTACACATCTTGAGATCCCTCCTCACAGTTCTACACAGCTTGAGGTCCCTCCTCATAGTTCTACAGATCTTAAGGTCCCTCCTCACAGTTCTTATACATACATACGTACACTTTGCTCCTCCAAAAGAGTACAACCTCTTTACAAAGAACAAATAAAGTTGTCCCAAAGTGTCAGGTTCAACTGTATACGGATATTCACATTTCTCGTGTACAAACACATCACCTGAATACATCAGTGTTACGTACATACGTATGTACGTACGTAACCAACTCAAAATTTCATTTGCAGTTTTCCTCTTCAGCCACACACAAAACAATTCACCTCACAAGAATACAATCCCACGCTAACATAAGTACAACCCCAACATCTTCTAGACTTGTGACAAAACAAGTTTAAACAGCAAATACATGTTACAGCCAACAAATACTGCACTGATATAGAATGTGCGAACAAGGAGAATGTACCACCCAGGAGCGTGCAGTACTCAGAAGAGTGTGGACTAAGCATGAACGCATGGTAAGAGTACGTACAAAGCAGAAGTGTATGTGTTAACCAAAAGTACGAATGTACGTATAAGCTAACCAGTATTATGAGTGTGCAAAACCAAGACTGTGCATTAAGAAGAAGTGTGGGATAACCAATAATGAGTGTGTTGACAGTCAGTGTGTGTGTGTGTATGTGCCAACCAAGACTGTCTGCACAGGAGCGTGTGCTAACCAGGAGTGTGTGCTGACCAGGAGTGTGTACTGACCAGGAGTGTGTACTGACCAGGAGTGTGTACTGACCAGGAGCATGTACTAACCAGGAGTGTGTGCTAACCAGGAGTATGTACTAGCCAGGAGTGTGTACTAACCAGGAGTGCGTGCTAATCAGGAGTGTGTGCTAATCAGAAGTGCGTGCTAACCAGGAGTGTGTGCTAACCAGAAGTGTACTAACCAGAAGTGTGTGCTAACCAGGAGTGTGTGCTAACCAGGAGTGTGTGCTAACCAGGAGTGTGTGCTAACCAGGAGTGTGTGCTAACCAGGAGTGTGTGCTAACCAGGAGTGTGTGCTGGCTAGACAGGAGAGAGTAATAAGGGTTTTGAGAAACATGAAGTACCAATGAAACTGCACCCTCCACACAAGTGCACTGTATAAGGTAATTTTTATATCCAATTACAGCACCACCCACACAAACAGTAGCATGGTGAAAATACATACTTTGGCCTGATAAAATGTCACTGGTGGGTATATCAAGTTCACATCTGGGGGGATATCACACATATGCACACACACACACGCACACACACACACACACACACACACACACACACACACACAAATACACACACATGCGTGGGAGTGTACATATGTAAGTACACACATTAGTAGTGTGCAGAATTCCAAAAAATACAGAACTCCTTTGCAGATACAATCATACAGCTATCATCAGCATACACAAGCAAAATATAATTTCTTTCTATTTTTCAAACCACACTATTACTCCAGAGAATAATGATATGACGTGAAACACACAAAATATAATAATAAAACACACAAAATATAATATAAAATATGAAAATAAAAAAATACTACATTAGTGTAAATGCTTAGCTGATAGGCACAATTGCACATACAAATATAACACACTTATACGTACAGAGACAAACAAATAGCATACAAATTGACAGGTATGAATCGAAATTTACGCGTTGGATACCAAGGCAATGTATCTCGACACGTAGAAAGAACGAAATATTTCTGCTAAAATATCAGCAACGTTATCGGCAATGCACTCTGCCAGTCAAACTGGCATAGTTGTCCATGGATCTGACAATGTACTTGCGCACTACACCCACACGTATGCATTCACACCGCTGAAATATTAGCTATTGAGAGGTTCCTCCCCACAAACCCCAGAAAATGTACCTACACACACGCACTAATGAAATGAACGGAAGGTGCTGTGGGTGATGGTCCACGGTTGAAGACAGAGATGGGAAAACACTCTACAGTAGTTCAGCATGCCCGTATCGCGCCTGACACATACATACACACTGACGTACCCGAAAGTGCTGATAAATCCACACGTGTCCCCTTCAGCGTAGAGAGAAATGGTGTCCCCGACGTGTAGGAAAGAAGACGACCTGTCGTTCCCCATGGACGACATGTCAGAAATGTAGCTCGACATTGCAGCACTCCCTCTCTCGGGGTAAAGATCACTTCGTCTTCAGTAATATATAGCCACACAGATGCTAAACAGTAATTACTCAATCAACATTCTTCGTTCGAAAGAACGATGAACGAGCAGAGACGAAGCAAAAGTGGGAGAAACTAGTTCTGCTAATACCTACAATTGCTAACTCGTTACTTATGAATTCGAGTTCCTCTCACTAAAATAAACAGCGACTGGTAAATCGGAAACGACAGTGACTTTCTGCAGTGAGTAGTGATCTCTCGACCAGAGCCGAAAATACTAGCGCCTGGGGCGGTTAATAAACAGTCCTTAGGCTCTTATTGGTGAACCAGTCTAGTCGGCAGCCATTTTCCTAAAATTCGCTTTATCTCAAAGGGTGTGTGTTTCTGGTTCATTTGTGACCAAATTTGATATCAAGAGATTAGGGATGGCGAGTTTAGAGGACAAGATTATGAAAGATGACCGAAAGGACAACTACGTTTCGGACTCCGATTCTGGAGAGGAATTCCAGGACGCCGTCAGCACGTTACCTCCAGTCATGGATGGACCCCAGGTAAGGAAATTACTTTATAGCGCACCGTTTATCCTCTGGACTGTCACTACCAGGGTTAGAGAGCGCTAGAGTAGCGATTGATAAGTCTTACGCGCGTTATCGAGAACCGCTCCTGGTGGTTCCCCAATTCTAGTTTCTTCTCCTTTGTCTCGTTGCCATCTTGTTCCTTCGCCAGACGACGTAATGTTCCAGTGTTTACTGCTGTAGATTTCTACGCGCTACAACGTGTTCTACAGATGTCCCGCACTCTTTACTGTGGTGACCCAAATCGCCCAACTTTCCAAATGCATAGGCAGACCATAGACCCTCTAGACTAGTTTAGAGGGTCTATGGGTAGACTCTTTACTGGCGGATATGAGATAACACACACATAGGGTAAAGTAAGGTAAAATGGAACGGTGGGGTAATTTGGAACGGCTAATTGAAAGCAGTGTCAGCGTCAACTTACATGTCTAATTTTTGGTCAGTGTTGTATATATGGGAATTAGGTATTCAGACGTATCAACTATGCCTAGACAGCATACATAGCTGTAAGAAAAATAAAGGCCCTGTTCTGTTTTACCCTGCTTTACACTACACTACACTACACACACACACACATACACACACACACACACACACACACACACACACACAAACACACACACTCCAACACACACATACACACACACACACGTATATAGAGAAAGAGAAAGAAATCTGCATTTGATTCGTTTCTTCTTTTGATATATGCTTTGTGTGTACACATTTGATGGTTTGTTGATATATATATACATCCTTGTAATACATACAGTGAAACCTCTCTAATCCAGCCACCTTGGGACCAAGAAATTTGGCCGGATTACAGAGGTGGTCAGAATAGAGAGGTCAATTGCAATATGTGGGTTATTTTTTGAGTGCTAAAAGAATGGCTGATTTAGACAGTGTGGCCGATTTACAGAGATTGTCAGAATAGAGAGGTCAATTACAATATGTGGGTTATTTTTGGAAGCAAACAGAATGGCTGGTTTGGACAGTGTGGCCGATCTACAGAGGCTCAGATTAGAGAGGCTTCCCCGTACTATTTGTGGATTGTGTGTATGCATACATACGCATGTAACTAAAGCCATAAGTACAATGTAAACAATTCAGTCATTATGGTTGTTTAGAAACAGAAGTATATATGTATGTACATATGTGCATTGCTATAAATCGTGGGTTTGTTTGTACACGTACATACGTACAGGGTATCAATCATTTGTTGATTTTGTGTCCATATCATTTATCCGTGATAAATACATCAATGAGATTGTTTTTAATCCTCTGTCGGTGGGCGTTAACATACGTACTTACATTTGTGTGTGTGTGTGTGTGTGTGTGTGTGTGTGTGTGTGTGTGTGTGTGTGTGTGTGTGCACAAATACAATCATATGTATGTACATACACACAGTATGTTGGAACAGATGGTGTCTGAGTCTGTGTTCGTACGCCAATAGAAGTATTCACATGCACGTGTGCTTGCACACACACACACACACACACACACACACACACACACACACACACACACACACACACACACACACATACACACACACACACACACACACACACACACACACACACACACACAAACACACACACACCTTTGAACGAAGGTGGGTTATTTGCTCACAAATAGAGACTTCCTCATGAGAAATATGTACTTGATCCCTTTTGCCATTTGATACCTACCTGTCTACCCATCAGGTTTACACATCTTGGGTTAGAACAGACACAATAACTGTGGAAGTGTCTGCTATTAGAAATCTATTGACACGGTATCAAGTAATACGCTCCCATTCACAAGTCGTCTGTACTATGTAGGTGACAAGGATTGGGCTTGTCTCCCACGGAAACAGTGTTCACATGGTATAAAACCTGTGCTGTGTTCCCTGAAGATTCTACATACGCGAATATGTAGCTGTTTTTTTATAATCAAATCAAACTAAAATATGTGGAATTTTACTTTTGATTGCATTATGACCGAATATGTGCATCTCCCAAGGTGTGTGTGTGAGCATGTGTGTGTATGTGTGGAAATTTTTAGCATTTCTAGTTTCGCAACAGTACCTCTCAGACAGGTGTGATTTGTCAAGGACTGGTATGACCAATCCAGCGTACATACATAAATACGTACGTAAAATACATAGGTATGTATGTATGTACGTACATATGAACTGTTTCAAGAGGTGTACACTAAGACTTGTACTCACACATACACAAACACACGCACATGCACATGCACACACACACACACACACACACACACACACACACACACACACACACACACACACACACACACAACACACACACACACACATGCACATGCACACACACACACACACACACACACACACACACACACACACACACACACACACACACACACACACAACACTTTCGGCTTTCATGATTTGTATTTACTGCTTTCTGTGTTACTATAATTAGTTTTACTTGCAGACAACAATCATTTACATGTGTCCCTGTCCTCTTGTCTTGTCTCGTCTCAACTCGTGCTGGTTCTGTCTATTGAATTTTATTCAATAACAACTAGTGGTTACGGGTCCCCTCTCAAACCTCTCATCAACCATGTTGGTGACCCCTGATGCTGATCGTTTCGATCGAACACGCTTGACAAAGGATTTTCTTCCTACCAGCACCACGGCTATGGATTGACACCTCACTGTGCACTCTACGACCATCTATGGATGTCCACCTCCTGCATCTGGAGTGGTGATTCACGGTTATCACTGGCTAGTACCTCCTCTTTGTCACAATCTTTGGCTCATGTCAGCTATTTCGTGGCTCATCTTTGGCCTAGCCTCATTTTGCCTCACTTCAGCTCATCTTTGGCTCAACTTCTGCCTTCGCCTCACTTTAGCTTGTCTTCAGCCCAGCTTCACCTCAGTTCGGCTCTGCAACAACTTCCTCTTGTCTGAATCACCGTGAAGGTTTTTCCTACACAGTACGGGCACTCTCCACCAGTGAGAAGGCTATTACTCAGCTGTATGATTTCCTGGACTCTCCTTCAGCCCTTGTAGTGTATTGAAACCACACACATCAACAACAACACATCGCAGGACACCAGTACATCGACGCACAGCTCTTCGCTGCCTGCACCGCACCTCACTCCATTGTTCACCCTATTCACTGGGGGATGGGGGGTATTGTGGTGGATAACAGTTTAGGCTTTTGTCTTTACCACTGTGTGTGTAATTGATTTTACCTAACACACACATAACGATCTTCCATGTGTGTGTCCCTGTCTTCTGTCTTGTCTTGTCTTGTGTTGATTCTGTCTATCGAATTCATTCTATACCAACTAATGAGTACTGTTCCCTTTTGAACCTCACATCAACCATACACACACACACACACACACACACACACACACACACACACACACACACACACACACACACACACACACATGCACGCACACACGCACACACACATACACACACACACACACACACACACACACACACACACACACACACACATATTACTTGGAACAATAAGACTGCACACAGTCATTTTTGTGTTCGTTTTTACGCACATTATTGAGACTCACATGTGAGAAGTATACATGTACATATGTACATGATTCCTTACATATATTACAGAATGTGCATATACGTAGATCTGTTTGCAACAATTGGTTTACGGACCATAGCACTTGAATACAGCCTACGTATGTACTCCCAACAGATGGTTTGGTGGTGTTTTTCCTCTACCGTTTAGTTTTGGTTAATTTTCAAAAAGTACACTTTCAAATTCAACCGGGGGAAAACTGATCTATTGTA
>CAUJGJ010000332.1:4145000-4152500 GCA_963170055.1 Halisarca cf. caerulea | reverse complement strand
GTTGGGTACACGGGGGCCCACTGTATGTGGTTGGGTACACGGGGGCCCACTGTATGTGGTTGGGTACACGGGGGCCACTGTATGTGGTTGGGTACACGGGGGCCACTGTATGTGGTTGGGTACACGGGGCCCACTGTATGTGGTTGGGTACACGGGGGCCACTGTATGTGGTTGGGTACACGGGGCCCACTGTATGTGGTTGGGTACACGGGGCCCACTGTATGTGGTTGGGTACACGGGGCCCACTGTATGTGGTTGGGTACACGGGGGCCCACTGTATGTGGTTGGGTACCCGGGGGCCCACTGTATGTGGTTGGGTACACGGGGCCCACTGTATGTGGTTGGGTACACGGGGGCCACTGTATGTGGTTGGGTACATGGGGGCCCACTGTATGTGGTTGGGTACACGGGGGCCCACTGTATGTACATACATTATAGTATGTGTGTAGTCTGCTTTGTACGCAGGTGCTATCCACTTCACCATGCCCTCTATGGCGGATGCCGCTGAGGAAATTGTGACCTCTACACTCCAAATTAAATACTGTATACCAGGAAAGTTTCACGGGGATAAAGTTTCATGAATTTTGCGAAGTCAACAGCATTCACAAAAGTTTAATTCGCAAATGCTAGCTCTGTTCTATACATCATGTCCTTGACTAATAACCAATTCGTGAAAGTTTTTTTTTCGTGAAAATCACAAAATATAGGGATTTGTGAAAGTTTTACTCCACAAAACTTTCCCGGTGTACAGTATGTGTTTTTGCAATGAAGCCTTGATATTCACCAACCTCCGTTTTTTATTATTCGGAGAACCAAATAAATACAATATTACACTCAAACCTCACTTATCCACACACACACATCCGTTCTGGATGAAATTGTGAATAAAATGAGGGAGTTGGATGCATGAGGGAGCAGTAGTATAGTGTACAGTAGGATTATTGGAGATTTGTTTCAATAAAAACTACTGCAGAAGGTGAGGGAACTGGATATCCGAGGTGCGGATAGTCTCACTTTACATCCAATAACATGTATGTTACAGTTATAATTTATTATTTAATAATTTGTTATAATTTATATGTTTACAATTGAAAGCAAAAACCAGATCAAGAAAATCATGAGTCCAACCTCCTCTCCTACTAATCCCTGGGAACACAGGAATTTCTTCATCTTCACTCAGTGAAATGTGCTATGCAGGATGCATGAAAATCTGGACACCTATATAGACAGTTGTGCAGATCCTGGGGTTTTGAGCAATTTTTTGTGCTTTATTTTTGCAGACAGCCATGTTTTCTCGTTGCACAAGAGCCTACGTAGACCAAATTTCACCCCTATAAACTTTTGTGAATGGCTTCCAATCCATACAAACCACAAATGTTTAACCTCCGTGGGAATTTTGGTGTAGGTATGTGGAATTTACTGCATGCCTGGTGTAAGTGTGCGTAAGCATGCTACTAATCCTGTGCAAATATGTACAGTATGTATGATATGTACAGTATGTACTGTGTGTACTGTATGTATGATATGTACAGTACGTACATATGTATGTACAGTATGACTGTACATATGTATGTACATATGTACAATATGTACAGTATGTACAGTACATACGTATGTACGTACATACGTATGTATAGTATGTACAGTATATACGTACATATGTACATATGTACAGTGCGTACATACATACGTAAAGTATGTACAGTACATACTGTACATACAGTACATACATATGTACAGTATGTAGAGTACGTATTTATGTACATATGTACAGTATGTATAGTATGAGAGTAGTTGTGATATAGTGCAAGTATGCACAAGTACATGTACAGGCTTGTGCTGGGTGCCTTAGTAGTAGCCCCGGGCTATTAGTTCCCCAGACTAAAATTAATAAGATTTCTGATACTAATACTGACACCGATACGTGTGTATAAGATGTGTTCACAATAATTTCATACATACTGTATGTGTTTACGTACCTTTACACACAGATGAGTATGCATTCTTATGATGGTGTACGTATGTACATATGTACAATACATGCGTACATGTGTTTCAACAATATAACAACACAGGGCCAAATACCTCAGAAGACAGAGGTTGTTGGATTGCCAAGTGACTCTTAGAGTAGTCTAGTATGGTGGGTGTACCTCAGAAGACAGAGGTTGTTGGATTATCAAGAGACTCTTAGAGTAGTCTAGTATGGTGGGAGTACCTCAGAAGACAGAGGTTGTTGGATTGCCAAGTGACTCTTAGAGTAGTCTAGTATGGTGGGAGTACCTCAGAAGACAGAGGTTGTTGGATTATCAAGTGACTCTTAGAGTAGTCTAGTATGGTGGGTGTACCTCAGAAGACAGAGGTTGTTGGATTATCAAGTGACTCTTAGAGTAGTCTAGTATGGTGGGAGTACCTCAGAAGACAGAGGTTGTTGGATTATCAAGAGACTCTTAGAGTAGTCTAGTATGGTGGGAGTACCTCAGAAGACAGAGGTTGTTGGATTATCAAGTGACTCTTAGAGTAGTCTAGTATGGTGGGTGTGCCTCAGAAGACAGAGGTTGTTGGATTATCAAGAGACTCTTAGAGTAGTCTAGTATGGTGGGAGTACCTCAGAAGACAGAGGTTGTTGGATTATCAAGTGACTCTTAGAGTAGTCTAGTATGGTGGGTGTGCCTCAGAAGACAGAGGTTGTTGGATTATCAAGAGACTCTTAGAGTAGTCTAGTATGGTGGGAGTACCTCAGAAGACAGAGGTTGTTGGATTATCAAGTGACTCTTAGAGTAGTCTAGTATGGTGGGTGTACCTCAGAAGACAGAGGTTGTTGGATTATGGTGGGTGTGCCTCAGAAGACAGAGGTTGTTGGATTATGGTGGGTGTGCCTCAGAAGACAGAGGTTGTTGGATTATGGTGGGTATGCCTCAGAAGACAGAGGTTGTTGGATTATGGTGGGTGTGCCTCAGAAGACAGAGGTTGTTGGATTATGGTGGGTGTGCCTCAGAAGACAGAGGTTGTTGGATTATGGTGGGTGTGCCTCAGAAGACAGAGGTTGTTGGATTATGGTGGGTGTGCCTCAGAAGACAGAGGTTGTTGGATTATGGTGGGTGTGCCTCAGAAGACAGAGGTTGTTGGATTATGGTGGGTGTGCCTCAGAAGACAGAGGTTGTTGGATTATGGTGGGTGTGCCTCAGAAGACAGAGGTTGTTGGATTATGGTGGGTGTGCCTCAGAAGACAGAGGTTGTTGGATTATCAAGTGACTCTTAGAGTAGTCTAGTATGGTGGGTGTACCTCAGAAGACAGAGGTTGTTGGATTATGGTGGGTGTGCCTCAGAAGACAGAGGTTGTTGGATTATGGTGGGTGTGCCTCAGAAGACAGAGGTTGTTGGATTATGGTGGGTGTGCCTCAGAAGACAGAGGTTGTTGGATTATCAAGAGACTCTTAGAGTAGTCTAGTATGGTGGGAGTACCTCAGAAGACAGAGGTTGTTGGATTATCAAGTGACTCTTAGAGTAGTCTAGTATGGTGGGTGTACCTCAGAAGACAGAGGTTGTTGGATTATGGTGGGTGTGCCTCAGAAGACAGAGGTTGTTGGATTATGGTGGGTGTGCCTCAGAAGACAGAGGTTGTTGGATTATGGTGGGTGTGCCTCAGAAGACAGAGGTTGTTGGATTATGGTGGGTGTGCCTCAGAAGACAGAGGTTGTTGGATTATGGTGGGTGTGCCTCAGAAGACAGAGGTTGTTGGATTATGGTGGGTGTGCCTCAGAAGACAGAGGTTGTTGGATTATCAAGCGACTCTTAGAGTAGTCTAGTATGGTGGGAGTACCTCAGAAGACAGAGGTTGTTGGATTATGGTGGGTGTGCCTCAGAAGACAGAGGTTGTTGGAGTATGGTGGGTGTGCCTCAGAAGACAGAGGTTGTTGGATTATGGTGGGTGTGCCTCAGAAGACAGAGGTTGTTGGATTATGGTGGGTGTGCCTCAGAAGACAGAGGTTGTTGGATTATGGTGGGTGTGCCTCAGAAGACAGAGGTTGTTGGATTATGGTGGGTGTGCCTCAGAATGTAGTCAGATTGGGGAAATGCTGGATTTCTGAGGTGTTGGATTTCAGAGGCTCCACTGTTTAGTGCAGCACTGTTAATGTACCCATTAGAGATCAAGGCATGAGGATCAGTGGGTGTGTGAGAGTGGTATCAGAATACAGTGAGACCTCACTTATCCGCACCTCGGATATCCAGTTCCCTCACCTTCTGCAGTAGTTTTTATTGGAACAAATCTGCAATATTCCTACTGTACACTATACTACTGCTCCCTCATTTATCCAGCTCCCTTACAATTTCATCCAGAATGAATGTGTGCAGATAAATGAGGTCTGACTGTACTTACATGTGTATGAACACCATTGGGGTTACAGTGGGCCCTCTTTTATCTGACCACATCTGTTCCTCATGTAATGTGTTTGATGAACTACGTACATACTGTCAGTATTGGATTAATCAGGTTAGATTGTATCTACATAACTTGATGAAGGTTAACCACAGAGGGTCAGATGAATGAGGTTTTCAGACAAAGCGGTGTCGGATAAATGAGGTTTCAGATAAAGTAATGTCGGATACATGAGGTGTAACTGTATGTACGTATATTGTAGCACTGTTCATGTCGCCCCTTAGATCAAGGCATGAGAAACAGTGGGTGGTTGAGTGTGGTAACAGAATGACCAGTAACATGTCAAATAAGATACGTACGTACTTAAGTACACACAGCTGTATTTTCGGTGGGGGAGGGACAGGCAGTTAAACATGTTTCCCGAGCATCAAAGAATGTACTTCTGCAGTATCTCGTACGCAAGCAAACATGAATGCACATGTGTGTACCTCATAGGACACTGTGGGGGAGTGGGAAGATGAAGTAAGAAGAGATATTTGGCTTCACATAATTCAAACATTGTAAAAGTTTCCCAACAAATAACGTTTGTAAATTCTTGAGTGATCTTCTTTTATGAGCATTCTAGGATGTAAGCGTGCACGTCTGCATGCATGCACACACACGCACGCATGCACACACACACGCACACACACACACACACACACACACACACACACACCTACGCACATGTACACACACACACACACACACACACACACACACACACACACACACACACACATACGCACACACACACACACACACACACACACACACACACACACACACACACACACACACACACACACACACACACACATATGCACATGTACGCACACATACACACACACACACATGCACGCACACATACGCACGCACACACACACACACACACACACACACACACACACACACACACACACACACACACACACACACACATCATAGATACTCTATACCTATACACACATGTACACACAGACTTATATACATACGTACGTATGTATGTACATATTTGGATAGTATTTGTTCAGTTGAATGTAAAGAGAAAGTGAAGAATCAATCTACCATTCATAGCTGCTATTTGGGTAGAATGAATGTACGTATGTATATACGTACGTATGTGCAATGTGATATGAACGTATATCAATTTATTATTAATTGATTTGATATTAACGGTTCGTTATCCTCTGCTGTGTGTTAGGCATTTATCTGTGTTGTAATCTACTTACGTATCTGCACAGTTGCCCCCAGAAGGTGGCCTGCGCTGGCTAGTGGTAGTGATTCACTGAGATAATGTTGCTATCGACATGTACGTATGTGGGGTTGTGTGTGTGTTTGTGGGTGTGTGGGTGTGTGGGTGTGTACGTAAGTAAGTAGTGTATGTGTGGATGAGTGGGTGCATGTATGCATGCATGTGTGTGTGTGTGTGTGTGTGTGTGTGTGTGTGTGTGTGTGTGTGTGTGTGTGTGGTGTGTGTGTGTGTGGTGTGTGTGTGTGTGTGTGTGTGTGGTGTGTGTGTGTGTGGTGTGTGTGTGTGTGTGTGTGTGTGTGTGTGTGTGTGTGTGTGTGTGTGTGTGTGTGTGTGCATGTGTGTGTGTGTATTTGTGTGTGTATGTACATACGTGGATAAATGTCACCTTTCAATGATAAAAAGATGTTTTCGCAGGATTAGCATTCACTATCTGTTTCTTCTATTGAGTGATATAGAATTTGGTGAGTAAGGTTAGACAATGTTTCAATAGCATCACTGAACTGCGATATTGTGCAGGAATAATAATACTGTCCACAATATTTGATATCGAAATCAATCACAATGTCGTGACTGTTGTGAAACTTATGGCATAATGCTATTGTTTGTGACCCCTTCCAACTCATATGCAAATATGCCCTTGTCTGGTACGTCCAAGTACACCATAATGTCATAGAGGCTCATTGCTACGTTCAACTACAACAAGTAGATTACTATCTTATTGAGCGATCACGTAGCATAAATAAATCTTCAAAAATCAATCAATAGAACATTTTGGCCATGTAAACCTTCATCAGCCAACAAATCTGAAGTATAGCAGTGAGAGACTGGTTTAAATACACGAGGGGGTGACTGGAAATGTTCTAATGTGTGTGTGTGGATGTGTTCACCTGTAAGAATAAGTACACCATTTCGAGGGTATTGTTCAGGGGTAATGTTTTCATGGATACAATAAATTGAATTTGTTATGGTAAAAACGTTGTGATCCATGCAAGAAGGAAATTAAAACTTTCATTGATACTAACTTTCTGTGAGTTAATATTTTGCAATTACCCTACCAATCACAAAAACCTTGAATTTTTTACCCTTCAGAATAGGTATATCCAGCATATGGTATCGTGAAATTGGTCTTGCTCACTGTGTATGTAGTTTGGGATTGCAAAACTGTGCATTTATTACACTTATCATCTACAAAGCATTTTGGCTACGTATTTTCTTTTGTAGATTGTGTGTAAAAATGTGCCAAAATACATGCAGCAACTTTTAACTTACCATACCTTTAGTTTTCGGCACAAAACGAACATATGGTTATGTATGTTCGTATGGCAGCCATATTTTCCAGTGTGGATCCTTTTTATGCATGTACGTACATACATACATGTGTATGGGTGATAGTGTGCTCTGTGATAGAAAAGCGAATCATTCGGTGCACAAAGGGTGACATTTTTTAAAGAAAATACTGTGGGACTGGTACATATGCACGTATGTATATGTTTGTATCCTGGTGTGTGTGTGGGGGGGGGGGGGGGATTACGCATGGGTGGATCAAAGGAAATGTGTGCTGGCATTTGTGATGTAGCACAGGTCACTGATATACGCACACTTCCTAATTGATGTCAATTGATGTCAATTGGTAGGGTAAGTGACTGGGGTTAGAGTATCTATGCTGGAACTGATCAACTCTAGATGAGACTATACACACCAACAGTAAACAGTGAATGGTTGCCAGGATACAAATTAGTTATATCCTGTCCAGGTGTGCTGCAGCAGAAAATACAGTGCTGATGACCTCGGGCTTCACCCTCGGTCAATCAGCACTGTATTTCTGCTG
>CAUJGJ010000332.1:4137500-4140000 GCA_963170055.1 Halisarca cf. caerulea | reverse complement strand
CATGTATACAGAACATCGTCGTACAATATGTGTGGTGTGCTAGTTAGCAAACTATGCCTACTTGAAAATAAGTTGAACTAAATTCGGAAAGGCCCTTTGTGCAACCTCTTGCAAGTTCTCTGGGAGGTCGTCACACCCACTTATGTCCAGGTGTTTCAGCTGCGGGACAGCTGCAGACAGCAGCTGAAGATCCTCTGGTGTGCATTCTTCCAGACTGCTTTTCAAAGACAGGGCAGTAAGATCTGGTGGAAGAATCGCTGCTTCGAGAAGTTGACTCATGTCTGAAAAGGAACCTACTTTTTCCAGCCACAGCTCCTTCAGTCCTACACACTCTTTAGCAATCACCTTCAAGCTACTCAAGGTAAGCCGGTAGAGATACCTGAGTTTCAAAGATCGAAGATTTTTACCTTTTGTTGTACAAATTGCTTCGATGTCAAAAGGGTTCACCATGCTGCAGTTCAGCAGGCACAGCTCCTTTAGGTTCTGGAGACCACTGCCTTGTTTGGTCAGAGGAACAAAAAACAGATGCTTGAGTATGCACAAGTCAAAATGGAGGTGTTGGAGCAAAGAAAATACAAGAAAATCTGAAATTGTGTACTGTGACAAGTTTACATCCACAAGAAACAGTGCCGTGAGATTCCTGCATTTGTCGGGTAAAAGAGTCATGATAGAGCCCGTGATGAGTGGATTCTTCTGTTTGCTGCAGTGGCTTTCATGCTGAATGACAAGGCTCTTCATCGAGGAAGGAAAGTATTTATTCAGCAGAGTCCTAAGTTTTCTTGCATCAAGAACACCGTACAACGGTGAAAGGTCAGCCGTTTCCCACACATCCTCATCGCCATGCAGCTCCCAAAATCGCTTGCACACTCTAGCCATTCTCATTCTGCTGCCAACATCCAATAGGGACATTATACGTACAACCACGCTGTGAGGGAGCAACTCAAGGGAAGGTCCGGCTACATACAGTGATCTCTTAATCCCTGCACTCTGGCCACTGGCTGGCCTCTTCTTTTTCAAATTTCCTTTTCTACTGTTAGACATTCTGAAAGGTTGAGCACCAGTCTACAAAACGATGGGGAAGAAAAATATCGTTCATGCATGTTGCAGTATTGGCCATCAAGCATGTCAGCACAAGACAATGTAAAAGACTATTAGTTGTGAATGATCGGCAAGCACCCTCTCTTGTGCATACACCCACAAGGACCAGTGTATCTGCAGGAGTAATACCATGGATACAGTGCTTGGATTAATACCATGGATACGGTGCTTGGAGTAATACCATGGATACAGTGCTTGGAGTAATACCATGGATACAGTGTTCGGAGTAATACCATGGATACAGTGCTTGGAGTAATACCATGGATACAGTACTTGGAGTAATACCATGGATACAGTGCTTGGAGTAATACCATGGATACAGTGCTTGGATTAATACCATGGATACAGTGTTCGGAGTAATACCATGGATACAGTGCTTGGAGTAATACCATGGACGCAGTGCTTGGAGTATACCATGGATACAGTGCTTGGAGTAATACCATGGATACAGTGCTTGGAGTAATACCATGGATACAGTGCTCAGAGTAATACCATGGATACAGTGCTTGGAGTAATACCATGGATACAGTGCTTGGAGTAATACCATGGATACAGTGCTTGGAGTAATACCATGGATACAGTGCTTGGATTAATACCATGGATACGGTGCTTGGAGTAATACCATGGATACAGTGCTTGGAGTAATACCATGGATACAGTGCTTGGATTAATACCATGGATACAGTGTTCGGAGTAATACCATGGATACAGTGCTTGGAGTAATACCATGGATACAGTGCTTGGAGTAATACCATGGATACAGTGCTTGGAGTAATACCATGGATACAGTGCTTGGAGTAATACCATGGATACGGTGCTTGGAGTAATACCATGGACGCAGTGCTTGGAGTAATACCATGGATACAGTGCTTGGAGTAATACCATGGATACAGTGCTTAGAGTAATACCATGGACGCAGTGCTTGGAGTAATACCATGGATGCAGTGCTTGGCGGTATAGTGCACGAGTAGAGTGGACATACGTTGTCTTGTTATTTCAATCCACCACTTTATTGCACACTTGTCAGGCATGTAAAAAAATGGCAGATTGAAATAAACAAGGCGAACAAGGTCTGGTTGGCAAGACTGTAGTAGGCACGGTGAACTTCTACACAATGTCAATTAGTAATCCATACCACATGTAAACCTATGGCAAAGCGGGATAATTCAGAACATTGGGGTGCAGTAGAACTTGCTTAGCAAGTACCTGGTTTAGTACATACTCCTGGATAGTAAGTACTCCTCATTCTGTCCCTGTGTATACCTCATGTACATAGACCAACCCTGATAGTAAGTATCTCTGATATTAAATACTAATTTTGTGTCCCCTTTGAGGTACGTACAGTACATACTAAGCAAGTTTCACTGTACTTCCGGACAGGGCCTTTACTTCTGCTGTGGTT
>CAUJGJ010000332.1:4130000-4132500 GCA_963170055.1 Halisarca cf. caerulea | reverse complement strand
TGTATGTGTGTGTGTGTGTGTGTGTGTGTGTGTGTGTGTGTGTGTGTATGTGTGTGTGTATGTGTGTGTGTGTGTGTGTGTGTGTGTGTGTGTGTATGTGTGTGTGTGTGTGTGTGTGTACGTGTGTGTGTGTGTGTATGTATGTGTGTGTGTGCGCACGTGTGTGTGGTACGGTGTGTGTGCATGTATATATATATATGTGTGTGTGTGTGTGTGTGTGTGTGTGTGTGTGCATGCATGTGTGTATAATATATGTGTGTGTGTGTATGTGTGTGTGTGTGTATGTGTGTGTGTGTGTGTGTGTGTGTGTGTGTGTGTGTGTGTGTGTGAGGTGTGTGTTGTGTATGTGTGTGTGTGTGTGTGTATGTGTGTGCATGTACATGCTCATAAATGTGGCTGAAGAATTTGCAAATTAAAAGAACATGTGGTCTTTTATGTCTGCACTCCACACATAAGCACACATACACACACATACATACGCACACATACACCATGAACTTCAATGCATCAACTTACCCACTGTGGGAAATCTTGTGGGTGTGGGAATGGATGAGCTGGTTTTCAGTGAAATCACGGCACTTGATTTGGTGCTGGGCGTTGCACTAGATTTAGCAGGGGGTGTGGCACTTGATTTCATAGTGGGCGTGGCACTTGATTTCATAGTGGGCGTGGCACTTGATTTCATAGTGGGCATGGCACTTGATTTCGTAGTAGGTGTGGCACTCGATTTTGTGGTAGGCTTGGAGGTTGACATGACTGTGGTTGTAGTACTGGCCACAGTGGAAGTAGTGGTGGCCATGGAGCTAATGACAGACGAGGACTCTGCAGACAGTGATATTCAGAGACAGCCGGTGATGTGCGTACGTATGTGTATGTACAGTAGAAACTTGTTACAAAGAACACTCGTACAGTGCATTTCTGTATATTGCAGTGAACAAATTCATGTACGTAATGGCATTCTCAGCTGGCTATAATAACAATAATATTATATTAATTTGAATCTCTTTGTATGGTTCTGTCTTTTCCAACCAAAACACTATATATAATCACAATCAGAATAATGATCACTGACGTTTCAATCACCTTCTGTGCCCTTCTTCAGAGTGCACATATATACATCAAAAACAAGAAGAGGACTTAAATAAAAGAAAACCGCCCACTTGCAAATTCACGCGACCCAGTTAATGTTCTACTATGAAAGTGTACTGCAACTGGCTATATACGGTAAACTCTTGATGTAGTGAGAATTTTTGGAGTCCCATGGGACTGCTATGTATTATTATATGAGATCTTACTATGGAAAGGTATGTACACACGCAAGTTATCAATATGTGGTTTCACTGATACAAGAATACCAGCTGGTTATCCCATCACTCGACTGAGTTTCTGGAACTACAGTGGAAAGGGAACCTCCAAAAAAAGGACACTTTGAGGATGGCATGAATTTAGCTGATTTGTTCTTTGTAAAGAGGTTTTCCTCTTTGGGAGGTTCAAAACGTATGTAGGAATTATACCGGGGTCATAAGTCACGTCCTTTGTAGAGAGGTTTATATATATTATACTGTGTCCTTATTCGTAAAATGTTGAACCTCCCAAAGAGGACATCCTCCTTCCAAAGGACGAATTGAGCTGTCCCAAAGAGTCCCTTATTTGGAAGTCCAAATGTACGTATGTATAATAGAGAATACTCACTCTTTGTTACACATGTATTGCAATGTATAAATATGCATAAATAAATGTATTACAAATGTATGTATAATACGTAGTGTAAGGAGAATACTCACTCTTTGGTGCGCAGTATATTCCAACATCTTTGTCGTGAGTGCACCCCTTGACACCCCACCCCTTGTAGTTGCAGTCAAAGAGCGAGCTCTCCACTCCGTCGCAATCCACTTCGTCTATCCAGATAGGGCCCGTTCCAATGGGGAAATCCCCCTGCCTAGCAACACCAAGGGCATCCGGATAACCGAGATGCTTACATGCGATTGTGGCATCATTAATGTCCCATCCGTCACGGCACACCGAACCCCATTGGCCGTTGAAAGATACTTCAAGTCTTCCTTCCGATGGTATGGAGCCGCCAACCAGCCGAATGTCAAGATGAGGATCATAATCTGAAGCGATTAGAAAGAACAAGGTGAAGTGGAATCGATTGAACCAATACAGCAAGTGTCAGATTACAGAGGTTGTTGGAATACTGAGTAACTATTGAGACATTGATGGAGACTACCTGTATACCTCAGAACATGGTCAGATTGTGTCAGAATGATACTGTATACGTTTTAACTTTTGCATGGTTTTATTTTCGCGGTATCCACAGATTGGAAGCCATCCGTGAGAGCTTACACCAGTGAAATTTAGAAATGGCTAAACATGGCCATCCACAAAATATTAAAACGTGAAAATCGCTAAAAGCCAAGATCCACAAAATTCAACCAGAAAACATATAGTATACTGGAGAGATTCATTTCTGCATATGTGGAAAAGGGCAAAATAGTTA
>CAUJGJ010000332.1:4117500-4120000 GCA_963170055.1 Halisarca cf. caerulea | reverse complement strand
AAGTTCTTAACATCTTGTGGCATAAGTGTAACTCAGCAGCACCTAAGTTGTTTGCTTCGTGACAGTTAGATTTCGAATCCAATCATTACCACGGCGTGGACAACCAGCCCGAGCTGGGCTCCGACACCAAGATTTCCACACAGGCAACATGCACCAAACTGGACATGTGGTCTCACATACTTGTTATACAACAAATACCTAGCCTATGTAACGATATAAAATACACAAAGCATATATACATACAGATACTACACGTGGTCCTGGTGTTAGTTATGTATTAATGTACACTAAACACTTCAATAAACACACAAAAATAGCTCTTTGATACATAAATACATACAAAACCAATGGAAAGGAATAGGTGTGCACAATCACAAAAGTAGGCATTGAATAACACATACTGCACACACACGCACACACACACACACACACACACACACACACACACACACACACACACACACACAACACATACACGCACACATACACGCACACACACACACACGCACACACACACACACACACACACACATACACGCACACACATACACACACACACACACATAGTTACACACACACACACACACAGTCACACACACACACACACACACACACACACACACACACACACACACACACACACACACACACACTTCAGTACCTGGTGAGGGAGTTACTGAAGGGAATAGAGTGCTTGTCACAAGTGATGGCATGGGAAGCACTGCAAAGAAAACAAACATACCAACATAATGAGTAAACAGGACTTTGTGGGAAGGGGGTAGGAGGAGAAGTTGTTTCACCCGCGTGTTAGAATCTCTCCTCCCCTCAAAGCTGTGGATAACATAAATATGTCAAGGAACATGGACATGAAAGGTCTGTAAAGCTAGTTTTTTAGTGTGCTTGTGTGTGTGTATGTGTGTGTGTGTGTGTGTGTGTGTGTGTGTGTGTGTGTGTGTGTGTGTGTGTGTGTGTGCGTGTGTGTGTAGGTATGTGTGTGTGTGTGTGTGTGTGTGTGTGTGTGTGTGTGTGTGTGTGTGTGTGTGTGTGTGTGTGTGTGTGTGTGTGTGTGTGTGTGTGTGTGTGTGTGTGTGTGTGTGTGTGTGTGTGTGTGTGTGTGTGTGTGTGTGTGTGTGTGTGTGTGTGTGTGTGTGTGTGTGTGTGTGTGTGTGTGTGTGTGTGTGTGTGTGTGTGTGTGTGTGTGCGTATGTGTGTAGAAAAATATTTCCACTTACCAGTTGAAGTTGGAGTGGGAACAAAGGATGAAGTTGGAACAGGAACAGGGGATGATGTGGGATTGGCTGTAAACACAAACAACAAACATGAAATGAATCACTGAAAGGGAATTAATTCAAACGACTGTAAGTATTGCTAGAAAGAAACTTCAGCAGATACTACAATGTGTGTGATATTGTTTGAAAAGCTTCACATTGACAGTAACCAGGCATGAAATGTATGCGTCCGAATCATAAAATTCTATCCCCTATAAACTCCACTTTTGTGGACCAAGGAAACTTACATCCATCATAGATATAGATGTAGTTCAGAAAAATGATAGAATAATCAGGAAGACAGTGAACCCCTTATAACAAACTCTCTGTATAGCAGAAACCTCTCTATAACAGACTGCTTTTGAAGGTCCAGATAGACGGCTATGTATATAAAATAACCTCTGAATGGTGGAACCCTCTGTACAGCAAACCCCTTTTGAGTTCCCAAAGTGTCTGTTATAGAGATGTTCCGCTGTATTGCTTACAAGCACCATGAAATGATGCAAACACACGATAAGAGTTCACAGCCGTGGAAATTTGGATTAGACTCTTGTGCAATGGCAAAACATGGCCGCCCGCGAATATGAAAACGTGAAAATCGCTATACCTAAGATCTGCAAAAGTTTCACCCACGGAAACTAAAGTGTATGCGGTAACTTACGCATGCAAACCACGCCCACGTCTTCACCATGGAAACAGTTGTGGATTCCGAACCCTCTGTGCTTGCAGAGGGCAAGAGATGGTTCGGATCCAGTACACCTCACATCATCAAACAGGATGGTACCGGTTCCGGGTCCAAACGTTGTCTTCCTCAAGCCCCCTGGGAACCCAAGCTGCCGACAAACTACATCTGTGTTGTTCGCACGCCATAGGTCGTCGCATACTGTGCCCCACTCTGCTCGGAAAAGAATCTCCACTCTTCCTTCATTGCTATTGTTACTGCCAACCAGTCGTATGGGAGGAATCTCTTTCTTATCTGCATCAATGAGCGAGGTAGAGTCAAACTCTGTTAGTAAGTGCCTGGGTTAGTGAGTACTCCTGGATAGTAAGTACTTAGGTTGGTGAGTACTCCTGGATAGTAAGTGCCTGGGTTAGTGAGTACTCCTGGATAGTAAGTACTTGGGTTAGTGAGTACTCCTGGATAGTAAGTGCCTGGGTTAGTGAGTACTCCTGGATAGTAAGTACCAGGGCTAGTGAGTACTCCTGGATAGTAAGTACCTGGGTTAGTGAGT
>CAUJGJ010000332.1:4105000-4112500 GCA_963170055.1 Halisarca cf. caerulea | reverse complement strand
CTGAATTGCAGACACCCCTCTAATCCAGATCCCTGAATTGCAGACACCCCTCTAATCCAGACCCCTGAATTGCAGACACCCCTCTAATCCAGATTCCTGAATTGCAGACACCCCTCTAATCCAGATCCCTGAATTGCAGACACCCCTCTAATCCAGATCCCTGAATTGCAGACACCCCTCTAATCCAGACCCCTGAATTGCAGACACCCCTCTAATCCAGATTCCTGAATTGCAGACACCCCTCTAATCCAGATCCCTGAATTGCAGACACCCCTCTAATCCAGATTCCTGAATTGCAGACACCCCTCTAATCCAGATCCCTGAATTGCAGACACCCCTCTAATCCAGACCCCTGAATTGCAGACACCCCTCTAATCCAGACCCCTGAATTGCAGACACCCCTCTAATCCAGATTCCTGAATTGCAGACACCCCTCTAATCCAGATCCCTGAATTGCAGACACCCCTCTAATCCAGACCCCTGAATTGCAGACACCCCTCTAATCCAGACCCCTGAATTGCAGACACCCCTCTAATCCAGACCCCTGAATTGCAGACACCTCTCTAATCCAGACCCCTGAATTGCAGACACCCCTCTTATGTGGACACATGCCACTGGAACCAAACACATAATTCACTATGCTTTGCCATAGGCCATCTTCAACCCCTGAAATGTGGACACCTCAACAATCAGGACAGTCATTTCTGGTCCCAAGGTGTCTGGAATAGCGATGTCCCACTGTATAGGTATTCAGATTCCCTTTGATATCAAGGTTCCCCCTAGGTATTGGGATTCCCCCTAGGTATTGGAATTCCCCCTACCTATCCAGTAGCACAGTGTACATTATACCTTGTGTCATGGTGAGTGGGTAGATCAAAGGAAAAAAGTGTTTTATAAAAACTCTACAAACCACTTTTGATTTACTATACAGCACACTTGCAATCAAGTCTTTCAGAAGTCCTGATGAACAATTAACTTCATTTCCCTTGGCCTTTCACCATTGCACAAGATCATAGGCCAATGTATGGGACAAACTCATTAGCACCATCCCATGACACAAGTTAGTTGTGTCCCTCCCAAGTAGGATGTGCAGCCATACAATCACACTTTCCTTGATCACCTCGGGCTGACGCCCTCAGTGATCAAGGAAAAGTGTGACTCGTATTAGCTGTACATCCCACTTCGAAGGGACACAACCACTACATATTACCATGTCTCCCTTTATGTGTATGACGAAAAGTGAGATTTACAAAGCAGAGGGGGAGGTACAAATCTGAAAGTTTGATTTGCAGTGTTTAAATTCCCATTATTCTACAGTACCTCTCTGTATATCTAACATGGGAGAGCCATGTGGTGAATGCTTCTCTTGTACATGCACGTATGCATACACACACACACACACACACACACACACACACACACACACACACACACACACACACACATACACACACACACACACACACACACACACACACACACACACACACACATACACACACACACACACACACACAGACACACACACACACACACACACACACACACACACACACACACACAACATGCAGACATGCACACACAATACACAAGCAAATGCATACACACACACACACACACACACACACACACACACACACACACACACACACACACACACATACACACACACACTTGCACACACGACTCCTGCATCTTCAGTATGGTCACAATTGTGGTCCCCCCAACCACCATGGAAACACTGCCCCAGATTCTCTTCGTCCCCTTTACACTCCACGTTGTCCAGCCAGATAGGGTCCTTGCCCGAACCGAACTCGGACTTGGTTGATTTTCTGATTGCCAAATTGTAGCCCAGTTGCTGGCATATGACTGTGGCCTCTCTCATGTCCCAGAAGTCGTCGCAAATGGTACCCCAAGTTCCATTGTAGAGCACCTCAACACGGCCCTCTGCAGTGCGGTTGTCAAGGGATGGGGTTCCCCCAGCAAGACGCACGTCAACTCTAATGATCTCATCTGTACAATGAAGATTATGTGTGAAATGTTTGCCTATCTTTACATGTTACAGAGGAAATTTCTTAGTGAGTATCTGGTTTAGCACATACGGTACGTACCCCTGGATATAGAACACACTCCTCACTCTCTCCCTACCTCATGTACAGTACACAGACTAGTACACACTCCTCACTCTGTCCCTATCTCATGTACAGTACACAGACTAGTACACACTCCTCACTCTGTTCCCACCTCATGTACAGTACACAGACTAGTACACACTCCTCACTCTGTTCCCACCTCATGTACAGTACACAGACTAGTACACACTCCTCACTCTGTCCCTACCTCATGTACAGTACACAGACTAGTACACACTCCTCGCTCTGTCCCTACCTCATGTACAGTACACAGACTAGTACACACTCCTCGCTCTGTCCCTACCTCATGTACTGTACACAGACTAGTACACACTCCTCACTCTGTCCCTACCTCATGTATAATTCAATCATACTATGCATATGTGGGCACATGTACACATACACATGCTGTCTTGTACACACCTCCGCACACTACTCCTGCATCTTCGTTGTGGTCACAGTTGTGGATGCCCCACGGACTGCGAGAGCAGTTGGAGATGGTGGGCTCCCTGCCACTGCAGGCCACATTGTCCAGCCATATTCTTCCTGAACCAGCACCAAACTCTGCTGAAATGGTCCGACGTATTGCCACAACGTAGCCAAGCTGTTTGCAAGCGACTGTAGCATCCTTCAAATCCCAGATATCGTCACAAATAGTACCCCATTCTCCGTTGTGGTAGATTTCAACACGACCTTCGCTTGGTGTAGTGCCTCCAACAAGTCTCAGGATTCCGTCAGGATAGGCTGGAAAGTATGAGCAATATTATGTAGTGTGCACCTGTGTATCTGTGTGTGTGTGTGTATCTGTGTGTGTGTGTGTGTGTCTGTGTGTGTGTGTGTGTGTGTGTGTGTGTGTGTGTGTGTGTGTGTGTGTGTGTGTGTGTGTGTGTGGTTAGTGACCTGGATAGTAAGTACTTGGGTTAGAGAGTACTCCTGGATAGTAAGTACCTGAGTTAATGATTACTCCTGGATAGTAAGTACCCGGGTTAGAGAGTATACTCCTGGAAAGTAAGCACCTGAGTTAGAGAGTACTCCTGGATAGTAAGTACCAGGGTTAATGAGTACTCCTGGATAGTAATTGTCTGGCCTGCTACGACCGTCCCACATACGCGCCAGCGCCTATGTGGGACTGTCGTAGCAGGCCAGACTAGCAAAACCACTGAAAGCACCTTGGATAGCAAGTACCTCTGATAGTGAGTATATATTATGTACCTATTTTGCCTTCCCTTGAGGGTACTTACTATCCAAGTTCTACTGTACATACATAATAAACACACCAATCACAAATAGCGGTGTACTGTGTGCAATCAAGCAGCTATACGTGCATGACGCCGGCCGCCTTCTGACATCAAACAATCCATTGAATGTTATTCTACCAAGATTAATAGAATAACATTCAATTAATCTTATTAATATTATGCTGTGTTCGCAATAGGAAATTCAAAATTACTGCAGACACAAGATAATTAGAAGAAATTAAACACATAATAACAATATTATTATTATTTTTTGGTTGTTATTATTGACATGTTACTCAACTCTATAACATGAAGGTGTGTCTCCGGGCAACCTGAATTGGTAAACAAGTTAATTACTGATTCTGTTACACAACTATTCATCTTTGAGGATTCAAAGTTTACACATTTTTGGGCTTCCATGTGTAGGCTGCTCTCATTCAAGGGGCTTGGTTAGGCAGACGAGTCGCATGCAGTCACCATACAGCCTGTATGCAGGTTACATGGTAACTGCAACAGTACCGTACTGCACATAGATGACAATTTATACAGGCTACATAGTAACTGCAACAGTACCGTACTGCTCACTTATTTAGATGACAATTTATACAGGTTACACTTTAACTGCAGCAGTACCACAATGCTTACTTAGATGACAATTTATACAGGTTACACTGTAACTGCAACAGTAACGTATTGCATGCTTGCTTACAGTAATTGACAATTTACAAAGATTACATTATAATTGTAATAGTATTGGAACACTCACTTATGTTAGGTCCAGTTGTTGGTACTGCTGTTGGAGTAGGAGTGGATGTGGGAACGGAACTTGATATACCTAAACCTGGTTGAGTTGAACTGGAAGTTGGGATTGCTAAACTGGTAGTTGGAACTGGTTTGGGAGTACCTACCATGGACAAAAAAAACAACACAAGTTAACATATGCCCCCCCATGCACACATCACATGCAAACACACACACACACACACACACACACACACACACACACACACACACACACACACACACACACACAGACACACACACACACACACACACACACACACACACACACACACACAAACATACACACACACACTCACAGAGAGAGAGAGAGAGAGAGAAACACACACACACACACACATACACACACACACACACACACACACACACACACAAACATACACACACACACTCACAGAGAGAGAGAGAGAGAGAGAGAGAGAAACACACACACACACACATACACACACACACACACACACACACACACACACCTGTACATCTGATAGCTACATCTTCACTGTGCACGCAGTTATGCCGACCAAGTGAGAGATGTTTGCAGGTTAAGATGTCCTCCTCGTCGCCCTGACATTGAACTTGGTCCAACCAGATCTTCCCCACTGCCGGATGTCCACGAGTGAAACGTGAAAGAAGTTCCCCTCTCAAATTGGAATGCCCCAGCTGTCTGCAGATGACAGTGGCCTCGCGTGCGGTGAACTCGTCATCACAGATTGTCCCCCACTCCCCACGAATACGTACCTCCACACGACCTTCAAGTCTGTTTGTCCCATGGACCAGGCGAATATCCGATATCACCTTAGTGGGATGGTCTGCAGTTCAGCGAAAGGTAGGAGTGGGGTTGTCCAATTATTAGGCCAAAATGTGCAAAGATATTTCCCATGTGTTTTGCTATACACAGAATCTGATGCTACAGGGTTTGGACTGAGGTACAGAATTTACAATAGAGAGGTTAGCACTACGTAAAATGTTACGCAATAAGCTTACTACGTTTTGCGTGGAAAATAAGAATGTTCTTAGTAACGGTTTTGACGTATCAAGTTATCTTAGTACGTTCTTGCTCTACGTCTGTAAGCCTCGTGGTGGTGCTCTCTCTTTTCCTCCTCTAACTGCTGCTGTTTAGCCTAGCGTTCCGTTTCTGATAGTAAAAGAATGTCTTCATGTCCCGAATCTCCCTCAGAATTGCCAAAAACTTGCAAAAAATATTCGTCCACTTTCTGTATCACTATAACGTTACATACAAAGCATTCGATGTTGCTAAAACGAAAAATGTACTAATTTTTGAACATACCTATCAGCTTACTACGTAGTGTTTACGCTATGCTAAACCTCTATAATAATTAGCAGTGTGTGCGAACGCTTGAACATACGAATGTAAGTGCCATCAAATGTGAACAGAACAAGAAAGATTGGCCCCTATACACAGGTTACAATGTGTTGTTTAGTGTAACCTGGGTATGATGGCCACCCCTGGAACTCAGCCAGGCGGTTGCTGTTGGCAGGTGGATGCTTTGTAAACACAATGCATTACTACCAACTTCATTCTGGCCAAGAGGTACGTGTGACTGGTTTGGATGGACAGCTCCCATGCACAGTGGCCACTATAGACAGGTGGGCGGCTCATGTACTGTAGTGGCCATTATAGATAGGTGGGCGGCTCGTGTACTGTGTGGTCACTATAGACAGGTGGACACCTTGTATACTGTGTGGCCACTACAGACAGGTGGGTACCTCATATACTGTTGGGGCCACTATAGACAGGTGGGCGGCTCGTGTACAGTAGTGGCCACTATAGACAGGTGGACGGCTCATGTACAGTAGTGGCAACTATAGACAGGTGGGCGGCTCGTGTACAGTAGTGGCCACTATAGACAGGTTATACACCATACACATGACCCTGTCAAGTCCAACGCTACAGGTGTGTTTGATTAACATCTGCCACCTTGTGAAATATGTCAACACCTGTTCTACATGTACCCATACATGGAGGTCAGAGTAGGAGGATTGCGACTGCAGTCAAAATGGTCAAATAAAGGATCAATCATTGTTAGCAGCTACAAGTGAAACTCTTATTAATTTCCACTGTTAAAAGGTAAAATGAGTAACAAGAGTCACCATTGCATTGACTAGAAAGGCTTGCTAGGCACACACCCATAAAGAGCTGGTTTGAAAGCTGAAAAAAAGCAATAATGGTAGCCAAGACAAGCTACCAAATTGTGATTAGGTGTCCTTCGATCAAATTGATTTGTACAAAAACAGACCACAGAACAGACAAAACTGAAGCCTTTTTGAAGCAAGGAAGCCTGCAGGGATAGCAGGGTAGTCAAAGGAGGCATGTGCCGGAGTCAACCTCTGTATAGGTGGTTGTTGGTTTATCTGCTAAACACAGTTGTCGTCAACACCAGAGGGTTCTAAAGGGACAAGTAGATTATTGTTTGATTGAGCAATCACGTACCATAGATAAATCTTCAAAAATCAATCAATAGGGCGTTTCGGCCACGTACACCTTCGATCATCAGCCAACATACAAATCTTGATGATAACAAATGATTTGTGTATTGGCTGATAAACGTCTGCATGGCCGAAACATCCTATTGATTGATTTTTGAAGATTTGTCTATGCTATGTGATTGCTCAATCAAATAATGATCTACTTGTTATAGTTATAATAATAATAATAATAAATAAATAATAAAATTATATAAAAATCATATTAATTAGGCCTTGTAATCATTTTTTTTCATTTTGTGCTGTCTGTAATAATTATCTGCATGTGTTTAGTAATTTCTGTTTGTGTTTGTGATTAGTATATTATATTAATTATCTATGTATCTAGTGTTTAATTTTGTTGTACACACCTGTTGTTCTTGTCTCATCCTTTAACATTTTATCAATGTATTAATTGAAATAATAATAATAATAAATAATATTAATTGTATCCTGAAAAAATATAATCACTATTACTTGTTATAGTTGAATGTAGCAATGAGCCTCTATGACATATTCTAAAGAGACCTTCTGCCATCACCACAGACACAAACTGAAACCTGAACAATTTACCCAACATTCAACTCCCTAGGTGACAGACTACAAGGGTTACATGTCAGACACGTTAGTAATTTGCTCAAATGTTCTGTCCACTTCGGCATCCCCTATACCGATATGTATGTATGTACACACTCAACCCTCCAAACCGAGGATACCTCCACATACAGGACCTTATTGTGGTCCCAATGGTGTCCTTATTACAGAGGTTTTACTATACAGGACAGCTTACTGTGATCCCAATGGTGTCCTTATTATAGAGGTTACACTGTGTATGGATATGTGTA
>CAUJGJ010000332.1:4087500-4097500 GCA_963170055.1 Halisarca cf. caerulea | reverse complement strand
AAATCTTGCATTTCACTGCACAGTGAATTCTCATTAATCCGTCACTGCTTTATCCCCCAAACCCTTTTATCCACCATCGTGCAATTATGTGCATGAATTGATTGAAAAGGAATTTGGATAATTTGCCAAACTCGATCATCAATCCGCCCTGGTGTATATACCAGGCCAGTCATGGTATATATACATACTATAAGTACTGTATGTACATGTTGGAGATGCTGGCTGCCGCACTACATATTGGAGATGCTGGCCGACACACTAAATGTCGGAGATGCTGGCTGACACACTAAATGTCGGAGATGCTGGCCTACACTCTAAATGTCGGAGATGTTGGCCGACACACTAAATGTTGGAGATGCTGGCCGACACACTAAATGTTGGAGATGCTGGCCGACACACTACATGCTGGAGATGCTGGCCAATGTACTGCATACTGTGTGTACATCCTAAAACAGAATGTTCCATGAAATAATCATTGATAAGCAACTAAGGAAAGTGGACCCAACTGTACATATGCACTGTACAGTACATAAGTATATACATATGTATAGATGTATGTACATACTATCTATACTATACTATACTATAATAAACTATACTATACTATATATAGTACTATACTACACTATACTATAATATTATGTACTACTACAGTATGCTATATGTGCACACACATACATGCTCCAAGTGATGTTTGGATTGAGTGAAAGGAACACAGAGAACTGAGGATCATCTCTTTGAATCTACTTGTGCGGGAAAGTGAGATGGCCTGGTTCATTAATTTGGTAATTCATAGAAAACGACAAAATCAAACAAGCAATTGCCAACAAGACATGGGTAAGTGGAAGATTCAAGATTCACTCAGTATAGTCTACAACAATGGGAGATCTCCACATGTGGGTAGACTATAGAGGTCCACTTGGAACAGCCTACAATGATGGGGAGATCTCAACATGTGGGTAGATCAAAGAGGTCCACTCAGTACAGTCTACAATGATGGGGAGATCTCAACATGCGGGTAGACTATAGCGGTCCACTCAGTACAGTCTACAATGATGGGGAGATCTCAACATGTGGGTAGATTATAGAGGTCCACTCAGTACAGTCTACAATGATGGGGAGACCTCAACATGTGGGTAGACTATAGAGGTCCACTCAGCACAGTCAAAAATGATGGAGAGATCTCAACATGTTGGTAGATTATAGAGGTCCACTCAGTACAGTCTATAATGATGGGGAGATCTCAACATGTGGGTAGATTATAGAGGTCCACTCAGTACAGTCTACAATGACGGGGAGATCTCAAAATATAGGCGCTTAAGCATAATCTAGAGTGTATATTTCCTCAGCAACACATGTGCTGAACCTGATCCAACCACTGACAGAAATGTGTGCTACCCTAGGGTACCTGCATGGCTTTAGGAACAAATCTTCCTCATGCACCACTATATCCCCCATTGGGGATGCTTAGCCAACTAATAGCACACATGCACACACACACACACACACACACACATACACACACACACACACACACACACAAACACGCACACACACACACACAAAGGATTGTTGGTTACCCATTAACCTTGTGAGGCTTCATGAAAGGCAGGCCAACCAAACCTGATCCAGACTGACTGGAATCGCTACATTAATTAACCTGCAACAGACCAACTGTGAAACAATCATCATGCATGCTACAATTTGTCAAATAACACTGCGTTGTCTGCACATGTGTACACACTAGACAACACACCTGTACACACACTCGATTGACAACACACCTGTACACACACTTGGCAACACACCTACACACACACTCGGCAACATACCTGTACTGTACACACACTCAACAACACACCTGTACACACACTTGATTGACAACACACCTGTACACACACTCGACAACACACCTGTACACACACTCGGCAACACACCTGTACACACACTCGGCAACACACCTGTACACACACTCCACAATACACCTGTACACACACTCCACAACACACCTGTACACACACTCGGCAACACATCTGTACACACACTCGACAACACACCTGTACACACACTCGGCAACACACCAGGACACACTTGGTAACCCATTCAGCAACACATGTGTGTATGTATACACTCAACACTTCTGTATAGCCTCCTACATAGCAACACACAGAAACAGTACATACACACATACTAAGCAACACATCTGCACCTTCTTAAACAGTATTATAGCAACACACACAAACAGTACATACACACATACTAAGCAACACATCGCACCCTTACAGTATTATAGCAACACACACAAACAGTACATACACACATACTAAGCAGCACATCGCACCCTTACAGTATTATAGCAATACACACAAACAGTACATACACACATACTAAGCAGCACATCGCACCCTTACAGTATTATAGCAACACACACAAACAGTACATATACACACACTAAACATGCAAAGCAGACAGGAGCATGCAGACAAAACTGAGAACCATGTAAGCTAGGCTAAATTCTGAGGATAGTTTACGTCATAAATCTAATCAAATAATTAGATATGACTTGAATTAAATTTCATTCAATTATGTCCCTATATTATATATCAGCAAATGAATTCAAAGAAATTGTATCCCAATTGGAGAGAAATGAGACACCATTGGCTGCATGGGTGCTGTACAAATACTGTTGATTGTTATTGTTATTGGGTGTTACCATGGCTACCCACTCCAAACAAACCTGATGATAATGGGAGGTGTGGCATGGGTTGATTGACACAGGCTCTTCAGTTTCAGTTTAGCTCGAGATGCACAACTGACTATTGCACGACCATAGGAAGTTTTCTATAGAGCAAGTGGTGTCAGTGGGTGAATGCTACAGTGTGTCAAATATTAATTTTGACAGATAACGCACACTTTGATAAGAGAATAAAGCAAGCAACAGCCGTGCAGTTGTGAGGAACTAACATGGTTGTGAGACCTAACCACGATGGGCGAATATAGGTACCGCATACAGTTGGATCACAAGGATCTAATTCATCCAACCACGTCCACCCCTGCTAAATATGTGGGAAACACTAGGTGTTGGACAAATCAGGTGAAATCACATACAACTAGTGATGGGGATTCACAATGGAGGGTCAGATGAATTCAAGATAAAACAGTGTTGGATAAACATGTGACTGTGCGTACCTGTGATGTCAAGTATGTACATAAGTCTATGTGTGTGCACAATAAAATTGAAAATGGCATAATACATTTGTGCACATGTGCATCCATGTCCAGTGATGCCTTCAGGATTTTCTTGAGAGGGGGTTGGGAAAACTGGGTATCAGAGTGTGTGTGGGTGTGGGTGTGTGTGGGGGGTGGAGGTAGAGGTAGGGGCCCTTCATGTTAACCCAGTGGGTCCATGGGTAAAAGGACATGTGCATGAGCCCCATTGGAGAGAGGGTGAAAGCGAATACAGTAGAACCTGCATAATCCGGCAGCCATTGGGGAATGAAAATCAGCGCTGGATTAGCAGGTTGCTGGATTATAGAGGTCAGTTTGCATGGCAAAAATTATCATGCTCGGTGCCAGAGAATCTCGGCCAGTTTATAGGTGAATGCTGGCGTATATAGAGGTGCTGGATTAGGCAGAATCACTGTACTCCCACCTCCCCACAGATCATAAAGGACACGTGTTGTTTGCACACATGCACTCATGTGTGGTGCACATCACCATGCATGCAATCAATGCGTGCATGTGTGTGTCCACACATGCGTTGTACCATGTGTGCGTGTGCGTGTGCGTGTGTGCGTATGTGTGCGTGTATGTGCGCGCGAGCGCGTGTGTGTGTGCAAGTGTGCATGTGTGCATATGTATGCGTGTGTGTGTGTTTGTTTGTGTAGAGGAATTAGAAGTAGGCTCCTGGGGATATGAGAATGTGATTACTTGCAACTCCTTAAAAGCATGTACACATTACAGCTGCCTATTTATTTTACCAACACTACAAATTAATTAGAACATAAACTATTCTGGGAAATAAGTAAAAGGGATTCAACTACATACTTTAAGTTAATAACTTAATCATTTCTGCACATCTGTCTAGCCAGATCCATTTGAATGCCACTTAACATGAAATGATACAAACACGCTCAAGAACGGCCCCAGAACACCATCTTGTAACTGAAGTCTGTGGATCTGCAGCATATACAGTCATGCATGCTGTGCGAGTTTATCTTTGAGAGTATTTTCATAACATTTGCACACTCTTAGATGGTGTTTTGGTGTATACATGTATATATGCTATAGCAAAGACACTAGGCACCATCGATCAGTCTGTACAGTGAATTCTTTGTTGCAACCACTTCTACAAGATCAAATTTGAACATACCACCATTCAATTCGATCATGTAAATCCATGAATTTCAAGTAAGTGTCAGTAAGCAATACGTTAATGCCTATGCATGCATGCATATGTCTCTCTCTCTGTGTGTGTGTGTGTGTGTGTGTGTGTGTGTGTGTGTGTGTGTGTGTGTGTGTGTGCGTGTGTTCGTGTACACGTGCCTGTGTGTGTGTATGCAAGTGCGTGTGTGGGCTGTAAACAGCAGTCGGTCAATGGGCATTTTCTATACAAAACTACCACTGGGTGAATGTTATAGCCCTACTTGGGTTGGACAGTTTTAGTATTGACAAGATGGCACCACATAAATGAGTTTTCTCTGCTTTGGTTCGTACAGTGCGACCATAGACACTCTATACTTAGTCTAGTATAGTGACTATGATGTATGATACTCTATACTTAGTCTAGTATAGTGACTATGATGTATGATACTCTATACTTAGTCTAGTATAGTGACTATGATACTACATAGTGTCTATAGTCGCACCTCCCACAGTGGGCTCTCCCAAATAAGGGAATAATAAACCTCTCTACAAAGGACATGACTCGCAGTTCCAGGAAAATTCCTACAATACATTTCAAACCTCCCAAAGAGGAAAAACTCTACAAAGAACAAATCAGCTGAATTTTTGCCATCCACAAAGTGTCCTTTATTCGGAGGTCCCACTGTACATTCATTGTCAAGCATCCGACCAATGTTTGCACACACCCGAGCATATTGTGTTAATTTGCTATGACACATGTACTCGCAAAACTACAGCCTTATTAACAGTACTGTGTGTGTGTGTGTGTGTGTGTGTATGTGTGTGTGTACCTGTGCGTATAGTATTACTCATTTACATGCACAAACATATGCGGAGCAATCCCAAATGGAAATGCTTGAAATGGATCTAAATATACAGTGAATGTGTCCGCAACGCTAAACCACATTCTAGAGCAAGTGCTGCTATGCCAACCATCTTGAGATGTGAAGGATGAAGCAAAGACACATCTTTGTGCTTAAGAGGAAGACCTGCTGTTTATCCATAACAAAATGCAACATATACACACAGTACTTACTGCTACTATATTCACAAATGCAACTGTTACACACACACACACACACACACACACACACAGAGTCACTCACAAACTTCCACACACACACACACACACACACACACACACACACACACACACACACACACACACACACACACACAAACACACACACACACACACACACACACACACACACATACACACATACACACACACATACCACCACCACCGCCACCATCACTAAACCAAAAAACTACAACAATATGCATGCATGCAGCAATAGTACACAACACAGCTGCCAAAACATACAGATACGCTAGTGTCAGTGCGTGTGGCCGTTCACGGCCTGTCCCATGTGAGCCTGAACAAAGAATTCAGGATTCGCGAGTTTTGTAGTTACATATAAACACAGCGCCGACCTGCCGTATAGTCCTCGCTACAATAACAAACCCGGTGTGTGGTTTACAGAGTGAAGTGCCAAAAAGGCGCGCGTATGCAGCGATCGTCACCGTTTGAGCAAAATCAATCTACGCCATCTCAAAGGTGTGCGGTCAGAGGGCTACAACAGAGCAAGACAAGACCGCGCGTTGAAAACAACCGGACATCGTTACTAAAATTTGAAAAGAATAAGGACAGACACTCTACTACGACAGCAACCTTTACGAAAGAGCTGAAAACGTGAGTCAAACTACTAGAAATCGAACAGCACTACTTACCTGTTATGGAGAGCAAAACTGCCACAATAAACGCTAATGCTAGGCAGAGCGCCTTCTCCATTTTGACTAGGTACCACAAAGACACTGAAAATCACGGAGAACACCTCCACTACTCCTACCGGCTACCAGTAGAAAGAAACGTATACCTAAACTGATTTGAAAGCGGCAGGACAAGACTTATTATTAGTTAACGGTGAAGCCATATATAGACGTCCCACCACAGCCCTCGACACACACAATCTCTGAATGCAACAGAGTTGTTGTTTTTAGTTACAGAAATTACATAGAGTTAAGTGGTTCATTGTGCACTGGTAGTGTATACGGCGTGCTGAAGTAATCTAATAAAGCATGCAGCAAATGATGATGATTCAGGAATGAGATTTTGTGTAATGTGTAATTACACGGCTGATCAATTAGTCAATAATTAATATACTTCTATATATTGGCCGGCTAGCTCCTGATTGAGTATTGTACACTTAATCAATAGTATTATAATATTATCAATATTTTTGCATGTTGCAAATAAGTTTTATGCTAGGACCACACCCACTTACTTATATGTATATATCTATTATATATATATATATATATATATATATATATATATATATATATATATATAATGTACACATTGCATGCATGTGGAAAGCATATTTTTTACTTTTATATGCATAATATTATGTATACAATATTCAGCTGAGAGCAATTCTACGTTCCAGTGAAATGACATGCAGGTCTGATCACTTCAGCAGGAAATGAGGAGCACATGACAATACCTGCATGACCATCGGCCATTTATTGACATAAAAGTATTGAGTCAGACAGACCCATTATTAAAAGCAAACTGTTATTAGCACTTGTTATAAATTTAAGTGAACCACCTGCTCATAAGGGCATTGAGTCCATTCACAAAGAACAGTCACTTGTTTATAAATGCCACTTAGTAATATAAAATTTACAAATTCATTTTATTTTGTGTGTGCATGTAGTGGCTTTGAAGATCAAGTTGATCTCTCTGACCTCCGACACAAATCTTAAATTGAAAGATGAAAGTAAACATTGCGGGTGTACAAAACTGCATTATTATGCATTCATTAGTAATTATTTTACAGTTGCTTTTTATCACCTATACTTTTCAAATCTGCAATAATCCTACTGTACACTATACTACTGCTCCCTCCATTAATCCAGTTCCTTCACTTTATCCACAATTTCATCCAGAATGGATGTGTTCGGATAAGTGAGGTCTGACTGTAGTAGCCATTTTGCCAAAGGTCTCCAAATTTAAGATAATTACCGAATCCACTGCTGCAGCAGAGATTACTACAAATTTACAATCATCCCATTCACCAAATTTCTTCAAGTTGCAGAGGTTTAATGGTTACCCCCAAAGAATACCATGCCCATGCATGTAGGTATGCATACATGCACCACACAATGCACTGAACTGAACCACAAACAGGAACACCACCAATGATATGTATATATAGGGAAAAAACTTGTGGTTAAATAACAGTGAACAGTGAACCCTGCTATTCAGCACACTTGAAAATCTGGATATATCTGTATAAATTGGACACTTATAGGTTATTGTCCCAAATTCATGATTCATATATGACTGACGTGCTGGGCCAACCCTGGAAAATCAGGACACCTCTGTAATCAGGACACTTTTGGTGATCCCTATAAGGAGTCCACATGCATTGTACATGCAGGATCCACTTACTCTGTATATGTGCATGTGTGTGTGTGTGTGTGTGTGTGTGTGTGTGTGTGTGTGTGTGTGTGTGTGTGTGTGTGTGTGTGTGTGTGTGTGTGTGTGTGTGTGTGTGCATGTGTGTGTGTGTGTGTGTGTGTGTGTGTGTGTGTGTGTGTGTGTGTGTGTGTGCGTGCGTGTGTGTGTGCATGCGTGCGTGTGATATTTTCTTGTCTTTCAGCTCTGATTACAAGCATTCAGTCTATAGATAAGAAAATTATAACAAACTAAAAGGAAAACCTCTATTGGCATGTATACAAAAATTATAGATTGAGTTCATCATCACAGAATGACATGCAGGATGCTAGTAAGATGAATAATTTCCATTCTATGAGGGAAACAAGGTACAACATTGTACATGCCATTAATGTAAAACAGATGAATAATTTCCATTCTATGAGGAAACAAGGTAGAACATTGTACATGCCATTAATGTAAAACAGAATAAGCACTTAGCCTTTCAGTCATCATACGAACCAACTTTCAAATTTGTGAGTTTTTTTAGAATTATAAATGATAACTAAAGCTAAAAATAAGGAATTCCACCCATATTATGTCAGTAATTAATGCTACAACAACTAACTGCATGACATCACACAGTTCAGTGTGTGTGTGAGCAATTAGTGCCATAGCCAGTATTATCAGGACTTGGCTGGGATGATGCAATAGGTGAAGCCATACATATGATGGTCATGTGATCCCGGAAACTTCATAAATACACAAGCAGAGTGTCTGCTATATATCTGGTGTACACATGCATGGGATGCATGTGAGTGCATTATTCTCCTTGGTTACCACATGTGCACTCGGGGTTAGCAAGACGGGTCACAGTCAGCATACACGCTACACCACGCACTTGGTCATCACACACTCCTAGGGACGTGCATGGTCAGCCTGTACAATACTGATAACAGTGGAACTGGTCGATCTATATAGTGTACACTTTGGTAAATGGAAAATGTTTTTATTTAAATTTTCGTACATGGCATAACAACCTAAATGGACCCACAAAACAGTCTGCTATGAAGAGGCTGCGGCAATTCAGGGAGTTTGCTATAAGAGGTTCACTGTATTTACTACTGATGAATTTGGAACATTCAATGGTCGGTTTGGCTGTGCATGCTAACATTACCAACAGCCATGCACACACAGTACAATGCATAGAGCATATCCTGGTACAGTGGAACCTCTGTAATCCGACACCTCTATCATCCAACATTCTCTCCAATCCAACCATGTTATGAGGTACAGGTCACCATGTTTGACTGTACTAAGAAGCACCGGATAATCCGACAACCTCTGTAATCTGACATCAAATTTCAGTCCCATGGAGTGTCGGATTATGGAGGTTTCACTGTATTACTGTCTTTTGTCAGAGGATAAAAGACACTGCCAGTCCTCATGGGAACCAACTATATGGGGACATATTATAGTCCAACTCTTTGAAATGTACGTATTCATTATGTCCCACAAAAGTCTTCACACCAAGTGAGAACAGCGGCCGGGTGATGCTGCAGCCAGCCATTACGTGCTCTGCCACGAATTAATCCACCCATGATCAATTTGGCAAACTCTCCAACATTTGCAAGATGTGGATGAATTCTTGTCCGCTAAGCCCATGAACACTCTTTGTGGGTAGTAACTAACAATCAAGGGATCCTCTCAGTATGTATACAATGACAGTTGATAATGACAACTGAACGGAAGAAAATTTGAGTGTATGCCAAATGGTAATACCATGAAATCTGAAACATTATAATTAACATTATTATATTGATATCATATATTATTACATCAAGGTTAGTGTATTAGCAATGTTATTACATTACATAAGTCAAAGTACATGGTCAATTAATGATTTCCCTTTAATTTCCTGAAATATTATGTTACTTGTGGTCCTTGTAAACCCACAGCCATTCCGCACAAGGTACCGACATTGTGTGTATGACAAATACAATGCAGTATCGCACATATAGTCATGTGTACACACTCCAGTGTACACATGACTATCGGTATGATCGTGCATGCTCCAACAGTATATATCTGTGATATGACTGTGTGTTGTGTCCCTGTATGTGTGCGGCTATATGACTGTGTGTTGTGTCC
>CAUJGJ010000332.1:4077500-4085000 GCA_963170055.1 Halisarca cf. caerulea | reverse complement strand
TGTCTAATGTGTGTCTATTATTATGTGTCATGTGTCTAACTGTATAATTGTACCAATAAAATAGGTTGAATGTGTAATGTAGTTGACAAGATTATCTCATCAATGAAGCTATTTGAATGTGAGCAACAACAGATCATTAGCTGTATTCAGCACAAAACTGCTGTTAGGTTATGGTCGTAGCCACACACAGGGTGCCAGGTCGGCCACCGCTAGCCATCCTGACTCTTAATTGGTAGCAACATATCATAATACCTACAATGGAGTCTTCACCACAATGAACACATGATCATAGTGAATTGAACAAATTAATGCTGTGGGGGTGCTCGTGGCTCAGTAGGTTAGCACATAAGTCTATCAAGCATTGAGCAAAAGACACCACTCCACCTGCGTGCCATTTGGAGTTTTTTTTCCCTGCACCCCCCTGCCACCAACCTGGGAACAACTGAGAAGATGACCTACTGCAGCCACCAAACAATTTGAATTTGATTTAATTTGATTGTGTGTGTGTGAGTGAGTGTGTGGGATATTGGGGGCCTTGGTAGTAGCCTCAAGCTAATGGCCACCCAGTTAAAATAAGGAATTATAAATTATTATTACAATGAAAAATATGGCCCTGTTCATGTTCTACTAAATTAAATTAAATAATTTTAATAATATTATGCAGTTTTCGCTGGCTACAGTGAATTTCTGATATGGTGAAGAACTTTCAGTGTCTGCCCAGCTTTAATGTTATGAAGTTTTACTGCACACAGTGGCACACATGTATAGTCTTGCATATCATTATAGGAAACTTCTTCGTGGCTAGGTTTTTGCATTTCTGATCAATCGGCAACTACACTAGCCGCATGCAGACAACAATTATTTCTTTTAAAATGAAATGCTGGAAAGAAATTGTTGTCTGCAGCTAGTGTAGTTACTGATTGATCAGAAAAGTCTTGTTAGTATATTATGTATAATCTATTAATCTGCTGTATTTAGCTTGCCCATGCATGCATGTTGCATCAACACGTCCTGGTTATATCTAGCTGGGTTCATTGCACCCACATCTGTTATCTGCCATTGGACTTCCTGTACCAACATCCCTCAATTAATAATCTTTCCAATCCAGCTAATTTAAAGATTTCTGTCTGCAGACCTATAGTCTATCACTATATATTATTGTACTAAATTGTTAAATTAAATCATCTGTCAATGAATGTCCTTTGAGTCATGATCATATCCACTGGCAGGCAGTTTTATAATCACTGCAATGCAAACAGTTTACTATGGTCCTATATACTGTACCATCTAATATGCTAACCTATAATTTTCATGGGGTGAAACTTTATGCTGATCTTGGCTTTTAGCGATTTTTGCGTTTTTATATTCGCATACAGCCATGTTTTGCCACAGCACAAAAGCCCAATCTAATTTTTCATGGGTGTAAAGTTTTGTAGATGGCTGGAAATCTGCAAAAACCGCAAAAGTTTAGTCGAGCGAAAATTGAAGTGTATAAACGGCATTACTGTGCTAAGAGTCATAGCCTGCATGAACTTACAAGAGATACTATTAGTTAATAGAGGTCCTGGAGTAGATACCATAAAATCAGGTGTGAAGGTGTTCATCATTGAATTTGTGGCAGGATACTTTAATATACTTGACAAATTGAATGTAGTAATATACATGGATTTGAACTACATGCATAGGGCCTAGTTTCCACAATACGCACAGTATTACGCAATAATTCTGAATATCCATTGGCAGGAATATTTTGAATAAAATTTAATGTTGGTGAATCTGGCACCGATTCGATTGAAATGCTGCATGCTTGCAGAATTGTCTACAGTAACTATTATTAGTTATATAATGGTGTTCAGCTGTTAACGCGTTTGAGTGCTATATATGCATGATGCCCAAGGGCAAGTACGTATATAATACTCGAACAGATGAACGCCATTGTATAAGTGCTATATATCCCGCCCCAGGGCTCTTACAATAGGCAGGAAAACTGTTGTAATGATTTAGTAGGGACTAATTGATTATTAGCATTCACCGAATATGGGTGAGAGCTAGGGTAGACAGTTGAACATGCACTCAGTCTGGTGTATATATAGCCATAATAAGAAGCCTACTGGCCTCTTATTACAGTTAAACACCAGTTATGACTTTCACCCTTGTGTTAGTCTTGCGTAGCCAGACCCTTTCTCTCTCCTCATAAAAATGGAGGTGAAAGCGGTCTGGCTACGCGAGACTACCCTTGCGTGGTTACCCCGGAAATGGGGTATATATTAATATTAAATTATCAGGGTATCAGGATATCAGGCTGAGGGTATTCTTATTTACTCTGGGGAACCTTCAGCCAGAGGCTATTATACTATAAGTGGCACCCAGACTTAGACCAATAATAATAGAAGCAACGCTGCAAATTCGAAACTCACACATGTAAACAATAGGAGAGTGCTGAAAACAAATTATGGCCTATAGGCTTGTATTATGCAGTCATGCATGCAGCTATAAGAGAACTTTGGTCAGGGCTATGCTATGATGCAGTATAATTATCATTAAGGTATGTGCATGTGCTTATAGGCTAATCAAAATCACACATTCACATGTACAAAACCATCCCACTCGTCCACCGAGTCACACACACACACACACACACACACACACACACACACACACACACACACACACACACACACACATGCGCGCACACACACACACATGCGCACACACACACACACACACACACACACACACACACACACACACACACACACACACACACACACACATATATTATACATACATATGTATACACTGCACAGCATACCAGTTCTGTAAATCGGCAAATTCCTGGTCAGAATCAATCATAATGAAGCCCTTTATCACCCTAGCCATGATTTAATACCCAGCTAGGAAAACATACTACGCGGTAACCAAACCAGAACAGATTTGTCCTCCCACGCACTACTGAAGCCTAGCCTGTGGGACCGCCGCATTAACGGGCGATTAGGCTACTGGCTTCCAGTACAGTATAGTACTTCGCCAAGGTGACCTCAAGCACGCCCTCATGACTTCAATAGCATCAAACGGTCGTCGACTCTCACATGTACTCCACTTCCTCCGTCGACGACATCCCGACTTCTTTATATCACTGGAGGTTATAAAGTAACATCAAATCTACGACATCATTCACCGCAAGTGTCTGCTAATGATGAAGCAGCAGACAGCGGGCACTGCGTCATATCTATGGTCATAATCAACAGCACCGTCGGCCCAGGAGTCGTCGCACGGGCGACAATTAAAGCGACTTACAGAAGTCCTTGTAGTTAGTGTAATAGCGGGAAAACACCGCAAGTAGTCTAGTAGCAAAAACCGCTGGAATCCGCGGGCCGTTCGTTCACTGTAATAAAAGAATTATATACGGTACGCGCAGCAGTACGGAGACTACATGCTCCCCTTATTGAGCGGTGGATGGGTGGTCTCGCGGGTCCAGCCATTTTTGAGCCTGCCCCCTGATCAGGGAGGGGAGGGTAAGGAAATGGTCTGGCCCCATTAGACTAATAGGAGAGTAGCAGAGGGGGCTATGTATGATTGCGACCTGCAAGATGGAATCACTTGACTGTCCCTTCACTCACCACCTTGCTAGTCTGGCAGTCCAGACCCATTGTTCACATGCAGCTTAATGTTTCTGACATCACCACCCCCATGTACCCAAATCTGTAGGGCTGGGTCCGCGGGTACCTGCATGGACTACCTCCTTGCACACATGGTGAACATACATAGGGACTATTGGTCTAGCGTGCCAGACATGGGGAAGATTATATCTGTGGGCATTAGTCTAAATTGGTTCCAGACTCACTACACTTTGTGATGCCATATGCATGTCACCTCAATTTGTGGTGTTATTACTATACATGCATGAAGTGTACATGCACTTTACAACACATACATTTCTGTGATTTGCAATAATAATATTGTTGCCATAAAGACACATCAACAGGAGAATGTATAATTAAGCTGAAGTATACACAGAAACGGTGTAAGTTTAACATATACTGAAAGTCAGCCTTTACGGGAATTCGCACAGCACAGCTAGTCATAATCCAACCTCTACCGATTGATCAACGTCTCATGTGGGATTGAACGGGCCTAGCAGCTAAAGGACATACCAAACACATGTTCACTTCACAGATGTGCATGCATGCAGTTTTCTGGCTCGATATCAACTGATATGAACAGGTAAACTACCACAGGTAGTAACCACTATGTAAAAGGTCCTCACATAAATGTAAACTCTGGGGAAGATTTAAATGCTCCACCGCACCACATTAATTTAATGAATAAAAAGCAGAAGTTACAAGCAATGAAACTCCAGTAAATCAACACAGATAAAGGTGTACCTCTGTACACATCATCCATTACAGCATAATTTAACATGCAGTTGGTACTTCTTATATAGCAAGAACATAAAGAATTCTGAGATAATCCTTCACTTATGGATAAAGGTTTGCCCAGCGGACATGACATGCGGCCCTATGCGATGGGCACTGCCAATGACACCAGTGTGGACCTGTTTGTGCACAGGCTGGGAACCCTGGGGAAACAGAACGATGTTCCGACTCAGCGAAAACCTCTGGTTTGCTGGCGAAGGGGCCACTACTGGTTGGGGTGGGACTAAGTGTACACCGACCTGCGCTGGTTTCTTGCTCTGTATGAGCACTCCATTTCCCAGTTCGGGGGAAGGGGGGCGCTTAGCAGCAAAGGGGAGAACAGCCTTACCACCCGTAGCCTGCATCACACCAGGTGAAAGCTGTGATGCGGACACTAATGATGTCGGGATTGCAACAGGCTGTACTGGCTGGCTTGGGTGCTGAAGTGGTGGCGTATAGCCCTGGGAAATGAGCTGGTTGGGTAGCATCATATACACATGACGGGATGCATCAGAGTCCTGCTGTGTCATCCTCTTCATCTGCTGGGCCAGGTGGTCAGGATTGCAAGCAGCTGTAAACGTGGAAACAGTGGGTTGGTTTGTGCTGGACACCGGAATAGGCTGAATGTACTTGCCTTGTTGTAGTGATTGCACCAACCCACCACCGTGTTGCACCAATCCACCACTGTGTTGCATAATACCTGATGTCTGTGTCTGGTAGTGAGGTGTGGGGTTGAGTACTTGGTACACTGAACTGGCTGGGAGCGATTGCAACGAGTGTGAGGACGAGGACTGCATGAATGAAGAAACAGACGAAGCAGGAAGAGAAAACCGCCTTCGAACAGCCAGAGAATTGCTGGAAGAAGCAGATGGGTCTGCAATGACAGACGTGCGAGAGTCTGCAATTGGAGCTGAGTGCTCTGAATGGCTACGTTTCTCACGCAATGTACACGGTTGTCTACTGAGAAGTTTGAAACTGTTGCTGTGCGTGGAGCCACAGGTGGCTGCTTCCACTTTCGTGATGTACACTTCTGCACTGGCATCATCACTAACTTTCTTGGTCTCATTGCAAGCCGTGGAAGGCTTTTTCACTTCTCTGACAAACATGTCACCACTGTGGACTGATTTGAACCGGGACAGATTCGACAGTGGCTTGGTGAGCTTGTTATCCTGTGCTAGAACGAAGTTTAGCTGATCCATCTCTGAAAGGTGTACCTCCAGACAAGCCCCCTTCAGTCGCTGCTGGTACAGTTCCATGCGAAGCTTGGATGGTAGTTCGGTGACTGGTGATTCTACATTCTTGCTCTGGGGGAAAAAGCAAAGAAAGCTGCGTAGTTACATGCTGGTAGTAGTTGGGATTACTTACATTACTACACACACACACACACACACACACACACACACACACACACACACACACACATACATTTACGCATGTAGTTACACTCACATCGGTATTATTATCATCGGTCACAACACCAACTGAAGATTTGCCAGTTGAAGTAATGCTGTCTGCAGTTGTAAGAGGCAACACGTCCATATGTCCCTGACTCACACTTGTACTGCTACCAATGTGTGCATGGAGACTTGTGACTGGTGGAGACAACAGCTGTGTAGAGTCTGCATCTGTCGAACTAGTCCCAGTATGAGAGGCCTCCTGCTGGCTGACTGCGGTCACTGTGATGTCATCACTGTCGGTCTGCACTGCTACTGTACAGTATTTACCAGATTGTTTGACTGCCTGATCAGCAGTGGTGAAAAGATCCAACTCCAGCTTGGGCTTTTCGATGCTGGATGAGCTTGGGGGGGTCGAACAAGACGGTGTCTCCGGAGGTAAGATGCTGCTCATGATTTGATTGGCTTTCTGAATCAGAGGCGTGACTGTCTTTTGCCACTCGTTAGCCCTGAACACGAGACAACCCAAGGCTGCTACTTCTGGTGTGTAGATACCAATGCTTGTTCCCTCCTTGTATAGAGCAACAGCCTTGTCATAGTGAGGCCTTTGGGTTCGCAGGCATGCTGAACAGAGGAAGAAGTTAGAACAGGCAGAGATGGAAAGGAAGTTATTGCTCATTTGGGATACACAGGTGAAATGGTGCTTGCTTAAACAGAGGTGGCACTGAATGGAGACAGATGTGACCAACGGCTTTGAGCAAACTCTACACACTTGTGGAGGTCTACCAGATTCTGTGGTTGTGTTTGCTGATCTCAGTTTCTCAAAGAAGGCCTCATCTCTGTGCTCCCTCTCCCTTATCATCCTTATCGCCTTCTCGTAGCTGCTCAGCTTTCCTAGTACTTCAGTGAATGTGTAGGATCGGTCACTACCATCTGTGTCTGCATTAACTTTCTTGAAAACAGGCTCGCTCGGGGAAGATCGTGGAAGAAGAACCTACAACAGATAGTGGGAAGGTTTATAGGGTAGGTCAATACACAAGTGTGCCCACACCTGTGTATACAGGTGTGTGATATCAGCACTGTGTGTACGTAGTTGTACACACAACTCATCAGGGTGGGTGGGGAGCCCCCCCTCGAATGTCTACGCTGTAGCCCGTGTGGAGGACTGCAGCAAAAATCTACTAAGGGTCAAATGCTCCAGATACCACAGTGTACCCCCCCCCCCCCCTCAAAACAAATCTCAGGGGTAGACTCTTAGCTAGCCCTCAATAATCGTTGCACCCCCTCTCCTATACAATCCCTCTTGGCTAGTTAGTAAGTACTTGGGATATTATGACTCATAAATAGTGAGTACTCCTTGTTCTCTCCCCACCTCATGGATAGCTCTGAAAATGACAATGACAGCAAACACTTCCTATAATTAATACTCTTTCAGTTGGCTGTTTACTAACCAATTTTACCAGCCAAGTCCAACTACATTGTGTTTTACCCTCACTGAATGTTTCTCTAAATGAAAACCAGTACATAATATTATAGCATCTGTTACCATGGTAACGGCACAATTATACAGCAATCTTATATTGTATCAACTCGGATGTCCAACTTTCCATGAGTTTATACTTTGAAATCTGTGATTTTATGTAAACACCTCTCCGTAATGAACCTTGAATAGCTTTCTGAAGAAATAGGCC
>CAUJGJ010000332.1:4047500-4072500 GCA_963170055.1 Halisarca cf. caerulea | reverse complement strand
ATTTCAATCTTAACTTGAGTCTGCAGGCTTTTGTTTCAAGAAAATTGATAAGGAACCTTGATAACTTCTTCACCCACATGACTCGAAAATCACTGTCTCTGGCGTTCAGAACAGCAATGCTGTTTCAAGATTTGTCAGATACCAATGGAAAGTATGCTACTTGTCCTTAATTTCCTGCCGTTAAGTGATAAAATCAATTGTTATGCTGGGGTCTTATAATTTAGTGGCCTGCTAAGACGCCAGAACAAATTTTACTGGCATGGCGGCTCCTCTGATGTATGACGTCATTGGGCGACAATAATTACATACTGTACGTGACCCTTCTAAGCAGGCACTCACATACGTACATACGTACTGTACGTGACCCTTCTAAGCAGGCACTCACATACGTACATACGTACTGTACGTGACCCTTCTAAGCAGGCACTCACACACATACTGTACGTGACCCTTCTAAGCAGGCATTCACATACGTACATACGTACTGTACGTGACCCTTCTAAGCAGGCACTCACATACGTACATACTGTACGTGACCCTTCTAAGCAGGCACTCGCATACATACTGTACGTGACCCTTCTAAGCAGGCACTCGCATACATACTGTACGCGACCCTTCTAAGCAGGCACTCGCATACATACATACACAATCACCCGTTGTTATTCATGCTCATGACAAACATACAGTACACACCTATGTACGTACGTACCAACGTATATACACATATGTACGTATGTACATACACACGTAGACACCCACCCCCCTACCCACCAAAACAACTGACCATGCTGGCTGCAGCTTGAAAGTAGTCCTCCTGTTCCCTGATCATTTCCTTCAGGTCCTGGTAGCAGGCCAATTGCAGCGAAGGACAGAGCTTGTTTGGCTGTTGAGCAATCATGCATATCAGCTCATCGTGAGAGAAGACTGGCTTTCGCCTCATCGAACTGTAGTGGTCCATACTCTTGCGACCATAGGGAATCTGCACAACAAAGGTACACGTCAAAGTCTTTACATGTGTCACAGAAGACTGTTCTCTCTCTATTTAATATATTATATCCAGGTCTGCTGAGAATGAATGAATGTGTGTGTGTGTGTGTGTGTGTGTGTGTGTGTGTGTGTGTGTGTGTGTGTGTGTGTGTGTGTGTGTGTGTGTGTGTGTGTGTGTGTGTGTGTGTGTGTGTGTGTCCTGAGTGTAGTGGCAGGGTGGCTCTGGAAGTGTCCATACTTGCTGGGACAACACACACACACACACACACACACACACACACACACACACAAGTACACAACACACACACACACACACACACACACACACACAAGTACACAACACACACACACACACACACACACACACACACACACACACACACACACACACACACACACACAAGTACACAACACACACACACACACACACACACACACACACACACACACACACACACACACACACACACACACACACTAACCCATTCTGGTAAAGCAAAGTTGACTGCTTCAGCAACATTGAATCCCTGGTTGAACCCTGCATGGTATGCTCTAGGTCCAGTAACAATAAACTCCCCTTCACACTGGTCTGCACGTACAACCTATAGGAAGTGGGCAGTATAAGTATGGTTGTCACACATAAGCACATATGTATGTACGTAAGTATAGCATCATTTTGTTTGCACGCATGCACACACACACACACACACACACACACACACACACACACACACACACACACACACACACACACAATTTGAAACTCAAATTAGCACATACGTACATACGTATAAATAAGCACAGATACTGTATGCATCATACAACTGTACTTGCATGTACATAAGCCTATGCGTATATAAAACATACATACACACAAAGGAAATAGAAAAGTAGAGCGCTACATAGGAGACGTACAGGGATATTGTTCTTCATGAGTTCGTTAGGTGATAGGATGGTTACAAGGTGGTGCATTAGGTCTGGCTGTGCCTCAAACAGCTCTGGTGCAACTTCCCTTATCGTCTGTTCCAGAGCTTCAGCGTACGACGGTGGCACACCATACCACGTCTTGGGCTGACCACTGCAGTGCAACAAGACAGAAAGAGGACCATTACAAGAGAGGACTACAAAGGGACATGGTTTAAAAAGCTTCAAGTAGTACATCCAAGCTGATACCCATGCATCAAGAACAAAGAAAGGGACTATGTCCTGCACCCCAGGTGGACTCCAATTTCAGATTTCAGTTTTGTATTAAACAACATTAAAATTCTATTCTAAATCTAAAACTAAACTCATTCTGAATTCCAGACTAAATTCCATTCTGAACTTCAACCAGGATGTCTCACATACCACGCATACTGTGCATCTCACTTAGGGTCCCAGCCTACCACATACGTATAAGAGGGTAGGAGGTTCATGATCCAAACCCAAAACTGCTAATTCCTTAGCAATGACGGACACACAGTGCCTCCCTTCCTCACACACACACACACACACACACACACACACACACACACACACACACACACACACACACACACACACAACACACACACAGACACACACACACACACACACACAGCACACACAGACACACATACACACACAACACACACACACAACACACACAGACACACACACAACACACAACACACACACACACACACACACACACACACACACCAGTGTAGATAATTGATGGAGCACATCCAGTGATCTTCTGTGTGCCAGCAGAAGCTGGAGAAACACATCCCTGCATACACCCATGGGACCTGGTATACAGCATTGGATGAAACGGGAAACAAGAATACACATGTAACGTTCCATCAATTGTGAAATGGCAAAGAAACAAAAACTAGCATGACGCTACTACAGTGGAACCTGTCTAATCCAGCACCTCTATAAACCAGCATTCTCCTAAACCAGCCAAGATTCTCTGGCACCGACCATTAATTTGCCATACAAACTGACCTCTATAATCCAGCAACCTGCTAATCCAGCACTGTTTTTCACTCCCCAATGGGTGCTGGATTATACAGGTTCCACTGTACCATGAAACAAGGAATACAGTGAAGTCTCTGATAGTGGACACTCTGAAAAGAAGGCAGCCTCTCTACAAAGGACACAGCTTGAGGTCCCAAGATATTTCCTCCCTATAGTTCCAATACATTTTGAACCTCCCAAAGAGGACATCCTCCTTACAAAGGGCAAAAGTAGCTGTTGCTAAGTGCCCTCTATTCAGATACTCCACTGTGCTCATGCAATGTGTTACCTGGCATTTCTTAGTAGACACATTGTGTAATTATTAGGCCCCATTTACACGTATCCGGATACCTTATAAACGTATACTTTTCAATGCGTTTACAACTTGCTTACATGAAAACAATCGATGTATGCGTTTATAGAGTATCCACTTAGGTATCCGTTTACGAAGTATCCAGATTTGCTATACGTTTTCGGCATTTTCGTGTAAATAGTCTGTAAATGTCTTCAAAAGTATACGCTTACAAGGGTATCCTGATACGTGTAAATGGGGCCTTATTCAGCAACCACTACCTGGGGTTCCCCTGGAGGTACATACGCATATCTACGTATGTACGTACATGTCCGTGTGCTAGTGCTTGCACACAGGGAGACCTCACCTCAGATATCCAGATCCCTCACCTTCTGCAGTAGTTTTATTGGAACAAATCTGCAATAATCCTACTGCACACTATACTACTGCTTACTCATTTATCCAGTTCACTCACTTGTTCCACAATTTCATCCAGAATGGATGTGTGCAGATACGTAAGTGAGGTCTGAGTGTATACTGTACTTTTGTACGTATGTATGCACATATGTAAAAATAACCAGGTACAGTGAAAAGTTGAAGGTTTCTCATGCAGTAGGTTTGAATCTACGCCACTCTACATACGTATGTACACAGTAACCCAGGGGAAAACCCCGCACTCATATGCATATGGTTCCAGGAGTTCCATCATGCCTCATGGATTACGCGGATATCACTGAATGGTCCAGCACTCACCTTCATTCCGGATATGTTGGACTGTATGTACTGCAGTACAGATCCTTCCAACACTGGGAGGTTGTTGAGGTTCCAACCACTGTTGGCATAGTACTGAAGGATACAGAACACAAACACACAATCACTACAGGCAGGTCAACAGTGCATACGTATGTTTGGCTCAGTATGAGCATAAGGTCAGCCACAAGCCACATACATTCAGTGGAAAATGCATAATTGCCACAATTGGTTCACAAAATTTATCCAAATCATCCATTTTGGCATATGTGCTAGCCAATCTGATGAGTAAGTACAGCCAAACCTTGTTTCACAGTCGATCTGTTTTGCAGGATAAAGGACTACTGATTCCAGTGTGTTAAGGTACATGCAATAAATATGGTGAAACCTGTAAGGAAGGACCACCTGTCTGTGGAGATCACTGTAGGCCAGTCTGTGAACCACTTTAGCAATGTAAAGCAACCTGGCTATTGACAGCACCTGACAATTAGGGACAGTGTAAGGTACGCAGTCCCAAGGGTGGTCTTAATCCACAGGTTCCACTGTAATGTACAGTCATGAATTTGTTGCTAGAAAATTGTGGCATATTCCCTGACTTATGGTACGTACATTATATGAAAATGTGCACACCATATAGCACTAAATTTCAAGGATGAGCGCTGGAGCGCGAAATTCGCACACTGTGAAAAATTGGTGCACTGTTTGGTAGGTAGCACATGAATTACAGACCTGCAAAATATATTTCTGCAAATATTTCAAAAGTGGCCAACCACGAAAATTTAGCGCTACACGGTTTGTACATACTGTACACACTGCACTATACACACATACACACTGTATTGTACACATGTACATATATAAGCAACACACCATACTGTACTGTACTGTACGTACATACATATGTACCTTCTCCTCCTCCGATCTAGCCTTGCTGGGTACAGGAAACCCACTTCCATGTTTACTGGAGTGAAGGTCTGCCCCATACTCCACAATGACACCGCTGTCCAGTTCAGACACTACTGTCCAGTACTCCCTCTCCACAACGGAACAGGGGATCTTCTACAAAACAGCACACATACACGCACCACATCACATAGCTCACAGAAGTGAGATGAAGCAGTACAAAACACATGCACCAGCAATCACAGATATATGTACGTACATGCAGACATGCACACATGCATTCAGCCATTGGGCATTCTGCTTCTACCTCATACCCTTACAGATCAAAGTATCCTTCAGTCCTGACTCCTAGGGATAACGGTGAAAGATTCTGACAATGGGGGATGTTGATGTTGGAAGTAGCCACCATTAGTATGCCCCCACTACTGCAGTATGGCAGCGAGGCGGAGTACAACCAAGCAGAATCCCACTCAGTATGCCCCCACTACTGCAGTGTGGCAGCAAGGTGGAGTACAACCAGGCAGAATCCCACTCAGTATGCCCCCACTACTGCAGTGTGGCAGCGAGGTGGAGTACAACCAGGCAGAATCCCACTCAGTCCCCAGGAGCATTGGACCGATATACAAAGATGGGCCGCACCATATCAGGTGTCACATGCGCCCCTTACATGCAAGCATGCATTGTGTAAATACATGCAAACATGCAAGTGTGTTTGTTGTAAGCTTACTACAGTACGGCTCTCCTCAGAACTGGGGCTTTCCTCATAAAATGGATTCTGAGTATGTTGACAAGACAAACATCAACTGTACACACTGCACACCGTACATACTGTACACATTTACACACCATATGTACTATACACATGTACAAACTGTACACGGTACACAGGTACGTATGTACACATTATACATACTGAACACATCATACAGACACTCGTACACAGGTGCATACGTACATAGATACATGTACATAGGCACATATGTAGGTAAATACAACTCTAAAATGAGTTCTGATGCTACAATATACAGTGTTCATTAGAGCTTTTACTGTTCTATGCACACTCAGGTCGTCCAGTAGTCCACCAAGATTATGGTTGCCCACAATAAAGCCTATTAGTCTTGTAGGACTGTTCTACCCTCTATACACACTAAGGAGTAGCAATGTGAGTGGGAATCAGTTGTGCAGTGCTACCTGAAGAAGCTCACGGAGGCAAAATTTTGTAAAATTGGCGACTGCTGATGCAACTTCACTCACAATTATTGGCTCCAGGAAGTACTCCTCCTTAAACTTGTTGGCCATTTCCAGGTATTCCCTCAGTGTGTACTCCTTGCTGGCCTGCTCGAACCCAAACACTTCAGGTGGCTTGTTGTACTCTTCAGCAATACAGACGGGGCACCTCCACTGCGGGTTGGGCACACCTTCCCAGGGCGGGTCCATACAGTAGGTGTGGTAAGAGGCAGCACATTGACAGCAGGTGAGGATCTCCTCCTGCTGTCCGAACCCCTCACACTCTTGGCACACTTCAACGTAGCCACCTGCATTCTGGTGGCAATGTAACAGACAATGCATAATGCACACACCATCAACAACACACAATACAAGGATCACCTGCAACACACAACACAAGGACCATCAATAACACACAATACAAGGATCACCTACAACACACAATACAAGGATCACCTACAACACACAACACAAGGACCATCAACAATACACAACACAAGGACCATCAACAACACATTATGCATACATGAACAACAGCAGGTGCATACGTACGTACAGTACATACGTAGGTAGTACATGTACGTATGTATCATCCACAACACACACGTATGTACTGTACATACAGTACGTACATAACACACTCATCTTCACATGTAAAGCGAGAAGTACATATGTAAAAGCATGTTACACCTTCATTAAGCTCCCACCCAGTACACCAACACCACTAGAGCAATAGGATTAAGAACAAACATTCCACGCCTCCTCTGCAGCCAGACAAACTGGAGGCTGTGGGCAAGTGAGACTCAATTAGTTTGTGATCAGCGATTAGCATGCAATTCAGATCATTGACCTCTCCCTTAACTGTATTATGATTGACTAATTATTCAACAGTGACTATTAAATTTACCTAGGAACAAACAGATTCTCTCCTGTCCCCTCCCCTCCCACACACTCCTCACCTTCTGGGGAGATCTCTTTGGCGATGGTCTTGACCTTCTGGTGCGACTGGCAATGGAGTCATCAGAGCTTGTCATGCAGCTGACCTTCTGATGAGGCTCAGAGATGGAGAAATCAGGATCCAGGTCGAGGCTTGCTGCAGAGGTTTATACGTACAGCACGCAAGTGATACACGTGGGCACAGCAGTAGGGGGACACACACATACGTACAAACATACAGATGTTTGTATGGATGTACACACGTACATGGAGGTACAAACACACACACACACACACACACATACACACACACACACACACACACACACACACACACACACACACACACACACACACAGAGGTTGTGCCAGCTCAATGCATACTACGTACACATTTACATTCTACGCATACGTATATACACATACATATGTACATACTGTGTGTATCACTACATGAACAATGAGAAAAAGGGAACACCATCAGATGCTTAAACACTAACCAAGTCTTTTCCTTCGTATGGCCATGGCTACATCAGTGTTGTTCCTTGGCGTCAGATCACTCAACAGGGCTTTTGGTCCAGGAGCCAAAAACTGCAGCTTGCGAAGTTCCTTTGTCGTCTTCAGATTCGACAGATCAATGATATCAGAATCCTATATACAGTAGGTAAGTACGTACGTACATATAGTTGTAGATGCACCCTCTCCAATGAAGACACAATATTATGGTGGAACACATGTACACCCTTCATGTGCATAACACCACACATACAGTGGAAACAGACGAACCAGTACAGTACAAATGTGCAATGTGTCCACACGTAACCACCCATCCACATACAGTAAAAATGGTCTCACCTCCTTTCCAGCTGATTTGGCATGCCGCAATTTCTTGGATCCCACGGGGGAGGAGCTACTGTGTGGTGAGTCTCTACCTCCTGTGGTTGCTGTGGCAACCATAGAATGCGCACCTACTGTATATCTTAAAGTCTTTCCTGGACTGACCTCTACATCTCTTCTCTTAGTGGGCGTGGTTGTTGGGGTGGATTTTGGTGTAGATGTGGGAGTACAGATTTTGTTGTCTCTTGCTAAGAACCTCTCGTAAGGATACAGGTACTTCTCATAGTGGTGTTTGATAGCACTTACTGCACTTCCCAGGTTCATCTGAGGGCACGCACAATGAGCAAGAATAATTGTAGACACATACACTCACACATGTAAATACACACACACACACACACACACACACACACACACACACACATCACACACACACACACACACACACACACACACACACACACACACACACACACACACGCACACACACACACATACACACGCACTCACACACACACACATACCCCCCACATAACACACCAAGTGAGATGGATGTAAACAGCACATGAAGAGCAAACCTTGCAACAGATTTTTCTCCATTTCCTGTTTTTGGTAACCTCCTCAAATCCACCTTCTGCTACAGCATTCTGCGAACAAGAAACACATAATAAATGCCTCCAGTTATGGACCATCACAATACATATGTACATACATATGTATGTACGTACATATGTATGTACATACATATGTACACTGAACCCTCTGGTACATACGTATGTACGTATGTACACTGAACCCCCATTTACAGTACGACACCCCCTGTATACAGTGACCACTGCGGCGCATATGTACGTGTACATGCTGTACCAGCAATGAAGAAGTGCTGAAGTCCTGCCTTCCTACAGGAACCCCCACATCAGCCTGTCTCTGAATATACGTACATATAATACATACGTATACACATACACATGTAATGTAGCAGGAATTTGTCTTGAGTGTTTTGTTCTGTTTAACGAGATTCCACTGTAACGTATTTACAAAAAAATAAATCTAAAACTGGCAAAGTTCTCTGCACACATTCTCACTACATAGGACATGTGTGTGCATACGTACATACGTATGTACATACACGTAACTACATACATGAGTACACACACTATCACACCTTGAACAACGTAGCCATGTCCAGTGGCTTCCTGTCAACCATAGGCACCTTGAAGGCCTGCCCCTGTACAAGGGAGAGAGGAGCACACACAAATGAGACATGTACGTATGTACTCATATACATACGCACATCACATACATAAGTTTTTTTTTTTTTTTTTTTTTTTTTTTTTTCAAATAGACAAATATGTAATAGTTATTATTGTTCAAATAGACATAAGTACACATACATAAGTACATACGTATGTATGATTACACATACATATGTAGTACATACAGTACAAATCATATAAAAGTTGCCATAAACTACTGTATACACCTTAACAATACATTTCAGAAACAATATGTTTAGAACACAGAGACACCGTGGACACTGTACGCTTCCATTGTGGCGTTTTGTATAATTAATTTCCACTGAAAACTGTTAATACTACGGAATGTTCCCGAGTGCGCTACTCCTGAAGTCTCAGAATAAGAATTTAGTAATGTGTTCTGAAGGAAAAGGTCCAAGTTATGGAGGGATCTACTGGAAATGTTCTCTGCATAAATTTTCGTGAATCGAAATAAAAGTAATTTTCGCGATGTGTAGATTTTTATTTGCGTATAGAAGTATGAATTTATACAGGAATGAGTTATAGGAAATGTTTTGTAAACAATTGCCAAATATGGCAATTGTTTACAAAACAATCGTCCAGTTACAAACAATATGTTGTATGAATGTTCAGCTGTGCACTTACACCCCCATGCTTTGCAAGTGATTCGAGTGCGTGGGGTGGTAGCCCCCACGAGTATTTAACTCAAATTACTTGTGTATGTTTCCAAGTCGTTTGTGTTTCACATTTTACAACAAATTTAGTCACAACATGGTGTAATTTTTGAACTTAGAACACCCAGACATGACACTAGCTGGGTCCCTTACGAACGGCACTTTTCATGAAAAACTGGACGACGAATGGCGGTCAAACAGGTGATCAATCAACGGACGTACACCGTACACTCGCCAGACGTACGCTGTACGGACAATAACCATTATGATATTAATTGCACAATGACATCAGTTCGTTGGAATCAGTTCTCCAAGCAAGAATGGTTAATTACAGGAACGTAAAGTAGTGAATCTCGTTTCAAGATGCAAAGGCAAAAAAGCCACAAGCCAATTGCGACAGTGTGAGCTAGAGAAAAAACAGGCTGTGTCAAAATCTTGAGGTACGTACACTGTAAATACATCGGTCAAAGCCTGGTCGGTCACCGTATGTACACAGTTTGACCGCCCTTTGTTGTCCAGATTTTTGTGAAAAGTACCATATGTGTACTCAATGTAAAACCTCAGTACATCTGAGCCCCCTCCCCTCAGTATCAGTGAGGTGTGCAACCACATTGAAGGAATTAGACAGGTAGTTCACTCATAGTCTCACATCGCCAGCCCTTATAGACGTGCGACTAGTTCACTCCACTCCAGTGAGACAAATGGGAAAAGTCACATGCTTATCACTCACTGAAGAAGTTACAGATACACCCACACAACAGGAAACACAAGCACAGCCACACATGAGTGTTCTACAGCAGGAGCACACACACCAGGATGCACCAACACGATTTGCTTGAATTGAGCCAATTCTACCAATGCTGACATACAGATAAAAGGTGATCTTCAGGAAGTGCTACCTCTCCTGTCAAGCTACATATGATCACACATGCACACATGCATGCACACACACACACACACACACACACACACACACACACACACGGTAAGTACGTACGTACGTGCGTACATACGTACATAAGTACATACGTATGTACATTTGTGCACAAGGCTATGATTAATACGGAACATAACACAGGCCCATATCGATAGAGGGTGGGGCCAAAACTGTCACGGGAACACTACATAAACAGGACACTGAAATATCATACTACAGCCATTACAGGTGTAAGCACACACGATGAACCACAACCACTATCATACTTCTCTAAAAATGCAGGACACGTTTAGTAGTTTCAAATCACATATTTTGAATTTTAAGAGGTTAAGTCTTCTTGTTGACAGGTGTTTTGCAAAAATCAGAGACTCTTTGCAAAATAATTGAGCCATTCTTACAGCCATATTGGGACTCCTTCTCGTTTAACATGGCTGACGTCAGGTCATTTTTGTTTCCATCTCTTGTGTTGTTAGAGGGTACCACATGTGCAAAATAGTTTGCAAAACCTGACATTGGGAGAAAAATTTGTTTGTCATATACATACGTACGTATGTAGAAGGCAGAAGACAGAGAATCGATTGCCAAAATTGGAGGGTCTACCCCAAATATTAGAGTCGCACAAAACTCGAATTTTTTAGAGGTACGAATTCGGATGCAAAATTAGGCTGCACTGTTGAAAATTAGATTCCCAAATCTTTAAAGGAAGTATGGTAGTACGTACATACGTATGCATACATAAATACAAACACAAACATCCCAGAAACCACAATCGCCCACAAGTACGTATGTACATTTGTGTATACATACGTACATACTTAGAAGTACAGTGTACATGGACAAACATAAGTACGTACATGTGTACATATGGTACTAATCACTTAAAAAAAATGCTGAATCGTATCATTTGCATGGCATGCACTCAGAGTACCGTCCCTCGAAATGTATCATTTCCTCAGTGTATCATATGTGCACGGTGGAATATATGGCTGAATTCAATTAAATACGACTGTTTTTGTATCGGCACCTGGCGGGATAATAGCCACACATTTGCCAAGCCCTTGATTAAACAATGTAAAGTTTGGCATTGAATGTACGTATAAAGGGTTTTGTTTTCCAAGTTGTGTTTTAGTCAATATGGGAGGGAAATGATTTGGTTTCGCTATTGACCTGGGAAAAGAAAGCGTCGACTATGCAGAAGCTTCTAAACGAAGAAGGCCTATTGGCTGACATATTTGGAATTCTCAAGTTTCTGCAGCAATATGAAGAAACAGAAACGATTCTTTGTAAGCATTGATCAGGTACACACCACTTCTAGCAATATTATACACATACTTCAGCACAATGAAAACTGGCGGATCTAGATCCACATGTAGGTTATTTTTAACTTACAAGTTATTGCTCTCGACGCTAAGCCAAGACAAAGACTAGATCTCTCCACAATATAAGATTCTCTATTTAAGGGGGAAATATTCTGAAGTCTTGACACTTCTCGGTTGAAATTAGTCGTATGAAACACTACGATTGAAACGTACAGTGTCTACAGTGTCTTTCTATACTAAACATACGTACGTAGCATTTTTGAAACACATCATCGGGTGTAAACGATACGATTTAGCAACTTCTAAGTGATTGGTGCCGTACCTGTAGCTCCCAGAACTTTGCCAATCTGTCTAGAAACTCCAGCTTCACTCTGGTCTGGGCCTGCAAAATGTACAAGAAGACATCTTTAAACAAGAATGAAGCACAAACAGTAAGCATTTGTATTAGGAGACAATCTTCTGCAGTTACGTACCTATATACGTATAAATCCATCATCAATAGCTACACGCTCTTCATATATACGTATGGAAACATGTACGTATATATGTATGTACGTACGTATGTGTGTGCAGTCAATGTACGCATGATATATACATACGTATGTTTGTATGCACACATGCTTGCACAAAAACACATACATGTACGTACGTACGTACGTATGTTAAGTAGCAGCTAGTACACCCATACATCGGTACATCCATATATCCATAAATCCATACATATGTATGTACACCAGTACATCCACCCATACATATGTACCGTATTCTCTCTAAAAATTCGTCATTCTAATTTTCGTCAGGTGTAAATCTTTGGTTTATTTGTATTCTAAACCTGTCGAATTTGCAGTCATTCTAATTTCCGTCATGTGACTCTAATTTTCGTCAGGTACCGGAAGTGATCTAATATTTCGTCATCTCCCCGCAGTACTCGATGAATTCGCTCGCGACGATCTCCTTCAACGAGTGTATTTTGTTCTTGTAGACGCAGGGTCTCACTAAGATGAACAATTGCGATATTTTCTTCGTCTTTAAAGAAGGAAATACACACCGCTTGTGCTTATTTCGGCTTTCTTTGTGATTTTTGTTTGTCCAAGTACGCGAGAGGGTCAAAATGGCGTACCTTCCATCACTAAAAGCTGGAATTATAGGATTCGAGAATAGCTTTCTAAAGTTTCGTCATATTCTAATTTTCGTCTAAAAATTCTATATTTTCGTCAGGGCAAACAATTTAGGGAAATCCTATTCTATTCTAATAGAAAGACGAATTTTTTGCTGCATTAGGTGTGACGAATTTTTAGAGAGAGTACGGTACATACGTACGTACATACATACATACATACGTACCTCAAGTTCATTGATTTGCTGTACTCTTGGCTTGAAGGAGAACTTATCCTTGTTTATACAAAAAGGAGGTTTCCATGTCTGCAAATGTGGTACAAAGTGATCGAACATACACGCTCAGTACAAAACATATGTAACTGCATACATACGTACGTACATACGTATATATGCACGCACACACACACACATATACGCACACACATGTATTACACCTAATACTACGAAATACATATGTACTGTAGTAGTACTAAGGGAATGTGTCATGGTGTGGGGGCAAAAGTTAGGTGGATCAAGGAGAATCCCCCCCCCCCCCCCCGGGATTAAACCCATGATATAACCCTCCTACCCTGATGTAGCCCAGGTCCTATCAATCACCTGCCAAGCTGAAACCCATTCATACTTTACAAATTAATAGTTGTCAATCATTTTAGAATTTGAAGGAATTAACTAGACCATTACATTCAGTGCATCATGGATCACATAATGGACTGAATGTACGCAAAGAGGTCTGAATTCAGGTTAGGAATTCCTCCTACACAGAGTAATCTGTTACCTAACACCAGTGATGCCAATAGGAAAGCAGGACCAACCAGTCACAGGTACTGCAAAAAAATGAAACACACCTTTCCTCATTCACATTTCAACTAAGTACGGAAAAGTTACTTAACCGTCACTGTATCTACAGTACACACACATGTATGAACGCATATAAGGATGTACGTATGTACAGTATACACAGGTACACAAATATACGTATGTATGTATGTACGTACATACACTGGCACAAGATCCGTGAACAAAACCTAATCACTTTCAAAGCTATCAATCAGATTTGTACATACGTATGTACAGTATTAGTCGCTGTCATGCTTTGAATGAGCTGGCAGAGCAAAGAATGCACCCCCTGCACACAGGGTTGCAGGAGAGAGAGAGAGAGTTTGCTTAAGTACGTATATACGTACGTACGCATATAATGGAGTCTCTATATACATGCTACTCCTATGTATCCAGTAGACCTTGTAACACAGGGCAGCACTGCACCACTTTCACCTCTATGCCATCTCACAAGTGGTAGAAAGTGAGATCTTCGGTGAGTAGACGAGGGTCAGATATCCCCGGGAGAACCTTGACATAGTAGAAACTGCCTAAAGAATCATCTTGGTGTGTGTGTGTGGGAGGGGGAGGAGGGGGTGCACTAATACTCGAGACGCTGGTCTAGAAAGGTGAGTGCATGAGGAAGTGAAGTGAAATCCAATTAAAGCAAATCCCAAGAGACTCTAAAACAGCATTCGTGACTAGATTTCAATGCACAAATATTCTTCACAACAAGATTCCACCGTAGGTTCCCTGTACATACGTATATACACAAGTAGGAAGTATGTACGTATGTACATATGTACAGTATGTATGTACGTACGTACGGTATAGAACGAAAAGAAGTTTACGTGAAGTAAAGTGATCACGAGGTAGGAGCTTCGTGATCACGATGTACGAGCTCCGTGATCACAATGTAGGAGCTCAGTGATCACGCCGTGATAAATACGTGATTACGCTTTAGAAGAAAACGGTATTACGCTAAGAGGCGTTATCACGCTACAGGTAATCTTACCGACGACGTTTTCTAGCTTTAGGACTTCTACTCTAGCCAAATGTGGATGTTACATCATCTTCGTCTTCCTCGAGTTGGACAAAGAAATTTTGCACTCGATCATCTGATTATATTAAACAATGAATCAGTTGTTGCTATGCAAAGGGATTGACATCATTGGCTGCTCGCTTCATGCTGTTCTACATGATCCGCAGAATGATGCTCCTAACTGTAGGGCGCACGCGTTCGAGAAGAGTGACTACTATTCTATGTAGGCACCCTGTAACAACAGTACAAAAAATGAAAAAGGTAAAATACTACAAAGAAAATTAAATATGTTGAAAATACCATAGAATAAATAATCAATTCTCATGTAGTGTCATCAATTTAGTTGAAAAAGAAGAAAAACAGATGAACACTAGCCAGGGAAAAGTCATGTAATACTGTTAAAATAATAGAACACTGCTCAGGGGAAGTATTCTAGGGACCCAGACTCGCATATCAAGAGCTTGCGAGACTTCCTGAAGGTACGTATGTACATAGCTTTTGAACGCAGTTCACCATTACAAAAGGGAAACTCAATGCACACACCAGTCTCACTATACAATAGGGAACGTGTATACTACGCTGGTCTCCATGCACTTGTGCAAACTATACAATAGGGAACATGTACACTACGCTGGTCTCCATGCACTTGTGCAAACTATACAATAGGGAACATGTACACTACGCTGGTCTCCATGCACTTGTGCAAACTATACAATAGGGAACATGTACACTACGCTGGTCTCCATGCACTTGTATAAACTATACAAAAGCGAACATGTACACTACGCTGGTCTCCATGCACTTGTGCAAACTTGGCAGACAGTCAGTCCTACAAAAACTCAGGGCATTCTTCAGGAATGGCATTCACCAAACACAAGGGTTCTCCCTATCCAAGCACCATGGTATTTTCCAAGGAATGCTTGCACTTTCACTAACCTCAAACATCACCAATCAGTCAAAAGGTTGGCATCAGCACATACGTGCATACTGTATACACACACATACCACCACCATAATGTATATTCGCTGTATGTGTAATGTATGTACAGTATTCATACATGCTAAAGAAAAAGCATAAGAATTGAGTAATGCATGTTCCAACGAAAGCATAGTATACATATACGTATATATATATATACGTATATTCTACACATAATTATGAATTCACATTGTGTTTGTGTATGCGAGCATGTGCGCGTGTGTGTGCACCTGTGTGTTGTGCGTGTACGTAAGTACGTATGTATACTGTACATAGCTGGTTTTGCTACCAAAATAGGATTAGGGCAAAAACACAATTAAAAAGCACCAATTTTGATATGGCTGTGAATGCAATTTGGAAATGGTTCAATTTCAGCCAAAACACACAATACGTTTCAATTTCACATTTCTGCTTGCTTGATCAAATCACGGCACTGGGTTATCTCAATGCACTATTTCATGAGTACATATATCATCAGTTTCTTTACAAAACATCACACTTTGACACTCAAGCAATACTAATGTACATACAAAAGTGCGTACCTACGTACATACGTATGTACTTACTCCTGCCTTAAAACATACCAATACAGTGAAACCTCTCTACTCCGACCATCTTGTGAAGTACAGTCACTACATTAAAGTATGCTAATGGTCAGTCTGCATCCGACAACCTCCTAATCTGACACTCTCCTCAAGTCCCATTGAGTGTCAGATTAGAGAGGTTTCACTGTACCACATAATTATTATACGTACATTGTTACTATTTTTAGCAGTGTAGGAGCAAACAATACCTGTACGTACAGCGGTCAAGGCCCTGTTGGTCACTGTATGTACACAGTTTGGCTGCTGTTCATCATCCAGTTTTTTTGAAAAGCACTGTACGTTAGTATGTGCGTAAGTGGTAAATATTTACTTTTTCACAAACACAACAATCTGTATAACATCCTTGCACTGTACCACTCAACCCAATATCCCAGCTGCTCACAACCTCAAAATACCGCCAACTTCCACTGCTTAACAAAAACGGTACTTATCACAAAAAACTGGACGACAAACGGTGGTCAAACTGTGTACGTATGGTGACTGACCGGGCATTTGACTGCTGTACGTACGGTGTACGTACGGGTGTTGCTTGTGCCTATGCGGTTCTTTCTCTAGCTGACGCTTTCGCAATTGGCTTGTGGCTTTTGCCTTTGCACTTGAAACAAAATTCACTACTTTACATTCCTAAAATAAGCCATTCTTGCTCAGAAAACCGATTCCAGCGAACCAATGTCAATGCGCAATTAATGACATACGTAATTATTATTGGCCTATCGTCCGCACGGCGTACGTCTGGCAAGTGCACGTCCGTTGATTGACTGTCCGTTTGACCACCATTCGTCGTCCAGTTTTTTTGTGAAAAGTACCGCACATATACCTACCTACAGTACTTTCCAAGAAATTTTAACGCTTTCAGCTGTTCAGTCGGCCGTTAGGTCAACGGTCTGTCAGAAGTTGATTGTCAACAGTCGCGCACGTGATGTTGAAATATGTAAGCACAATTGCGCAAGTCTTGTTTTAGTAGTGTAGTGAAATGGGATTTTAGTGAGTACCAGCGGTTTCTTAAGCTATTGATTATGGTCTGTTCTGATTATGCGAAGCAATGGATACTATATCTAAAAGTTGCATACAAATTCTTGAAGTCTAACTTACACGCTTCATTCTCAGACGCCTTCATTGATAGCCGCATGCTTCAGCTAACAAGATAAAAGAATGTCTCATCTTCCTCCAACGAAGGTTAATAACTGAATCTGCATTAAGCGTATCAAGAAGTAAGCGACCTAAAGGCTTTAAACGAACTAAAATTCAACTTGCAGCCTTGTGCAATCATCCTATACCATGCAGTCATGATGTACGTAGGTGATAATTCACACACAATCGACAGTTGGTAAGGTGGTCATCACTCCGTGGCTGATCGAGTGTCACTAGAAGTTCTATGGAAAGTACCATATTCATGCAGCCGCACAGGACCTACATACACACATGTGTACGTACTAGCCAGACATTCGCGCAATAGCAAAGCATACAGCATATGTACGTATGTATATACATACTCATGTATCTATAACAGTGCAGTACACTTCTGAAGGCCTACATACGTACATTCCTTCAGACACCACCTTTATACCCGGGTAGACATCAGTCTGGCCTATCACTACTACAAGCAGATATGACCAGCCATACATGCACATGGGGTGTATCAACACAAGCTGAAACTGTACAACATACGTACGTACAAATACTCTACCCTGTTGTAAGAGGCATATGGTTACACATCCCACTTGAGGACACCTCGGACAGGTAAACCTCTCCATTTAGGACACCGTGGGCAGGTGAGCTTCTCCATTGAGGACACCTTGGGCAAGTGAGCCTCTCCATTGAGGACACCTTGGGCAAGTGAGCCTCTCCATTGAGGACACCTGGGGCAGGTGAGCCTCTCCACTGAGGACACCTTGGGCAGGTGAGCCTCTCCACTGAGGACACCTTGGGCAGGTGGAACCTCTCAATTGAGGACTCAAGTCAGGTGGAACATCTCCACTGAGGGTACCTCAGGAAGAAGTCCAGGTGAAATCTACTACTGTTGATATGCGCACCTCCAAGTGGACTTTTCATATGCAACACAAACACATCTCAATGGACAAAGTATGATGGAGCAATATCGTGATACCCTGATCCATCTCATCCTTTCAAGACTTCACTGATTCAGTTTCATAGTGGTTATTGATCCAGCATTTCATGTAAGAATGCACATACGTATGTATGTATGCATGTATGTATGTATGTATGTATGTATGTATGTATGGTTAGTGCATGTCTTCTATCATCTATGGTTAGTGTTAGGGTTCATGTCTATAGTGCACATGGGTGACAACTGTCGGGTCAGCTACAGTGGTCAACTTTCCCCCGTAGATCCATTGACTTGGCTATGTAGTTCTTGTCAACCCAGACTTCTGTGTACACTAGGGTCTATTATGGACATGTGCATACACCACTTGTGCACCAACTGGATCGGTTTGATTGTCCTAGATTGACATGATTGTTGTATGTGTGTGTGTGTGTGTGTGTGTGTGTGTGTGTGTGTGTGTGTGTGTGTGTGTGTGTGTGTATGTACATGTGCATGTGTGTGGAAAGCAGGTGAGATGCATCTGGTCATCCATTTCTTCAGTGGAATGTTTCATCGAAAGAGTGACGTACAGTAAAACCTGTCATAAAGACAACCCACATACAAAGACCACCTGTCTATAGTGATCACCACAAGCTAAGACACGCTACATTTAAGTGATACAAGCAAGGTGAGACCTCCTTGTCCAGTTCCCTCACCTGCCACAGTACTTCTTATAAGAGCAAACCTGCCATAGTCATACTGTGTCCTACACTACTGCTCCCTCGTTTATACAATTCCCTCACTTAATCTGCAATTTCATCCATGTCGGAAGTGTGCAAAAAGTAAGGTCTGACAGAACACCTCTTATAATGGCCACCTCTCCACAGAGACCACTACCGTTTCATCCTCGGGTAGTGTAGACAGACTTCACTGTACTAATAACCTGCCCACAGAGGACCAATGGAACCAGGCATACAGTGAAACCTCTCCAATCCGACACTCAATGGGGCTTGAAAAACACGTCAGTTTAGGAGGCTGGTGGATTACAGAATGACTCTTAGCATACATACTCTAATGTGATGACTACCACATACGATGGTCGGATTACAGAGGTTTTACTGTACGTACATGTTACATTTGCATATCTCAGACAGAAAATACAGAATTTGCAAATTCAACTGATAATGAGCGTTGTAACCAGCTCCTCTTCATCGCCAAACAGTGACAACCCGAATTGTCTAAATGACAATCCAAAAAAAACGACCATCCAGTCTACCGCCCACAATCAAGGTACCGATATACATACAATGACTACTATATATATACGTAGGGTTATTATATACGTATTATATACATATATACGTACGTACGTATGTACTTGAGAGTTTGCTAGACCACCATTTTTTGCACAAGCAGATATTTTTGGTGATGACAGTACACAACTTTTCTGGCTATGGTACTGATGGCATTAATGATAATTTTTAACATTTTTAATTCAAGCAAAAATCCCCCCCCCCCCCCCTACACACATACGTACGTATACCCACGCTGTTCAATTCACACACAGAAAAACAGCACCATGGTCCCAAGGCGCCTTTAAACTGCAGATGGCGCGAAATATCGGACCTCTACCGTTCAGCGTGGAAATTACACTATTCAAGTACACCCTACTTGCATGCTGTGTGCGGTTCTCGGTGCGGTTGCACAAGAAAAAATAAAGGTTCTTCGTCATTTTACTCCTTCCCCTTAGCCTGCGTCTGCTGAAACGTAATGCACACGCACAGACAAGGGAATACAGACACGGAGCAAACCACTACAACTAATTATTGTACCGCGCAACAACAAAATGAATGCACACGGCACACCAGACGTTCGACGAACAAGCGTACTCGTACTAAGAACAGCAAAACAATTCAAACACAGAAAGGAACGCACCGGTGGTGGACGAATCTTAACAATTCCGTGTTTCAACAGCAGTGGTTGGAGACTGGATAAGAAGGCAATGGTGTCTCTAAACTGTTCCGCCGTTGGAGAAATCACGGGGGCCTCGGGAGGTGGCTGAAAAACTCTTTCAGAATTCATCCCGTATTCGTGGCACTACGTCCTTCGACTATTCTTCCTCAGTCACATAAATATATATATATAGTACACGTCATTCGTTATGGTTACTGACGACGACAACATGGAAGACAGAGTACCAAACATCAATTTTGTTCAGTTTTGCGCATGCGCAGTACAACGTGTATTAAGTCACCATGTAACCTTTGAACCGTGTAATTACACATAATAATACGTGACAAAGTTATATTAAAGTCTTGAAATGAAAGATATGCTGTTTATTTGCTGGATGCAATGCTGTGCCAGTTGGAATGGCATGGATATGGCATACATGATGAGCTGGAGATATGCACCCACCATGCCTTGCCAGGCACAAGGGACTAAACCATGCACCTGCAGGCACTGCATGGTGCCGCCAGAGCTAGGAGTCCCCAATTACCCTGTGTCCAAGGCTACAGCTAAAAGAAACATTATAGAACAATTAGCGAGCAATTCACAGTAGATTAAAAGTAGAAACTTTTAGCTGGATTATTGTATCTTAATTACTAAATTCTTTGATTGAGTAGTAATGAGGCGTTTCCTCCTGCAGCAATATGGTTGCATATTATGATGACATCAGGCATAGCCACACAGGTCAAATTTCAATTGATCCTGCACTTTCATTTAATTTTTCACTCAAAATATGACACTTCCAGGAATGTAGACAGTCATGTAACCATAGATACTAAACACAGCTGCAGCTTCCTATGTTCTACACCACTGCAGGGCCTTAGGAAGCTATTTTTCTTTGGTCAGGTAATATTTTTATCACTAATTAACAAAATTAAATTAATGCAGCACATACAAAACTTAATTGCATGATGCAGCTGTGTACGTTGCATGAGTTGAATACGTATATATTGAGGGACCTGCATGCATAGATATATAGACTGTAGTTAGCCCATACATACACATATACAGTCGTGCACATCAATCTGATTTATCTGGCACTGCGCAGCTGGTTATATATAATGTATCCACAATCTCCCACTTATCTGACACTCTTAATTGTCAATTCCATCACTAAACTGCACACAAGTCCACCTGATTTATATACTACACCTGGTTTATCTGACACATTTATGATCCAAGGAACATGCATGTCATCAATCAGATAAACCAGATTTAATGATTTACTGCAATTTATTTGGGGAATAATTATAATTACCACACATGCATGCACGCACGCACGCACACACACATACACACACGCACACACACACACACACATGTACACACACACACACACACACACACACACACACACACACACATGCACATGCACATGCACATACACACACACACACACAATGTCATGCAGGTATAATATGCACGCATGCATGACTGACTGTAAACGGATATTATGCATGCATGGGGGCAGCTCAGGCATGAAGCAAGCATGCAAGGCTATATATTATATTATGTACTGTTTGCATGAAGCGTAGTGGAATTACACAGGTCACATGTAATAATACGAAGCTAAAATTACACTGTAATTCATCCAAAACTACAGTACAAAGTGTCAGAATCAAAATAACATAGATACTATTAGAATACAATATTATAATATTTGTATATTATACTATTATATTAAATGATTAGAAGCTTTCGTACGTTTACAAATAATTGTTCTTGCTGGTTTCCTCCAAAGCATTGGTTGCTACTGTCTGTCTGTTTTGATCAGCTCGTCATAGCAGTGGTCACACACACGCACAGGCTTCTTGGAAGCAGCCAAGTGGTGCTGTTTGCTTGTACATGCCTGACAAAATATTTTCCTGCAGAAACAGCAGACAGACATGTCGGCAGTCATTGGTTTCAGTCAAGAATGCTTGCACACTGCAATACAGCACATTTACCCTAAAGCACATGGTATACAAGTACTGTGTTCATGAAGTAAGGGGAATGGAAAAGACAAATAGGCTTGCATTTAGACATTGGCCAGGGGAAGGGGGTAGGGATGGGGGAGGTGACAGGGGAGGTGCATTCTAGCACAAACAAGAAGGTAAAGTCACATGTCTAGGTGTATAAGCATATACTGTTCCTCGATTTCCAGTGTGGGGGGGGGGGGGGGGGGAGGGGGATTAAGTCAAGAATGGGGGAGCCTTCACAGACATAGGTCCAGTCTTGCAGCTAAAACTGTACCGATAACACGGAACACTAAAAATGTGAAAATCTTCACTCGTCATGTGAATTTTGTGTTGCGGTGATTCAACTGTACCATGATATGAACATCTACAAGTTTGACAAAATGGATGCCATTTCTTTTCAATACTTCATCCTACAAACTACTGATAGGAATTGGCACTAGAGGAGTGCTCATCCAGGACCTCATACTCTCTGCAGGAAACAACATCCACAGATACCCTCACTCCATCTCATCAGCCATTTTAGGAACACATCACTAAGGCTAGCCACTACAGCAGAGGGGTTACAGAAGGGGGACCATTATGTATGTGTGTAGCAACTATACAATGATTAACATTGAGTTAGTACACACAAGTAACACACACACACACACACACACACACACACACACACACACACACACACACACACACACACACACACACACAAACACACACACACACACATACACACACACACACACACACACACATAAACACACACACACACACACACACATAAACACACACAACCAACTGTTTCTAGTACACTCACCCGCAGTTTCTACAGTGGTGTTTGCGTGTGGTCCCTCCAAACTTCTTAGTACATATAGAGCAGTTCACCACTTCTTTGTCGTCCTCCCACTTCCTCTGTACTTGCTGTTGATGGAGTTTCTGAACAACAAACATTAACATAAATGACTGCATCGTGTGTGTGTGTGTGTGTGTGTGTGTGTGTGTGTGTGTGTGTGTGTGTGTATGTGTGTGTGTGTGTGTGTGTGTGTGTGTGTGTGTGTGTGTGTGTGTGTGTGTGTGTGGTGCATGTTGTGCCTGTGTGCTGTGTGCAAGCAAGTCTGTATGATTGTGCACACAACTGAGCCAGACAATGAGCATATAAGCGAATACTCACAGCACATAGAACTTCGCTAAGATAAGCATCCTTAAGACAATTTTTTTGCTAAACACAAACTACATAAAGTGGAACTTGTTCAGTAAGTACCTGGTTTAGTACATATGTACTCCTGGATAGTAAGTACTCCTTACTCTGTCCCTGTGTATACCTCATGTACATAAACCAACCCTGATAGTAAGTACCTGGTTTAGTACATATGTACTCCTGGATAGTAAGCACTCCTTGTTCTGTCCCTGTGTATACCTCATGTACATAAACCAACCCTGATAGTAAGTACCTGGTTTAGTACATATGTACTCCTGGATAGTAAGTACTCCTTATTCTGTCCCTGTGTATACCTCATGTACATAAACCAACCCTGATAGTAAGTACCTGGTTTAGTACATATGTACTCCTGGATAGTAAGTACTCCTTACTCTGTCCCTGTGTATACCTCATGTACATAAATCAACCCTGATAGTAAGTACCTGGTTTAGTACATATGTACTCCTGGATAGTAAGTACTCCTTATTCTGTCCCTGTGTATACCTCATGTACATAAACCAACTCTGATAGTAAATACCTGGTTTAGTACATACCCCTGGATAGTAAGCACTCCTTGTTCTGTCCCTGTGTATACCTCATGTACATAAACCAACCCTGATAGTAAGTACCTGGTTTAGTACATACTCCTGGATAGTAAGTGCTCCTCATTCTGTCCCTGTGTATACCTCATGTACATAAACCAACCCTGATAGTACGTACCTGGTTTAGTACATAATCCTGGATAGTAAGTATTTCTCATTCTGTCCCTGTGTATACCTCATGTACTTCAACCAACCCTGATAGTAAGTACCTCTGATAATAAGCACTGATTTTGTGCCCCCTTTGAGGTACATACGTACCAAGCAAGGTTCGCTGTAGTTTCCTAGCCCTGTTTGGTTCATTGCTCTACTGTACATGTAACACTATTACAATGAAACCTCTCTAATCTGCCACAATTGGGAATATCAGTTTTATGGTGGATAAGCGGGGTTGGCGGATTAACAAGGTTTGCACTCAGTACATGCATGTAATTTGTTTTCGGAAATTAGGGTGGATCAGCGGGTTTGGAGGATTATAGGAGGGGGGGGGGGATTAGAGAGGTTTCACATTATATCCTGATAAGAACTTCTGATAATGAGAA
>CAUJGJ010000332.1:4035000-4040000 GCA_963170055.1 Halisarca cf. caerulea | reverse complement strand
GTGTGTGTGTGTGTGTGTGTGTGTGTGTGTGTGTGTGTGTGTGTGTGTGTGTGGGAAGAGTCAGTCAAAGAACAACACACACAGCAAGGACAGCACAGAAAACAGACATACTAATCCAACCAGACATAACTACAGAACACAGTTACCCTTCAGTTATAGGTTATGTTCACATGTAAGATCTGTTGCAAAATTACTATGTGCAAAAATATGAATATCCTGGTCTCCAATGACAACGCCCTCCCTAGCAGCTGCCAAGGTTGGTTACAAGTAAGAATTCGCATTACAATCTAAACTTATAGAAATTGATCAAGTATACACGCCTTGTCTAATCTACTACTACTACTAGAGACAAGATACATACTCTGAGCTGGATACATAAGAACACAGCATGGAGGATGGCTGTACAGTGTGTAAAACAGATAAAGCACTTTCCTCCAAAAGTAGGACAGACATGTGTAGGTAAACTGACAAGGTTTCATTCAAGTGTGACTGGGAAAATGGTTCCTCTTTGGGAAACAGCAATTCATGGAATCAACCACTGCCTGGTGCTCCAAAGAACTCAAAGGTGCTAAGAAATGCTCCAATGGTTTGACACTCTGAACAGCTGCAAATCCAGTGCAGTAAGTAGCCCGGATGAAGACATATTCTACCACTTGTGTGTCAACTGCATCCTCACCACATCCAGTGTTACTCTTCACATTACACAACCACACACTCCAACCACACTCCAACCACACACACTCCAACCACACACTCCAACCACACTCCAACCACACACACTCCAACCACACACTCCAACCACACTCCAACCACACACACTCCAACCACACACTCCAACCACACAAACTCCAACTACACACTCCAATCACACACTCCAATCACACACTCTAACCACACACTCCAACCACACACTCCAACCACATATTCCAGCCACACACTCCAACCACATATTCCAACCACACACTCCAACCACATACTCCAACCACATATTCCAGCCACACACTCCTACCAGTTTTCTCTGGGGTGGCTTGCAGGCCCCCAAACACAAAGTATGGAAAGGAAATCAGCAGTGGCAAGTACCCCCAAAGAGTGATATCTTTGCGTTTCTGGCTGAAGTACTAAGCCACAGCTCATGGCGATGAACGTTGGCTTCTCTTTAGTTTGAATAAACCACACAATCTACTGTCACCTTCCATACAGCTGCTTCACCTTTTGGTTGCTAAGGGATGTTAGGTTCTTCTTCAGCTGTTCCTTCTCCAGGTGGGTCATGTCAGCAGTTTGCTGCAGCTGCAGGGAAGAGGGTTACCAGTAGGACAGAACAAGGTAAACAAAATACAGTGAAACATCTTATAACAAACTTCCCTAATAGTGGAAACCTCTCTATAACAGACTGCTTTTGTAGGTCCACACATAATGCTATGCATGTAAAATAACCTCTGACTAGTGGAAACCTCTGTATAACAAGCAGTTTTTCAGATCCCAAAGTGTCCGATATAGAGAGGTTTCACTGCACACTGGAACCTAGTCTCCTTCCCAGCCCCACTTCCAGCCGCCATTTTATTTCCGCCAGGAAGAAGGCAAGAATAAAACAGTGTACATCGTTCCAGCAACAATAAAATGGTGTACATCTTTCCAGCGAGAATAAAATGGCGGCCAGAAGTGGGGCTAGGAACGAGACTGAGTGGAACCTGGCTTATATAAAAAATACCGTTCAAAACACATTAAAAACATCCCAAAGCATTATCACTTTTATGGACACCATGTATGTATAATTTTAATTTTATGTGTCTATTAACTGCTACTTGCTAGAAATAATCCTATCATAAAATCTAAAATTTAAATTGCAAATTTATAACATCACATCACAAACTCAATGTCTGCCAGAGGGATGGACAACTGTTAACATTGAAACTCAGTTCCCATTTACAGCAATCAAAGTAAATGCAATTAACTACGTATGCAATTAAACCCTGTCGTATGGTAGAGTGATCACATAAACGTTACTCAAAGACAAAATAATCTCAAAAGAGCACACAGTGACTCAAAACACTAGCCAAAAGTCCCACAGGAGGACCATTGTTACATATCATGTACCGTATATCCAGAAATATAAGCGATCATTAAATTTGGCGATTTGTGCAAGATCAGGCTGTAATTTAATATTGGCAAAAATTAAAATTGGCGGTTGCACAGCAAGGACAAAGCATAGTAAGTAGGTTTATGTAAATTTGGTGATAGAAATTTGGCAATTTTGATCCTGACCGCCAAACCACCAAATTAAAAATGCCGCCAATATTTCCGAATGTACGGTACATATGTACATACGTATACTGTACAGTAAATGGTACTTTACAAAGTACCATATAGGTGCTAACATATAGGTGCTCACATACATATGTAAATATACTGTACAGTAAATGGGACTTTACAAAAGGTGCTAATTTCACAGAACTTTATTTTTCGTGAATTTTGCAAATGAGCCTGCATTTGCGAAAATTCAATCGCAAATATTTGGCTAGATATGTAGAGTGTTTGTCCAAGATATAGTAGGGACTGATCCATTCGCGAAACTAAAATTGCAAACTGCAGCCAAGTTCTTCATTCGCAAAATATATGCCACACAAAAACTAACGCCCATACAGCAATGTACAAGCAGCTTGTGTACAGTTGTGAGGGTAGGTCAGGATAGCTGTCTACACATTCAGTGTGACCCCAAGCCAGGGTTCAGTACAGCTCAAGCCATTCTAGATGACAAGTTTCCATCACTCTTGCATACTGCAGTACAGTGTACAGGCATCTCACATGTGGGTACGCAGTCTAGCAAACTTCAAACACAATACTTGAATGTTTGTGTGAAGATTACCTGTGCATGTGTACTGTATGTATATGTGGAGCCACAATTATAGCCACTAAAGCGTAAACCAGCTGACAGACATCTGACAGGCGGTGAAAAAACTATTGCACTTAGTCCAACATTCAAGTTAAGAATTTCAATCATTTCAGCTCCCACTTTAGACATTTCAGCTCCCACTTCAGACATTTCAGTCCCCATTTCAGACAATTCAGTTCCCACTTTAGCTACAACTCTTCAGTCTTTCAGCTTCCATCTCAGCTCCCACTTCAAATCTCACTCACTGAGGTACAATGTGCAATAGAACTATCCAATTCAGTCCTCAAATCATCTTTTTCTTGTGTCAGTTTCTTGTTCTCCTGCTCCAATCTTGTTATTTCCTATTATCAGAAGCAAAAGGAGAAGGTGTGCTGTAAGAGAAGCAGTGTAAGTTGGTGCAGAGCTGTTGGCGCACACCTCTTTCTTCTGTGACTCCACTGCACTCAGTTGCTGCTTGAGTGAATCTGTCTCATTGACCTGCGTATGTATACACAGTACATGCATAAATACAATACATACACATATGTACGTACATGCATGTAATATATTGTATTTTGTATATACTACAGTATATTCATTATACACACAAACATACACGCACGCAAGCACACATACACGCGCACATGCACACACACACAAACACACAAACACACACACACACACACACACACAGACACACACACACACACACACACACATGTACACCACACACACCACACACCTGTCCATCATAACTAGTCTGCACAGAAGCCAACTTCCGTGACAGTGAAACACATTCTTCTTGAGAGGAATTCAGTGTAGACTGCACTTCTCTCACTGTCTTCTCGAGTGAAGCAACCTACAAGCATTCACATGGAAAACAGGCACTAAACTCAGGAGACAGAGGAAACAAGGATGGAGAGAGTGTACCTTTTCCTGTAGTCGTTCACTATCGCTGGTTGTCTCCTGAAGAGATCTCTTTGTGGAATTGAGCTCATCGCTCTTCTCCTGTGAGTTATGAGGTGAAAATTGTGCACTAAAAACACGACATAAGAAATACCCTTGTACACTATACCACAGTGGTTGTCACAAGGTTGTCACAAGGTTGTCACAAGGTTGTTACAAGGTTGACTGTGTATGTTCCTTACATCCTACTGCAAATACAGGTGTTTGCTTTGGTTAGTTTAAAAGAAAGTAAAAGGAATGTTTAAGTCTTACCTTTCACTCATGTGCATTAGTCTCGCGTAGCCCGGACCCATGCTAGCCTCCATTTTCAATTTGAAAAATGGAGGTGAGCATGGTTTGGCTACACGAGACTACATGCACATGTATTGCCATTTACTACTTATATTTACTATTCTAATTCTACTATCGAATATTGATCTCCTTTTCCTACAGGGTGTATGGCACAGTGGCCATTTGCATGTACACATGCTCACATATGTGTGTACACACACATTCACACACACACACACACACACACACACACACACACACACACACACACACACACACACACACACACACACACACACACACACACAAACTTACACACATACACACACACACACACACACACACACACACACATACACACATACACACATACACACACACACACACACACACACACACACACACACACCTACACACATATACACACACACACATACACACACACACACACACACACACACACACACGTACATACACACACACACACACACATACACACACACACACACACACACACACACACACACACACGTACATACACACACACACATGCACACACACATACACACACACACACACACACACACACACACAGTACGTACTTGCTGCTTTCTAATCCAGTCTTGCAAGTCAGATTCCAGCTTAGCAATCTTGACAAGAACAAGAGCATACACTTTCACTAGGTGTGGTCAGTTTTATATGACAGAGTTTCAGAAACCAGGTACCAGTAGGTATGTATATGCTGGCTTGACACGAATACTGCATAGCGCTAAATTTCTGAGGAGCAAATTTTTGTGATTGGCCACTTTTGAAATTTAGCAGGTCTGTCCTTCACCTGACATCCTACCGAACAGTGTGCCATTTTTCGTGGTACGCAAATTTCACCCTCCAGCGC
>CAUJGJ010000332.1:3995000-4012500 GCA_963170055.1 Halisarca cf. caerulea | reverse complement strand
TAAGCACCTGCAAACTGATCAGTTGGTCCTTCACAGCCTGACACTCTGTTTGTGATTCGTTGAGTTTTGATTTCAAATCAAACACTTCAACATTCTGTTGAAGAGAGAGAGGCAAAAATCATCAGTGTAAGAAAGACCAATACCATCAGTAGATGATTAATATCACTGCTGTGTGTGTGTGTGTGTGTGTGTGTGTGTGTGTGTGTGTGTGTGTGTGTGTGTGTGTGTGTGTGTGTGTGTGTGTGTGTGTGTGTGTGTGTGTGTGTGTGTGTGTGTGTGTGTGTGTGTGTGTGTGTGCGCGCGTGAGTGTGTGTGCATACATATATATGTGCAGTGTGTATGTGTGCAGTGTGTGTGTTTTTATGTCTATCTGTATGTGCATACGTATGTGTATACCGTATAGTGGGAAATTTTCGCGGAGTAATATTTTCGTGGATTTCGCGGATATCCCAACATTTGCGAAATTTTTGATCCACAAAATCTTAGCATTAGACATGTACATCCACACTACGTCGGGCTCAGGTAGTACGTACACGCTAGGCCCCTACACCATTGCTCTTTTGCATAGCAGCAGTTTCTCGAAAAGCTGGTCGTGCTGTACGTTGCTTTTTCCCTGAAGTGTAAACGGTGTAAATGGCTTCAACTTGAGCCATTTCGTTCACACGATAGACTCAAAAGCTACTTTCCTACCATCGCCTAAGAAAAAAATGGCATCCTGAATATTAGGGATCTGCGAAAATATTATCCACCAATTTCAGAAAATAAGCCATTCGCAAAAATTTTACCCTGCGAAAATTTCCTGCTATACAGTATGTGTGGCACGTGTGCATGCGTGTACATGTGTGTACATGTGTGTACATGTGTGTGTGTGTGTGTGTGTGTGTGTGTGTGTGTGTGTGTGTGTGTGTGTGTGTGTGTGTGTGTGTGTGTGTGTGTGTGTGTGTGTGTGTGTGTGTGTGTGTGTGTGTGTGTGTGTGTGTGTGTGTGTGTGTGTGTGTGTGTGTGTGTGTGTGTGTGCATATGTGTATATGTGTGGCACGTGTGCATGCGTGTATAGGTGTGTGCATGTGTGTGTACATACATACAGTATGTATAGCCATACCAGCTCAGCTGCTCGCTCAGACATAGACATTTGTAAACCTTCAACTTCAGCCTTTCCACGAGTGAGGACGTCAATCTCTTGAATCAACCTCTGCATCTCCAGTTTCACTGCGTTCCAGACATAAAAAAACTGTATTACTGCACATACACAGATGTAATTGTGTGTGTACTGTATGTACACTTTCACACATAAACACAAACCATGTTTAGTGATTACTCGCTATTGGTTGCACAAGAAGTTATCTCACCCCATTTGCATGAGTACGTATATACGTATGTACCGCAAATGAATGTACTGTATACGTATGTACTGTAAATGAATGTATTGCATACGTATATACTGTAAATGAATGCACTGAAAAGAGCCTGTAACAGATGCTTATACTCAAACAAATACAGTATATCGATCATATCCAAAGCCCTAACCCATATCAATGAACACATACATAGTCTGTGATACATACATTAATCATGTCCCACACACACACATACGTATACTCCAAACTGACAGAAAAAAATAACAAACTTGTATCACGACTCTTTTCTGACTGTTCAAACATATCCTTCAAAGCCTGTAGTGCCTATATCAAGAGACAACAAGGAAAACACGAAGTCACGTAGAGGAATATACTGAGCGTAAACCTGTTTGCACATAAAATCACCCTGCCCATACAAACATAAGTGTGTCAGTTCTAATTATGTATAGAATATGCAAATAATTTGGTTAGGTGAACATAGCTGGCGATACACACTCAAATGACAGTGCTGTGTACATGTGTGTGTGTGTGTCTTTGTGTATGAGTGTGTGTGTGTACGTACATGTGTGTGTGTGTGTGTCTTTGTGTATGAGTGTGTGTGTGTGTGTGTGTCTTTGTGTATGTGTGTGTGTGTGTGTGTGTGTGTGTGTGTGTGTGTGTGTGTGTGTGTGTGTGTGTGTGTGTGTGTGTGTGCATGTGTGTGTGTGCCTTCGTGTGTGTGTCTTTTGTGTGTGTGTGTGTGTGTGTGTGAGTGTGTGTGTGTATGTGTGTGTGTGTGTGTGTGTGTGTGCGTGCGTGTGTGTGTGTGTGTGTGTGTGTGTGTGTGTGTGTGTGTGTGTGTGTGTGTGTGTGTGTGTGTGTGTGTGTGTGTGTGTGTGTGTGTGTGCCTTTGTGTGTGTGTTGCGTGCGTGCATGCGTGCGTGCATGCATGCATGTGTGTGCGTGGTGCATGTGTGCATGTGTCTTTATACATACAATACATAAATGTGCACTGCCCAATAATCTTACCAACAAACATGTCTACAAATTCAGTTCTGTGTAGAGGAAGACAGTTGGTGTCAACAGTGGAGCAGACAATAAAGGAGTGGAGCTTGTGACAATGAGAACAAAATATATGTGTCATCCTGCCAAGATGTACTTCACCACATGTTTGACGAGGGACAGGAGATGAGTGTACAAGTTTGCTGTTAGGTGAGCCAGTGCACTTTTGGTCAGGCAGAGACCACGAAAGAGTAGATCAAAGAGAGCTTAAGAAACAGTATTGTGTTGTAAAATCTTTTGAAATTATGTTCAATTATTACCAACTTACTTTCAAACAATGGAATATATGTATACCGTTACATACATACATATACATGTAATTGTACGCATACTTTCACACAAATGTACATATGTATATGAATATGTATGTAATGGTGTGAGTCCCCTCAGAGTGTACGTATGTAAGCTTTGCAAACATGATGTATGGCCACATGTCTCTACCAACAAGACATACACACATACAACAATAAAATATGATGGGAATACGTACAGTGGAACTCACTTAGTAAGTACCTGGTTTAGTACACACTCCTGGATAGCAAGTGCTCCTCATTCTGTCCCTGTGTATACCTCATGTACTTCAACCAACCCTGATAGTAAGTACCTGGTTTAGTACATATGTACTCCTGGATAGCAAGTGCTCCTCATTCTGTCCCTGTGTATACCTCATGTACATAAACCAACCCTGATAGTAAGTACCTGGTTTAGTACATACTCCTGGATAGCAAGTGCTCCTCATTCTGTCCCTGTGTATACCTCATGTACATAAACCAACCCTGATAGCAAGCACCTCTGATAATAAATATTGATTTTGTGTCCCCTTTGAGGTACGTACTAAGCAAGTTTCACTGTTAGTACATCAATCTCACAGTTGCACACACACACACACACCTCCAAGTGTTGATCTTCTTCACTCATGGGTACAGTGGCTGGTGTAGAGAGGTGAACTCTGTCCCAGTGTTCCTGCAACTCCTCTGGTCCACTCATTGACAGCATACAGGACGGACAAATGAACCCTTCAGCCTGTGACAGACAGACACAACAGTCTAAGACTAAGGGTGACTAAGATGTAACAGTCTATTACATAGACACAACATTCTGCACCACAGACATAACTGTCTGAGACAAAGCACAAAAAAGACAAAACAGTCTGAAACTAAGACACAAAATCTGTAATGCAGACATAACAGCATGAGACTGAGACACAACAGTCTGTAATGCAGACATAACAGCATGAGACTGAGACACAACAGTCTGTAATGCAGATGTAACTGCATGAGATTGAGACACAACAGTCTGTAAAGCAGACATAACAGCATAAGACTAAGATACAACAGTCTGTGATGCAGACACAACAGTTTGAGGCTAAAGCACAACAAAGACATAAAAGATTATGAAAAAGTTTATTAGACATAATATTATTTTATATACCTAATTGTCGAGACTGCTGAACACAACAGTCTATAACAGAGAGACATACTTAACAACCTCTGACAGAGACACAACAACAAAAAAGGAAAGACAGGTGTGTGATACTGATGGTCAAGCATAAACAGCTCAACCACACACTATCTATTAGTATTTACTATCTATCACCATAGACCTCAATGCTTCCACCCTCAGCAGCAATCACAAAAACCTGTTTATTTACAATACATCAAGCTAGATTCAGATGATTTCATAAGCACAAATAAGAATGCAGAAATCATCACATAATCACGGAGCAAATAGTCGCGCACTTTAGAAAACAAACACACTGAATATTTGCCAAGTATTGATTGCCAGAGGCGATATGACTTTTATTGATATAGTGGGACAAGGACACTCGCAAACGCATACGCGCCAACAACACAGAAAAGTAAAGAGTCTTTGTATCGATGCTGGTATACCTGGCCAGTGCCCGTCGTCGCTTCGCGCGAACCAACACCGGGACCATTGTCCACTGGGCCAGGGTCCTTTGAAGCAGAAGGTTGCTTTTTCCTCTTGAACATTTTTCAACAGTTTGACCTAGAGTAGTATATCATAAACAAATTGCATATTTAAAGATACACTAACTGAGCAAAAATACAGAATAGAACGAATGCCGTACCTATCGTGGGGAAAGGATGTAGTCGTCCGCCATTTTCCAGCTTCTACCCACTAAAATTGTGTGTCCCGGGAAAATTGGTCACGTGCACCGAAACCTTGACAAAACTACACAGCAGAATCTGTATAATGCGGACACCTTGGATACCACAAAATAATTGTCCTGATTACAGATCTCGAGGTGTTCTGATTTTCCAGGGTTGCCTCAATATGTCATCCATATATCTATGAGAATTTGGGACAATAACCGAATGTCCAGTTTATGCAAGGGTCCAGATTTCAAGTGTCCTGAATAGCAGGTAGCTCTGCAATACTAGGTATGAACATCTACGGTGTGAACAGAACTTGGAACCTTGCATGCTGGAAATAGGAAATTTGACTTAGCCTTGTAGATGTAATTGGTTCCATGACAGGGGCGGCGGAAGCTATTTATCTTTGGGGGGGGGGGGGGGGGGGGGTCAGACCACATTGGCTATAAATATACATGCACATGCCATCTTATACTTTGCATTCCCCATTTCATCCTGATTTCATAAGCAGTACTGATTGACGACTACCCTTATCAATGGCTTTGGTTATTACTTATAACTGGATAAGCCTATAAAAGTTATTACGCAAGACATATTATTATTATTATTATTAAACACTTTACAAGCACAGGGGGAGCATGACAACGGGAGGAAAGTGTTGTGGGTAAAGCGTGATGTGCTTGATGGACGTACACTGACATTGCAGTGTAGCCAGAGAGATGCCAATGTAAATACCGTAGTGATGAAAAGGGATGATGATGGAGACTTGGTGATAAAATTGTAGGAATTTAAAGTGCATATTGTAAGCCCATTTAAAGATGGTAGGATACATTCTTGAAAATAAAATCACAGTGAAAGTGTGACAGTGATGAGATATGTCGTACATAGTAAGCATGAGACAGGGACAGTACTTGGAATTCGATCAAAATAAAGTTGGAGTACGAGTAATTTACATCTATGGTACAGGAGAACTAATGTGCAGTGGTGTAGCAGTGACAGCATGAACACATAAGTTGATATGTGCAGGCGTTGGTAGGATCAAAGTTTAGGAGAAATCTTTTCCATAGAATAGAATATTATATAAGATCTACCTATTTATTTTCATTTGTTTTCATTATTATCTTATTGATATCCTATTATTATATTTATAAAGTCCAAATGTCTATTTCGGCATTGCATTGTTATTTATCATGATAGATTCCTACTACCTGCACATGCATTACATAGAGTCTTTGGAAGGTGTAAATGGATGTAAGAAATTCGGGAATTTGCACAGTACACTTAGTTCAGCTAAAGTCTGTAAGCCAGACTCATCTAGCTTCATGTATGAATAGCACTATGCTCTGTCTAGCCCTATGCCTGTCTAGCATTATGCTCTGTCCAGCCCTACGCCTGTCTAGCATTATGCTCTGTCTAGCCCTATGCCTGTCTAGCATTATGTCCGTCTAGTCCTATGCCTGTCTAGCATTATGCCCGTCTAGCCTGTGTTAATGTACAGCTTGTCCTTGTTACAAGTGTTTTGTAGGATCTTTTTAGGGAAAGTTTTCTGCTTGATGCAGTGTCAATCCTACATCCTTTTACAATTTGTAAATGGTTTTTTTTTTTATGTATCCTTCACATAGATGTAGGAACCATGGGTATAGCCCCACAATATTTTTTTTATTCTAGTCAATGTTTACCTGATCATATATCAATCAAGTTATTATACTGCACATGAACTGCTCATGAAATTGAATAAGCCCCCCCCCCCCAAAGTACAAGTCATTCCTACGCCAATGCTTCATAAAGGCCTCATTCTGTTGCAGGCCACCTATAGGACAATTTGATGGGCGCACGTGAGCCTCGAGTGAGGTACGACCGCCAAAGCAATCAGGAGAAAATGGCGGATACGAGGGAGCAAAAAAACTCGAGTGAGTGATACCAAGTCATCTACTATCGGCAAGAAAGCGATGAACAATTGATAGCCAGGGATGTGGTTTCTTAGATCTGAAGGTAACGCGCATATTTGCTGACTGTATTCATTGTACTTTTTGTTGGGGATTGTCATTATATTAAATCTTGATTTTATGTTAGTTCAGCGTGCATTGTGTCTGCTTACTCCGACAGGTTGTGAGTACGTGCTAATACCTGGGAGAAAGTATACCGTTGGAAGGAAAGGTAGGCCATGCACATAAATGTTATTTTGGGTGCTAGCATTCAGCAAACTTCATGTTTCCAGACTCGTTCCAGCATAGATATACGACGTCGTATATCTATGGTTCCAGACTAGTCTGACGTGGCCAGACCGAATTCCTCCATTTGCAGGAGGCTGCAAATGGAGGAATTCGGTCTGGCCACGTCAGACTATTCCAGACCTACTGTAGCTCCAGACAAACGCTGATATTTGAGCATCTGTTGCGAGTTCTCTGCCTGCAGCTCATCTGAATTTAGATTTCCACGTCATTATTGTGTGTATCAGACAGCTTTGTATGCCAAAAGAATGCTGTGCCTTATTGTCGAATAGTCTCATGAACCAGACCCTTTTACGCCCTCCATTTTTATTTATAGAGTGGGGTGTGGGTCAGGGGTCTGGTTCACAACACTAATTGTGAACAATGTGGTTGAACCTGCTCATTTGTTCAATTCTCACACCCTTGGTAAGTACCTAAGTATACCTGACAATTAATTTGAGTGGTATGAAAATAGTCTTGTACTCATGCTGTCACTCAAAATTCGTTTAATACCCACCCACCCCTCCTGTTCAAGGGATGATGACCAGGGCATTGGTCTTTCATGTGTGTGTGTGTGTGTGTGTGCACGCACTTCATATTTCTTGTTGCTGTTACATACATCCAGATTGCCACATCCTCATACTAGAGGACCAGTCCATAAGCAGATGTCATGCAGAGCTCATTGTTCCCTCGTGTGGAGAGCAGGAAGAGGGCATGCAAGGGTCCCCAGGTACTCTTATGCTGCGAGATTTGTCTAAGTTTGGGACGCTGGTCAATGGGTGTAAGTTGGAGAAGAGGAACATCGATGTTTCACTGAAGGATGGCGATCGAATTAAATTTGGCAGTTCTCCAGCTAGTAAAGTATTTGAGTATGTCCCCTTTCGGCAAAGAATGTGTCCTGTGTTGCAGTGATAGTTCACACAATGTATTGTGTGTGTATCCATTCACCTATTCACCCACCCATCCAACCATCCGACCACTTTTCCATTCATCCATCCATCCATCCATCCATCCATCCATCCATCCATCCATCCATCCATCCATCCATCCATCCAACTATCCACTCATCCATCCATCCATCCTTCCATCCATCCACTCATCCATCCTTCCATCCATCCATCCATTCATCCATCCATCCATCCAACTATCCACTCATCCATCCATCCATCCATCCAACTATCCACTCATCCATCCATCCATCCTTCCATCCATCCACTCATCCATCCTTCCATCCATCCTTCCATCCATCCATCCATTCATCCATCCACCCATCCATCCATCCATTCATCCATCTATCCATACAACTATCCTTCCATCCATTCACCCACCCACCCATCCATCATTCCATCCATTCATCCATCTATCCATCCACCCAGATTAGAGTCTGCCCCACTTGTTGTTTGCTGTTCTGGTATGAGCCCAACTGAGAAGAATACAGTGTCTGAGACAGTTGGCAGACTTGGAGGAACCCTGGAGCAGTCGTGGAGCAAACAGTGTGTTATGCTTGTCATGAACAGGCTTACAGTCACTCAGAAGGTAAATTATGTAAGTCCGTATATTGTATGTACCGTACTTATTCTATGGTCAGAAATGGCTGACCAATTATGATCCTACTAATTTATTACTGGGTCAGCCATTTGTCCTAGCAAATGTCAAATGCTATTTCCACCACTGCAATGGTGTCCTGTTAGCATATGCACAGTGGTAGAAATAGCATTTGACCTTTGCTAGGACAAATGGCTGACCCAATATTATATTGGTAGGAGATTTTGTAGATTGGTCTGCCATTTCTGACCATCAGAGATTATGTATGTAGGTATGTACATGTGTACATACGTAGTACAAAGGAATCTTTAGCATTGATCCTTGAGATCGGCGAAACAACTCAACTGGCACTCAACTGTAATAGCTGATATCAGAGACTCAGACTCAGTTTAGTAGTCAGCCAAATGGCAGATCCAACTCAATTCTGGTCAGCCATATTTGTGTTTTGTTCAGAAAATGGCAGATGGCAGGCAGCTATTTCTAGCTCTGTATGTAACTACAATTGCATGAAAATGGTTGGTTTGGAGAACCATGGATGGTACTGCTGTGGAACTGACTACAGAGGCGTCAGACACCTCAATAATCTGACATTCTTCCTAATCTGACGGTATTCTTAGGAGCATGCACCATATATGACCATACTTGAGCCACTTGATAAGCCAACAACCTCTGTAATCTGACAACTCACTCGTTGTCCATGGAATGTTGGATTACAGCAATTCCGCTATGCTGCAAGGTGTGCAGTAAGATGACTTGAGTGATTGACTGTAAGGCTATGTGTATGTGGTGCCTACTTAGGAGAAAACTTGCTATTGTGATTCAGACAGGTTTTTGGGTGGTTGTGATAAGTTGTCACAAAAAATCTGTTTCCCCGGGGCGCTGATTAACACTAAACGCTAACCCACCCCTAACCCTAACGTCTTGACGATTAAAGTTTGTTTGCGAAGTGCCCACAGGAGAACAATTTAGGTAGGAACAAATTTTGCATGACAGGATTATCTTGCAGTTTCACTGTGTGGTTAAAATGTGCTTGTGCATGCATATGCAGTACATGTTGGGAGCTCTGCACTGATGCACTGCAGCGTCCAGCGAGTTTGTATGATTCAAACAGCACAGGAGTGTAGTCCGCATGTGTGGCTTTGTTGTATGGCTGTTATTGAAAATATTTTATACAGTTCTTTGTGGTTTTCTCTTTTAATTGGCAACAGGAAATTGGTCAATAACTAATAAGCATCCTTTCCATTCAGGTGATTCACGAGGGAGGTGCTAACACTGTTTAGCATCAGTTTAGAAGCCGCTTATAGCCCGCCTCCTCGTTGTATGGCATCAATTTATAGCCCGCCTCCTCCTTGTTTTATGGCATCAGTAATCACTTTGCGGTTGGGAGCTAACACGTTTTTGGGCATGATAAATATCAATGCTGTACGACTTGCAGGAGGTTAAGGCCTAACTTTTTACCATGTATAGGGAGGCATCACTCACCCGCACCTCAGATATCCAGTTCCCTCACCTTCTGCAGTAGTTTTTTCTGAACAAATCTGCAATAATCCTACTGTACACTATACTACTGCTCCCTCATTTATCAATTCCTTCACTTTATCCACATTTTCATCAGGAACGGATGTGTGTGGATATGTGAGGTCTGACTGTACAAGGTACCATCACATACGGGGTGCAGTGGAATATCTGCATGGAAGACATTTTAGGACAGCCTCTTTTGTTCTTTGTGAGGAGGTTGAAAATGTCTTGGATCTACATACAGTATAGGGGGGAAATATCTTGGGACCTCAAGCTGTGTCCTTTGTAGAGAGGTTGTCCTTAATTCGGAGTGTCCACTATTGGAGGTTTACTGTATTGGCTGGTTGACTGGGTGCCTTGAAAGTGAAATGTGTCAGAGAAGGCGGGGTAGTCAATTCCTTAGGAAAGTTGTCCCAGACAGCAAGTACTGAAGTCAATTCCTCAGGAAAGTTGTCCCAGGACAGCAAGTACTGAAGCCAAGAATGATCGTAGTAGTTGAGCTTAGACTCTTTACACTACGTAGTATAGAGAGTCTATGAGTATAGTAAGCTATGTAGCAAAATGACGAAATACTAGTAGGTGGTTTTCAGTGTCCAAAGCACACTAGATGAGACCTTTTAGCACCAATACCTATGTATGTACAAATCCTATCCTGCCATTTTGCTTTTCCGTCATCCCTACACATGGAGTACTACCGTCATCCCTACACATGGAGTACTACCGTCATCCCTGCACATGGAGTACTACTGTCATCCCTGCACATGGAGTACTACCGCTATCCCTGTACATGGAGTACTACTGTCATCCCTGCACATGGAGTACTACCGTTATCCCTGCACATGGAGGACTACCGTCATCCCTGCACATGGAGGACTACCGTCATCCCTACACATGGAGTACTACCGTCATCCCTGCACATGGAGTACTACCGTCATCTCTACACATGGAGTACTACCGTCATTCCATAATATGATTGTTACCCATGCCAAGATAACCTTTGGAAACTCTTCTCACAAAGGTAGATCTCCAGTCGCCTGTATGGTTCTCGCACACCGGTTTAATAGTTTTGTACAAAATTGTACACTTTTTACAACACACACTGTCCTATCTGTCTCCTCTATTATGTGGCCTGTGGTCAGTCAAAGTAAACCTACCCTTTAAGGAATTTAAGAGGTCAGGCATGTACATACGTACGTACATACATGGGTCATATTGGTCGGTCGCAGAGTCTGCTTGCAGTGAGATTGCCTAAATTTAGTAAAAGGTGATCGGTAGTACATCTATTCAGGTAATCTTGCATATGATTTTATAATTCGATTGTTTGTTGTAATCATTCAAAAGGTGAGGCGTAGTACACATGTGCATCCTGTTTGCTGTCGTTGAAGCACACAATCAATCAATGGTGAAATGAGTTCTTGTCTGCTGGTATATACACATGTGTACGATGAGGTGAAGCAAAAACATGCAATGAGGGACACGTAGTGAGGAGCACACGTATGCAGTGAGGGACACATGTAGTGAGTAGTGCACACATGCAGTGAGGGACACGCACATGCAGTGAGAAGCGAATACATGCAGTGAGGGATGCACACACATGCAGTGAGGGCCGCACACACATGCAGTGAGGGCCGCACACACATGCAGTGAGGGCCGCACACACATGCAGTGAGGGCCGCACACATGCAGTGAGGGACGCACACACATGCAGTGAGGGGCGCACACATGCAGTGAGGGACGCACACACGTGCAGTGAGGGGCGCACACACGTGCAGTGAGGGACGCACACACATGCAGTGAGGGACGCACACACATGCAGTGAGGGGCGCACACATGCAGTGAGGGACGCACACACGTGCAGTAAGGGGCGCACACACGTGCAGTGAGGGACGCACACATGCAGTGAGGGGCACACACACGTGCAGTGAGGGACGCACACACATGCAGTGAGGGACGCACACACATGCAGTGAGGGGCGCACACATGCAGTGAGGGACGCACACATGTGCAGTAAGGGGCGCACACACGTGCAGTGAGGGACGCACACATGCAGTGAGGGGCACACACGTGCAGTGAGGGGTGCACACACGTGCAGTGAGGGGTGCACACATGTACTGTGTAAACTGACCATAAAGGCTACTCAAGGGTGACAACTGTATGGTCTGTGTAGGCAGGTGGTCCTTATATGAAGGTACACTGCATAAAGTAATACTGCAGTGTTCTTTGGGGCAGTCCATAGTGGTCTCAATAAACAGGTGGTCCTTGTATACAGGTGGTCCTTGTATACAGGTGGTCCTTGTTTACAGGTGGTCTTTGTATACAGGTGGTCCTTGTATACAGGTGGTCCTTGTATACAGGTGGTCCTTGTATACAGGTGGTCCTTGTTTTTACAGGTGGTCTTTGTATACAGGTGGTCCTTGTATTGTATGTACATTCATTCCATGAAAACTTTAGTAGATTGTTGGTCTGTGGGGGGAGGTGAGAGGGATTCTTGAGGTTACACTACATATATGAGACACTTTGCAAGTTCATTTGTAGAGTTGTTACACTTGACTGTTGGGCACCTGTTACAGGGATTTTTCTAGAATGTGTGCCAGGGGCATATTTAAACTTTCTGCACTTTAGGGGGGGTAGCCATGTACCCAGCTGCTCACACATAGGGGGGCATGATCCATCTCGGGGGGGGGGGGGAAGTGCCCCCCTGCCCCCCTCTTAAAAACCCCTGTGCTATATACATGTTGTGTATGTACACGTGAACTCATTTATTGTATGTACATGTGAACTCATGTAGTGTATGTACACATGAACTCATGTAGTGTATGTACACATGTACTCATGTAGTGTATGTACACGTGTACTCATGCTGCAGGCAAACTCCATGCTGTTGTAGGTGTCTCTTTGTGTCTACTGCTTATGCAATTTCGCTCACAGGGGTAAATCAGTCGTATCGCAATTATTACACAATTACACCGGAAAGAATCATTTGTATTGTTACGACTATTCTTCCCCTCTGTTGTGCACACCTGCCTTAATTTGTCTTTTAATTTCACAACTGTGCATGGACTGAGTGATCCCCTGTTCACTCTGTTATGGTTGGTTCTATATGTGTTTGTAAATGACTTATCACACAATTATGCAACGATTAATAATATATTGTTGTAATCTTTCCCCTCCATTGTAGCCGTCTCTCTCTATACACGTGTGTACGTATGTATGGTTGCTAATTGCACCTTTGAATATGTAGGAGTTGTAATTGACTGTGTACATATGAGGTACACATTACGTTTGAACGCCCTTTCCTGAGTATAGTTTTGTGTTTCGAAATGTTTTTGAATTTTTAAAGTTTTCTTCCGCTCCTCGTTAGCTATCCATTCATCTTTTGTTCATGTGAGGCCATGTTACCTCCTCCCATTTCGCCACCCTTGTTGCATTGTGTCCACCGATACAGGATGTTTCGACCATGTATATCTTCCTTGGCTATAACTACAGCCAGGGGAAGATCTGTGTATGTATCTGAAACCTTTAGTGTCTGACTCAGCAATTATACAGTGAACCTGTGGATTAAGGCCACCCTTGGGACTACCTTGTACTGTACAGTGCAGTGGAACCTGTGAATTAAGACCACCCTAGGGACTACCTTATACTGTCCCTAATTCTCAGGTGGTCCCAATTGCCAGGTTGCTATCTATGTATTGCTGAAGTGGTTTATACGTAGACCAGCCTGCAGTGGTCACTGTAGACAGGTGGTTCTGCTGTGCAGGTTTACTGTATTATGTGAGGAATCTGAATGTACTGTTCAGATCATTCCATGAGACTGCAGCTTTTTGACGTTTAGTGACACAGAAGTGCAGAGTGTCATGAATGTCCTCTCTTCTTTTTAGGTGGTATCGGCTCTGGCCTGCTGCCGTCCCGTGGTCACTGCACAGTGGTTGACTGCCCTAGCTGACACTTCCTCCAACAACAAGCCTCTTCCGGACTACAGAAGGTGAGATTTTGAAGGGAAAGCACCTATACACTGTTTGCGTACTATGTATATCCCAGACAGAACCTTGCCATGTGTTAGTTGGTATGACTGTGTCTGTTTATGTATACTATGGAAGGAAATTTCAGCACCATTATACGTGTATGTGCAAATCCCTATTCCGCCATTTTTTGGTGTCATCCCTACATCTGGAGTACTATTCATTCTCCATACTGCACGTGGCATGGCATACTTGAGAAGCTACACAATTAATCTCAAAACCTAATTTATCTCTGCAGTAGTATACACCCTGAACCCCCTAGCTATGTAAATGTACATACGTGCCTCCCCTAGCTAAAGGTATTCCTACCATAGCTTTTTGTCACTATGCTGTGCCCCCCCCCCCCCCCCCCCAACATTTTCCAAATGGATATCTTTATGCTGAATTCTGACTGTGTGGCTGTGCTTATGCTGCATAATGGTGCTTATTTTCCATTAGCTATCTCCCTCCAATTGTGGATCGCAATGCCAACAACAAAGATTCAGATTTCCACGTTAATGTATCGAGAAAGAAGCTCTTCAGTGGGAAAATTTTCTACTTTTTGTCCAAGTCACAGGTACTGTGTGCATGTGTGTGTGTGTGTGTGTGTGTGTGTGTGTGTGTGTGTGTGTGTGTATGTGTGTGATTGTTTACATATTTCAACCTTATTGTGTTTATACATACTTTTGCTCATGTATACATCCCCCATAAATGTTTGTGTAAGGTACAAACACCCTAGCCAAATCTGCTTGTGTGTTGTCATTTCGAATGACCTTACATCTCCACCTGACATGCCCTCCCACCCTTTCAATGAGGGGTCTCTTTCAGTTCAACAGCGAATGTGACCATGCCAGGGGGCACAGGAGTGCCTCCTGACATGGTTAAGTTCATTGACCCATGATTGACCTATGTGAGTGCTGGTTGTGAGGTGACTACTCACCACCAGCACTGTCCATCCTAGACCTTTTTGCACACAAACTTAGAACATGTGTGTACACTCGAGTCCAGCAGTGTTTATTGCACCATAGATATTCGATCTATGATTGCACACTGTGTGTGTGTGTGTGTGTGAGTGTGTGTGTGTGTGTGTGTGTGTGTGTGTGTGTGTGTGTGTGTGTGTGTGTGTGGTTGTGCTTGCAATGCTTCTCATGGTGTTTCAAGCATGCAATCATTTTCTACAGCCTCTAAATCTTGTATAGACATACCCGTGGGAATAGTTAGTAATCTCATTATTTTCAGTTTCTGTTAAATTTGGGAATTCATCATGTTTTGTTTTAACTTACATTGTCAGGTAAAATTAAAATGTGATACAGTATTCCCAAATTAACTACACCTATTCAGGCTTTGTTTATAGATTCTCCCAAGGAGGGGGAAGGAGAACAACATTCTCGTAATTTTGGGAGGAGGGGGAGGAATGAAGCCATATATTTGCATACATAGGGATATGTTGTCCCACAGCCCTCAACCCCACAACCTGAAAAACCCTGCTATTGAATTTGTAGCCCTTGTACTCTATGCATGCGTGCTATAGCACCTTTAACCTGTACATGTGTGAACCAGCAAAAAAGGGAACATTTGTGAATGAATTCCATTACAATGGGACCTTGTTGATCTATCAATGTTTCTTCCTCGTGTAACGTGCCCGGTAAGCCAGATGGTGGATGAATCAGATATCTCCTACAGAGCCTGGTGAAGGGGATTCACGTGCAACAGAGTGTCATATAATGTCCTCTTCAGATGAACTAGAGTGACTGATATGTGTGTACGCAGCCTTCTTATGTAGCCCACCGTTACATTTCTGAAACCATGAAACCTGCTTGTTTCATTCCAACTTTGTTTGCAGCTGGGTACATATGAACTATGCATCACAATGTGTGGTGGTCGATGTTCTCTGGTGTCACCCTCGTCCGAAGAAATGGACAAGATCTCCATTGACAAAAACTGTTTGTTTGTGAGCATGGAGGACCGCATGATGGACAAACTCCCACCATCTGAAAGAGAAAGGGTTCTTCAACTATATGACAAACTAGAAAGGTACGTATGTGTATGCTATGTATGTGTGTTTGCTTACACAAACACCGACAAGTAGCCGCACACACATGCACATATGCACACACACACACACACGCACGCACGTACGCACGCACGCACACACACACACACACACACACACACACACACACACACACACACACACCACAATCAGATGCACACACGTTACTCCAATGCACGCTTGTACACAGGACATGACATATCCAATATGCTGTGATTATGGACTATTAGATGTTTAACTGCTCAACTTTGAATCACAAATCTGTGATGCGGTCTGTGGTTTCAGATATCAATATCAGATTAAAAAATCATCGATTTCACTGGAGAAGCTGTCTGTACCTAAATAGAAATTTGTACCCGGTTTCACCCTAATATGGTTACTCCCTGTGTGTGGTTCTATTGTGTTTGCTCTTATGTGGTAATTTTGACCAGTACAAAGGCTGGACATTTCAAGGATGCCATGTGGGACTATGGCTCTTTATCAAATCACTTGTCACGAAGCAAACAAATGAATGAATACGCAGAAAGTGTGCCAACCTCTGGATGACCTCCACTAAGAATGTTTCTGTAACGAAGCAAAGAGTTTTAATAGCCTCTGGAATGTTCTTTGAGACTGTGAAAAATTAATGCTCTGCTTTTATGTTGGTTCTCTGTCACACGTGCACATTAGTGTATGCACACGTGCATATACACACACGCGCGCTCACGCACACACACACACACACATGTACATGTGCACACGGGCACACACATACGTACACACACACACATCACACACACACACACACACACACACACACACACACACACACACACACGTGCACACGCACACACGCGCGCGCACACGCACACACACACATGTGCACACGTACACACACACACATGTACACACACACACACACACACACACACACACACACACACACACACACACACACGCAAACACACACACACACACACACACACACACACACACACACACACACACACTCACACACACACACACACACACACACACACACACACACACACTCACACATCGAGCAAGAGAGAACCACACATTTCTCCTCTTTATAGGAAGGATAACAGGAGGATCCATGACACAGAAGTTGTTCGAGCGGTTCTTCATTGCTCTGTGGATCTTTACTGCAACCCTGCGTCACAAACAGGTGGGTGGATGGGGATTGTACAGTACATGGAATACAGTGAAACCTCTATAATAAGGACACCATGGGAACCATATTAAGCTGTCCTGTACAGTGAAACCTCTATAATAAGGACACCATGGGAACCATATTAAGCTGTCCTGTACAGTGAAACCTCTATAATAAGGACACCATGGGAACCATATTAAGCTGTCCTGTACAGTGAACCCTCTATAATAAGGACACCATAGGGACCGCAGTAAGCTGTTCTGTATATGGAGGTGTCCTAATTTCGGAGGAATTAAATGTACACATATCAATGCAAGGGATGTCTAATGGGGCAGAGCAGTGGTGTCCTGTTAAAGGAGGTGGCTGTATTCTGGAGATGTCCTTTAATGACATCACTGTACAGGCAAAGTTTGTCTTCAACCAGTCAGTGAACATTCAGTGCCTTTCACACTTGGGCTTCTCAGATAATGTAACAAACGGTTAATATGCCATCGCTTAATATGCCAAAAT
>CAUJGJ010000332.1:3985000-3990000 GCA_963170055.1 Halisarca cf. caerulea | reverse complement strand
ACAGTGAAGGGTACCTCCGATAACGAGTACAGTGGTAGCACATATAAAGACATGTCTTACAGTGAATTTCTGCATAAACTAAATATGCAGTATAAACTCTACTGAAGGACACCTCTACTGCTCTGTCCCATTTGAAATCCCTCACATTGACATGTGTGTATTTGAAACCTCCGAAATAAGGACACCTCCTTAAACAGGACAGCTTACTGTGATCCTTATGGTGTCCTTATTAGAGAGGTTTCGCTGAAGATTCATGCGACCCAGTTAATGTTCTACTATGAAAGTGTAACTGGTTATGATAAATTTGTGATATACTGTAGTGAAGGATTTTCAGTGTCTCCCAGGGATTCGTTATAACGAGATTCCACTTTACTCATTTTGTTTCCCCCTTGAGGCAGGTACACCTGCACTTACTGAGCAATTTCCTCTGTGGTTGTTCACTACAACAATGAGCTGCATGAGTGGAAGTTCACTCTACTGCTGTGCGAGAGACCTTTCTATTATTGCTAGCGTTCCACTGACACTAAATTCTTCAATTTGTATGAAAATTGTGTCTGTCAGTAATATTCTGAAGGTGGTACCCTGGCCCTCAACAGATGTCTTTTCCTTACAGCTTGTTAATAAGGTGTCCTGTACATTTGACTGTGATTCTGCTATAGTTACATAGTGTGACTGCTGTCAATGGGTTTACAGCTGGTGTAGAGGAAGTTATGTATTCAGGCAAACTCAGCAGAGTAATGTATGGGGCTGTTGTGTGTGTGTATGTGTGTGTGTGTGTGTGTGTGTGTGTGTGTGTGTGTGTGTGTGTGTGTGTGTGTGTGTGTGTGTGTGTGTGTGTGTGCATGTGCGTGTGTGCATGTGTGTGTGTGTGTGTGTATGTGTGTGTGTGTGTGTGTGTGTGTGTGCATGCTTGTGTGATGTGTGTGTGATGTGTGTGATGTGTGTGTGTGTGTGTGTATGTGTGTGTGTGCATGCATGCATGCCTATGTGCACCCTTGCACTATATGCTTTGTTAGCATTTTTCACTGTTTCTTCTGGTAGATGGAGGCTGATGGTCGGGGGACCAATGTCGAAGAAGAGGGATCTCAGGATATACCAGACAGCAATCCTTTCAAATTCATCTCAAAGCGCAAAACTGCCAAAAAACCATAACTTTGTCCCACATTTGTCACATCCTCCAAAGCGATTGCAAGCAATTTTGAAAGACTTGCAGAAAATTGATTTTAATTGTTTAATCATAATAATATTATCAAGAAATTCTACTGCAGGATTTCATTTGTATTTCTACATCTAGCAACTTTTCATACGCTGCAGTATGATGTATTTAATTATTAAAGAATTTCGCTATATGTATTTATTTATTCTATAGCAATCATAGTTAATAGTCTTCAGTTGTCACTCATGCATGCATATAACAGTATATATAATATTATATGTATTGTATGCATGAACCCAGCCAGCCCACATGTGTACATAATTGTATGTGTGCAGTGGGTGTATAGAATATGCGTACGTGCATGTGCAGGCACATTTCTGCATTTCTGTGTGCATGCATAATGTCCATGTGAGCGTGAGTGTGTATACATGCATACACGTGCCTGCTTAAGCTTGTGTGTACATACATACATACATATATATATATATATAAATTAGATATCTATAGATATAGATATACGTACATGTGACATTGTACATACATGCATAGGTGTAGAAATCGATCATGCATGGGGGCTAGTGGGCCGGGGCTATGATACAGCCCCACTAGCCCTCAATATAATATTATTTTATTCTAGCCAATTGCCTGATCATGTATTAATCAAGTTAATCTACTATACATGAACAGTACATGAATTTGAATGATCAAGCCCCAACCCCCCCCAAGTACAAATCATTCCTACGCCAATGAGTATGTTAGTATTGTGTTCTAATCATGTGTGCATGCATGTATACTTAAGCTTGCATTATTGTGTACGTAGTATACTAGGAATTCAAAGGTGCGCATAATATGTATAAGAATGAGTGTAAGAACACGCAGTTGAACCTAGCTCTCTGTACCTTGGATACAATGAACCGATCCCGGCCCTGGTATAACAAACATAGACCTTAGAATGTACATCTATGCATGTATACTCTATATTGCATGAGCCTTGGATGTAGTGAACACCCTGATGTAGTGAACACCCTGATGTAGTGAACACCCTGATCTAGCGAACACCCCGATGTAGTGAGCACCCTGATGTAGTGAACACCCTGATGTAGTGAGCACCCTGATGTAGTGAGCACCCTGATATAGTGAGCCCCCTGATATAGTGAACACCCTGATATAGTGAACACCCTGATATAGTGAGCACCCTGATGTAGTGAACACCCTGATATAGTGAGCACCCTGATCATAATAGTGATGATCATGAGGAACACCCTGACATAATGATCTCCCTAGGCCTGAATTATAGTGAACCTTAACTTTCAGTGGTCGTGAGGTGCAGTTTATAGAGAGAGGTTTGACTGTATACACACATGTATACCATAGGTGCATGCTTGCATGTAGCTTGGCCTATAAATATGATAGTGTTCTAGCATGGCATATGTACATAGAATTTATATACCATGTGCCTACAATTTTAGTATAAAATACTAGTATCTGGCATGCAATTTATACGAGTATCACTTTCACTACATTAACATTTGAATTTGTATAAAAGTGAATTATATTTTGTCAATGATCCCTATACAATAATGGTACATGACGTTGCATGCTGTCATAGTCATGCATATAACATTGTACATTCATGGATCCAGTGCAAATATTATAATATATATCATAACAGTAGATAAAAATGTTCATACATACTTCAGTACATGGCAAGTTATGTACATAGAATTACTGTGTCGTTTTTATGCTGCAGCATTTGATTGTCAACAGTGTTTCTCTCTCTCTAATCTTTTCTTTCGGATTTTGTATGTTTTGATTCAGAATCTTTGCTGTTCATTTTACTGTCAGGTACAACTGTGGACGGTACTGTATCAGTAAAGAATCCGTATGCCGTACTGCTAGTGGGTTCTACCAGTACTGTTGATGAGGACTGAGGTACTGTATCAGTAAAGAATCCGTATGCCGTACTGCTAGTGGGTTCTACCAGTACTGTTGATGAGGACTGAGGTACTGTATCAGTAAAGAATCCGTATGCCGTACTGCTAGTGGGTTCTACCAGTACTGTTGATGAGGACTGAGGTACTGTATCAGTAAAGAATCCGTATGCCGTACTAGTAGTGGGTTCTACCAGTAGTGGTTGTACTACTGTTGATGAGGGCTGAGGCATCGTTTCTGTTACCTTGTTCTTGTCACACTTAGGAAACAGTACAGTCTGTTTAGAGGGTGTATATCGATGGTAGGAAAACACAAGCATATACCTATGGGAGAAAATACATTTTGTCATATTCAATGAACATTCAAGAAAAGTTGTGTAAATTCACTTACACGAATTGGGCAGTTTCATTTCCATATTCCGGAGCAATCCACGGTACATCCACATGTGTAGATTGCAGTTTTTCTCTACAAAAGAGAATAAGAAAATAGAACTTGTAAACGCTACTCCATAAATAAATAAATAAATACATTACATGTATATATATGGCGGCCATGTTTTTTCCGTGTCAATCCTACATATGGAGTACTACCGTACTCCATAATATATATATATATATATATATATATACATATATATATATATATATATATATATATATACATATATATATATATATATATATATATATATATATATATACAGATATATATATTATATAAACTGATGCATTGTAACATCAAAGGATCTGGTGAGTTTGTATGTTTTAACAGTAGCAGTGTGATCAGTATTGTTCTATGCTATGGCAGTACTGGGAAAATACAGATCTGTGTGGTTTGACGTCCGTTTTCAATGCAGGTGAATCGCGAGGGAGGCACTAAACTCTCTCGCATCAGTTTAGAATCACTCCACCCTCAGGGCGTCATGATTATCTCATGCAGGGATCCAAAGGTCTTCCAACTATACCGTAGATGCTGATTTTTTTTTTATTAGGATGATATTTTTGCCAATTAGCTGAAGGTTTAGGCTGTGATTGCAAAAATTTAGGAGTCATTTGCTGCCATTGTCTGTGTAGGTAGTGTATGTGTACAGTGTCAACCGCAAAAATTAGATTGCAAATGTTCTTCAGTATGCAATATTAGCAAAATTTTAAGGCCGTAGAAAAATCCGCATCTACGGTGTACACCTTCGCACAAGTATACGAGAATATGCGACAAACACGCTGTCACACTCCTGCACACGGTCGCATGCAGGCGAGTGTACTTACTTGTGACTGACACTGTTCTTGCATACAGCTGGCTTCAATTTGTATAACCGATCCAGCGCAAAACTTCCCACCGTATCATAGAAATAGTCCAGCTTTCCTTTCTCCTCTATGACGGTCATAAGTAGACCCTGGATAGTCAGATCGGAACTGATGGTCACTGCAAATTGAAGAAAAAATAGTGCGGTCTGCTGAAATATGGCATTCACTCGAGTCCACTGACATGCAGGGTACAATTACAAAATAAGTTGAATCTTTTCTTACGGTTGTATCTGTGTCCATTTTCATAGCAATCTGCAGCCGCTGGAGGCGACGGTAACCCGCTCCCGCCTGTGATTCTTTTAAAACTCGTTCTTAGATTCATAGTGGAAAGATTGAAGGTGGTATCGAACGGATGAATAGGACCTCCAAAATGCTTGCAAAGGAATCGGGAGCGAGCCGCATCAGACACGCCAGTCGAGTACGCAAAACAACAGTCCAGTAGAACTAGGGAGTAAAGGATGCTTCCCAGCAAAACGATATTTCTGCAACGGTCCATTCTTGCTACTGTCAAAAAGCGAGAGTGATTTTGCTACACGATATGCTTCTCTCAGTCTGTCTTCACCCTGAGCGGCTGATAGTGCAACCTCTTCCAGCATGCGCTTTATTAT
>CAUJGJ010000332.1:3972500-3980000 GCA_963170055.1 Halisarca cf. caerulea | reverse complement strand
CCACCAATAGCATTTACTGGCATAGTGGACTTCCACCAATAGCGTTTACCAACATGTCAGACACCCACCCATAGTGTTTACTGGCATGGTGGACTTCCACCAATAGCGTTTACCAACATGTCAGACACCCACCCATAGCGTTTACTGGCATGGTGGACTTCCACCAATAGCGTTTACAAACATGTCAGACACCCACCCATAGCGCTTACCAACATGCCGGACACCTACCCATAGCGTTTGCCAATATGTTGAACTTTCACCAATAGTGTTTGCCAGTATGTAGGACTTGTACCATCAGGGTTATCTATCGTCTTTGATGCCAGCATAGATGATTGCCAGTTGGGTCAAAATCGCAGTTTGATCTTACACAGCCGTCCTTCCTTAGGTGTGCTGGAACTCTTTGTTGTAATCAATTGGCGACGATTGAAAAATTTCCATTATTTAGGCCAATGTAAAAGGGCCAATCAATCTCAGCAATGAGTTCTGAATGTGTTTCATTATGATCTCAACTTTGCATTAATGAACTTTGAAAGCCTTCAATTTCTATGGTAATTTCTGTGAGCTGTACACTTCCTCTGATGTTGTCATCATGATCCAAGCTTGCCAACAAAGACAATGTGATCAGGCTAGCAATATTACAGATCAAATGAAAAATGTCACTGTTGTGGTAATTTCAACACTTGTAGGATTCTCACATGGATTTGTGTATGTATGTATGTATGTATGTATATAATTGTATGTATATTATGTACATATGTGTATACATACGTATGTACATGTATCTGTGTACATACATATGTATGCATGTACGTATGTACATACATGCATCCACCTCTATGTGTAGCTACATGTGTCTACATATGTGTGTAAGTACATGCATCTATGTACGTACGTACGTATATACCTAACGTATGTGCGTATGTGCATACATATGTAAATTTGTCTGTGTACATATGTACCTGTATGTACACTTGTATGCCTATGCACGTACGTATGTACGTACACACGTACATCCATCTTTGTGTGTGTAAGTACGTACGTGCATCTGCATGTATGTGTGTGTGAGTATATCCGCACATGGTTACTTCAAGTCTGAGAAAATTCCATTGCCATCGGAAGTGTGTACGTACATACATACGCGTGCTTAGTGGAACGAATTGCTTTTCTTGGTGTTTCAGTGTGTAACGTATTGTGTACATACGTACATACAGTATATACATATGTACGTACGTATGTACTTACGTACATCCATGTGTAAGTTCATATGCATCACGGAGAACAAGTTTCACATCTGAAAGCCGACCAAGGAAGGAAGGTCACTGTCCAGTCTTGCTGTACATTTAAATGTTGGGATGTCAACAGCTATTCACACATGGATCTCATATCTGTACTTACATTTCTTTGTTGTGCAGCAATGAATAACAGCTATGTATGTGCGTGTGTTAGAGTTGTAGCATGGAAATTGTCATTTTCATAAGTGATCAGCTATCTGCAGTGATCAGCTATTTGTAGTGATCAGCTGTCCGTAGTGATCAGCTGTCCATAGTGATCAGCTATCTGTAGTGATCAGCTATCTGTAGTGATCAGCTGTCCGTAGTGATTAGCTATCTGTAGTGATCAGCTATCTGTAGTGATCAGCTATCTGTAGTGATCAGCTGTCCGTAGTGATTAGCTATCTGTAGTGATCAGCTATCTGTAGTGATCAGCTATCTGTAGTGATCAGCTGTCCGTAGTGATTAGCTATCTGTAGTGATCAGCTGTCCGTAGTGATCAGCTATCCGTAATGATCAGTTGTCTGTACATTGTAGCTACAGTGAAACCTCTCTAAACTGAACACCCTCATAGAATGCTTAAAGGAAAGGTTCAGTTTAGAGAGATTTCCAGGCTAAGGAGGTTCCATGTATATGTGCAGTAGGTATAGAGAGCAGGACTTGAAAACACATCCAGTTTAGAGAGGGTTCCAGATTACCCAAAGCGTTTAGATACTGACTTTTTACATTACGTTTTCTGGATGGCATGTATACTACTTACTCTGTCGTTCTGACCTCAAGCACAGTGCACCAACTAGCCCTGATTTCATTGGTACTGATAGTGAGTACAGACTTTATGTCCCCTCTAGGCAAAGATATGTACGTACGTAGGTACAGTGTGTAGCTTTGATATATTTACATGCAAAGCAAGTTTAATTGTGTGCACTAGAACTACTGATAGTGGACTCTCCGACACAGCAAGTACATCTCTCTGCAAAGGACATGACTTGTGGTCCTGGTATTTATCCCTATAATTGCAATACATTTTGAACTGCCCAAAGAGGACAACTTCCTTACAAAGGACAAACAGCTGAATTTATAATATCACTGTTCTTAAAGCCTTCCTTATTCTGAGGTCCCACTGTATGTGTGAGTAATAATTATATCTAAGGTACCTGTGTGTGTGTGTGTGTGTGTGTGTGTGTGTGTGTGTGTGTGTGTGTGTGTATGTGTGTGTGTGTGTGTGTGTGTGTGTGTGTGTGTGTGTGTGTGTGTGTGTGTGTGTTATTAGAAGTTCAAGTTTGGAGTACATTTAAAATCCTAATAATGCCATATACCCTCCATGTCTGGCATTCAACTGTATCAACTTACATGTATGTTCCAGTTGCAAATTGTCACTGTGGTTCAGTATCATTAATTTTGGACCATTTTCCTGTGATAATAATTAATTTGTTATCCTTGCTTTGACTTTTCCACTTTGATGTGAAATCACAATGTGTTTACAGTGTTTTGTTTGTGTAGCCTACTCGACAAGGCTTGATATGTTGTTACAACACTTCTCCTACTCCTCCTGGTACCATCCCAGCCATCCTCAGCTTATGTGGGGGATGAGGTATGTGTGCACTTCAGTGTGGGGTCTGTGTTGAGGGGGTGACCCAAGGGGGCTGAGTTCAAATGGGATTGAAGGTAGGGCAAGCAAGCCAACATCGTGAAGTCATTCTTTTTTCACTTTACTCAACCTGGAGCTTCTGTTGTGTGTGTGTGTGTGTGTATGTGTGTGTGTGTGTGTGTGTGTGTGTGTGTGTGTGTGTGTGTGTGTGTGTGTGGGCCCACCCGCTGGGTTAAACCAATTTGACCTGCAACAATGGGTCATTTGTTTTATTTGTATAATATCAGGTAATTGCTGCCTTTGTGCATGGTTTTCAGGATGGAACCCTTTGTATCTGTAGAAATGGACTATTCGTGTTTGTGTGAAGGCTGATTGCGGTTAGCAGTTGAGTTGTGTGTGTGTTGCTTCTGAAATCACTCTGTACCCGAGTGCCACACCACACAGCCATCACAAGGTAAGAATCTCAAAACATTTGAGTATTTGTGGCTACATTTCAAACATTCCGTTTACTGTACACACACACACACACACACACACACACACACACACACACACACACACACACACACACACACACACACACACACACACACACACACACACACACACACACACACACACACACACACACACACACACACACACACACACACACACACACATTATGGGATGATGTTGTCTAGCATTTGAATATAAGGAGATGTTGTTCTGACTTATGCTGTATGGGTAGACTGGCTCGTGGGCGACTGCTTTGTGTTTATTGTGTACTGCAACTCTCAGCATTTGCGTGAGTGACCTTTTCTATTCAGGCTCAATATGTAAAACGTTAGAAGTCTGCTTCTACTGTACAGTACACACATGTGTGTGTGTGTGTGCAGCATGCTTCCTTTTTCGTCGATGTGTATTGTGTACACTTTGTGATGGTTGTCTGCAGTTCTGTATTTTGTGTACGTATACAGTATGTCAGTGCACACATGCGCAAAAAATCAGTTAATACCACACACGTATAGAGCACTTATGCATACCTATGTACCACATACGTACGTACATATACAGTATGTATACGTACATACGTACCTTTGTAGGTACACAGACATGCAGACACACACACACACACACACACACACACGTGCATACACACACACACACACACACACACACACACACACACACGTGCACACGCACACACACACACACACACACACACACACACGTGCACACACACACACACACACACACACACACACACACACACACACACACACACACACACACACACACGCACACTATTGCTGTGGGTAAGTATGCTTTGTTGTGTTGTGTGTACTTAATCTAGTTTTCTGCATTGTTTCTTTGTCACAGTAGACTAAGAAAATGTGTATACGTGTGTACTACAAAAAGTCCTATACCTGGTGTAGTGTTTGCCATGGTTATCTCATTTTCTTTTGTCTGGAAATCAGTGTAGCTCGTCCGAGCACTAATGCTAGTTCTAAATTCGATTATGTTTAGCTTTGTGCCATTACCATGCTTGCAACTGTAGCTTAGTGATGGAGTCTATCGAGAAGTGTGAACAGGTGTTTTCAAAACATGAGGCTTACTGTACGTACGTACCTACATCAGGTACTTTTCTGTAGTGGTACCTTTGTACTCAGACACACTGTGGGCTGTGAAAATGTGTTAGATTAATGAGGTTGTTGGATTATCAAGTGCAGTGGGCCCTCGTTTATCTGACCGCATCTCTTCCTCATAAAATGTGTTGGATAATTCAAGTGTTGATAAATCAGGTTAGATTGTACACAAACTAGTGATGGGGATTCACAGCAGAGTGTCGGATAAATGAGGTGTGTCCGTAATACACAGCATACGTACTTCAATATGGTACGTAGCTGTACACCGAAATATGGTCAGAATAGAGAGAAGGTCGCATCATAGGGATGTTGAACTACACAGTTTTCCACTGCATGTTTCCAGGCTCAAGTGATGTCCAAAGGATTCTGTTACTCCTTATATCATGCTTATCTGCGTATTTCACTTGTGGCAGTTTTATCTACACCTGTATACATATTTCCTGTACAGTTTTTCATACAGTAGAGGTGCATGTGTACATATATACGTATGTACATACGTACGTACATTCAAACACATACACTATGTTAGGATACCTTACTTGTTATGTGAACAATGCACATGCACACTTGTACATGCATGTGTGTGCCTGTGTGTGCAATATAACTGTTGTAAGAATGTCACATGTGTGTCTGCGTGTGTGTGTGCGTGCAGAAAGCCATTCACACAGTGCATGTGATCTACTGTACATGCGTCCATTGTTTTGAAAGACTTCCAGAGGTATGTGTGGCAGCACAACAAAGAGAAGCCAACACCTCTAGCCAGCACTGCCGCAGTTTCATGTGTGAATTGAAACAAAGGGAATTATGACGGTACACCTGGAGATCAAACAAAGGAAATATGACACAACTAGACAGAATGTATGGGATGTACATGTGTGTTGTGGTTGTAATTGAACACGTGGGAATTGGATAAGTGTGTATGAGACCATCATTCCCACCTGTGTGTCCGGTAGGAAGTCATGTAGCTTAAGTATGACGGATACGCATCCCAGATAGAAAGTGGGATATGCAAGCATGTGTTATGTGATCACGTCTGAACTCATGGTGTTCTCCCAGTAGTACCTAGGGTTGGCTGGGCTTGATCATCCTAAATGTTCATGACCATCTGGTCTATGGAGGAAGAGTGAGGAGGCTGTGTGTGTGTGTGTTACCCTTTCCTTGAGTATTGTTTCTGCCAGCTCCTGTACATCAGGCTAGATATGTGCTACCCTGTGCACGTATGCTGTGTGCTGTACATATCCATAGGGTACATATACATATACATATATATACATACAGTATGTATGGACAGTACATTATGTACATGTATGCATATGTGTGTGTGCTACAATGCATAGATTTGCATCTGCTATGCGTGGATACATGCGTACCTATGAACATAGGTACGCATTGAGTGGATATGTGGGTCATTCTAGTTTACATGTACTGTGTGTGTGTACATGAGCAGGCCTTGCATACGTATGTATTACTTGTGTCATGGGATGGCACCAATGGATTTGTCCAATACATTGGCCCGTGATCTTGCGCAATGGTGAGAGATCAAAGGGAATAAAATTAACTGTTTGTCGGGAGTTCTTAACGACTTGATACAAGTGTGCTGTAGAGCTGACTCCTTGATTACAAGTGTGCTGTCTAGTAAATCAAAAGTGGTCTGTTGAACTTTTACAAACCACTTCTTCCCTTTGATCTACCCACTCACCATAACACTCTGTTTTGTGCAGTACATGCGCATATTATTATGGATGCACCCTTGCATGCCCAATGTAGCGAGGATTCTCCTTCCATTTCAGATACAAACACTACAAACATACTTTACGTACATACACTACATACATACACTACGTACATACACTACAAACATACATTACGTACATACACTACATACATACACTACGTACATACACTACATACATACACTACGTACATACATTACGTACATACACTACGTACATACATTACGTACATACACTACGTACATACATTACGTACATACGTACATTACGTACATACACTACATACATACATTACGTACATACACTACATACATACACTACGTACATACACTACATACATACACTACGTACATACATTACGTACATACATTACGTACATACATTACGTACATACATTACGTACATACATTACGTACATACGTACATTACGTACATACATTGCATACATACAGTACGTACATACACTACATACATACACTACGTACATACACTACGTACATACATTACGTTCATACATTACGTACATACATTGCATACATACAGTACGTACAGCATCTAACAATTCAAGTATACAAATATTTACATACAGCATTCGTATGTACATATATATGTACATACGTACGTATTCACATGTACATGTGGATGTATGTATGTGTGCATACTTATGTACTTGAAATATGTGTACCCTTCTCTACTTGTGTGCAGTACACATGAATGTAAGCAAAGGAGATGATACCTCGTAAATGGACACATATGTACTTGTGTGTACGTGCATGTGTATGTAATACGTATGTATGTACGTATGTACGTATGTATGATTATGAAATTTGTATACTATCTCTGTATGTGTGTATGTGGGTGTCACCACAGACTCTCTACACTATGTATGTAGTATAGAGAGTCTGTGGTGACATTATCACCTGTTCAGATACAAATACATGCAAAACTCACACCGCTTAGGATGCCAGTGAAGCAGAGCAGTATGTGTGGGAGCATTGTGGTATAGGGAGAGGCCTGTACACTTCCCTTCCCTGCAGACCTACACAGACATACACCATAGACAATAGAAATACCTACTGCATGCCTACACATGGAAGTGTTACGCTATCTGGTGCTGCAATGAGAGCTGACCATAAGTATTTATGTGGTAGGGGTATTGTGTACATAAAGTGTCCTCCTCTATTGTGATCACATGATTGAATGTACTGTGAATCAGTGGAATCTCGGAATGAAGGACACTTTGGGTACTATGTATGTACAGTATATATGATTGGCTGCTT
>CAUJGJ010000332.1:3962500-3967500 GCA_963170055.1 Halisarca cf. caerulea | reverse complement strand
AATTACTCAAGGTTACTTCTCACAGTAAATAAGGACGGGACCAAGCCATGTGTCTGTGTGCTTGGGCATATACAGTCGGACCTCACTTATCCACAAACATTTTTGTTCTGATGAAATTGTAGATAAATTTAGCAAGGGAGCTGGATAAATGTAGTATAGTAGTAGTATAGTGTACAGTAGGATTATTGCAGATTTGTTCCAATAAAAACTACTACGAAAGGTGAGGGATCTGGATACTTAGGATGTAGTTACATAAGTGGAACCTCTCTATAACGGACGCTTTGAAAACTGAAAAACTGTTCATTACACAGAGGTTTCCACTTATCAGAGGTAAGTTTACGCACATAGCAATCTATTTGGACCCACAAAAGCAGTCTATTATAGAGATTTTTGCTATTGGGGAATTTGTTATAGGAGGTTCAACTGTATTGTCCCACAATTGCAAGGGGCTTGAGATTCAGTCAAGGGTGGTGATTCTCCTAAATGAAGCCCATTATATCTACGTACGTATATACATACAGTATATGCTGTGTAAATTTGCATTATTACGTGTAATATAATGTGTATGTGTGTGTATTCTGTATACGTATGTGGTTATATTGCCACATGGTGATAGGGTAATATGATGTGTTTGTGTATTTTGTGTGAAAGTTGAGACTTCCTCATACATATCTGTGGTATACTGTGTGGGTGGACAGCTGCATTGTTTTATATTATTATCCTGTCCAATGAATGGCTACCATGGCAACCAGCCCATAATCAGTTGCGGCTAATGGTTCATCATAAGCGGTTGTCTTGCTGTGTTTGTTTTCCTAACAGGTTCATTGTTTTGGTGTGTGTGTGTGTGTGTGTGTGTGTGTGTGTGTGTGTGTGTTTGGCTGTGTGTGTGTGTGTGTGTGTGTGTGTGTGTGTGTGTGTGTGTGTGTGTGTGTGTGTGTGTGCGTCTGCGTCTGTGTGTGTGTGTGTATTTGTGTGTGTTTGTGTTTGTGTGTGCATCTGTATGTGTGTGTGTGTGCGTCTGTATGTGTGTGTGTTTGTGTGTGTGTGTGTGTGTGTGTGTGTGTGTGTGTGTGTGTGTGTGTGTGTGTGTGTGTGTGTGTGTGTGTGTGCGTCTCTATGTGTGTGTGTGTGTGTGTGTGTGTGTGTGTGTGTGTGTGTGTGTGTGTGTGTGTGTGTGTGTGTGTGTGTCTCTATGTGTGTGTGTGTGTGTGTGTGTGTGTGTGTGTGTGTGTGTGTGTGTGTGTGTGTGTGTGTGTAGAACACAACCCAATAAATGTATTTACAATAGTGTGTTTGACAAGGCATAATGTGACTGTTGGGTCTCCTACTGTAGAATCAGTGTGTGATTTTTTTAGTCTTTTTTTGATGTGACAATTTCTTTCCAATCTCTTTGTGCTGGATAGGAAAAGGAACAACAAAAACAGCTTAAGGTTCACCAGAAGACGACCCATGCTTCACGCATGAATGCACTGACCGCCAACCGGAGAAAAGAAGTGGTCACTCCTGAGGACCCAGAGGTAATATCCAAGGACACTGCACATTTGGATGACAGTGACTTTGTGCTGGCCACAACCAAGGGTGAGGAGCAGTGTATAGTCAGACCTCACTTATCGGTACCTCAGAACACATATGCACTCGATATACAGTGGACCCTCGTTTTTCCGACCACATCTGTTCCCCACCAAATGTGTCGGATGAACCAGGTGTTGGATGAATCAGGATAGATTGTATGTAACTTAATAATGGGGATTTACAGCAGAGGGTCGGATTATTGAGGTTTTCAGATATACCGCTGTCAGATAAATGAGGTGTGACTGTACATACGTACATATGTATAGAGTATCAATGCTTGGATATCAAGTTCCCTCACCTTCCGCAGTAGTTTTCATTGGAACAAATCTGCAATAATTCTACTGTACACTATACTACTGCTCCCTCATTTATCCAGTTCCCTCACTTTATCTGCAATTTCATCCAGAACGGATGTGTGTGGATAAGTGAGGTCTGACTGTATACTGGAGCTGTATTGTGTGTGCAGTAGTATCCCCTTTGTGAGATCAGAGGTTATTCATGAGGGGGTGATCTCATAATGAGGACATGTGCAATGGAACCTGGATAATCAGCACCTCAAACAGAGCCAGACATATGGTAGTTCCCTCACCTAGGCATGGAGAGTCTCTCCACCTCCAGGGCTGGTTTGGTTTCAACTGGTTGCCACAGGGTTGAAGCCAAACACAAGTTGACAGTTGAAAAGGCTTTTGTCCATCTCTGTACGTGTTGTCATGCATGCACGTGTATTTGTGTATGTGATGATGTCCCTAGGGTGACCTGCAGAAGCCAGATGGTTGAAACAATCGAACTTCACATCACTCCTCCAGGCATGGACTATACCTCAGGGTACCAACCATTTGGCTTCAGCAGGTTGCCACAGGGATTATTGTCGCAACAGTTTGCTTCAAGTTGACAACTGAAGAGGCTTTCATCAATCTTTGTACACATCATATATGCAAAGATGCACACACACACACATGTACGCATGCACGCACACACACACACACACACACACACACACACACACACACACACACACACACACACACACACACACACACACACACACACATACACACACACACACACACACACACACACACACACACATACAACACACAACACACACACACACACACATACACGTGTGCATGTACATTTGTTTGGATGTGTGAGCACATGCACAAATTAAATGTTCATCATGTATGCACACTCGTTTATGTGTACATGTTTGAATACATAGTACGTATAATGCACATGCAGATGTGTGTGCAGTCCATGCTTATTGTTCATGTTAGTATTATAAACTTGAGGGGGCTGCACATCCTGCCTGGGACACTAATTAATTTTGTCATGGGATGGCACTAATGAATTTGTCTGTGATCTTTAGCAATGGTGAGAGGTCAAGGGAATGAAGTTGTTACAGTAATCGTTTGTCAGGAGTTCTGTTGCAAGTGTGCTGTATAGTACAGCTTTTACAAACTACTTTTTTCCTTTGATCTACCCACTCACCATGACACAAGGGTTGGAACACCCTGGGTAGCTAGGAGTGAATTATTTTTGTAGAGGCATGTTTCTAAAACCTAGTGTGTTATTTTAAGGCATTGTGTGTGTAGACAATGCCTACACACACACACACACACACACACACACACACACACACACACACACACACACACACACACACACACACACACACACACACACACACACACACACACACACACACACACACACACACACACACACACACACACACACACCTGTTCTTATATCCCAGTGGAAGATTCTTCCTACATGTATCAGAATCTTCCACTATATCCGAAGTGCAGTGCACTGCTTTGTGTGCGATGGGGATTAGAAACTGTGCTCCTTAATCCAGAATACTCCTCGGAGTGTTATGTGATTGATGGTGACTTGTTCCACTGTGTGACAACAGTACTGCATGTATGGACATGCATGCGTTCAGTGGCATCATGTGATCATGCTCTTCTCTCATCTCTCAGTTATGTTAGTGTGTGACAAACCAGGCCACCCCAACTCTCCTGACCTTTGATGTTTGTTTTGTTGTGTAAGCAAACACTTAAGAATTCATTAACACCTTCCAGCTAGTCCCATTTGGACTGGATTAGAAGTGACCTTTCTTGTAACTGTCACAACAGGACACACAAACACTTGATTATATAACACTTTGATGTGTGTGTGTGTGTGTGTGTGTGTGTGTGTGTGTGTGTGTGTGTGTGCATGTGTGTGCATGTGTGTGTGTGTTTGTGTGTGTATGTGTATGTGCATGTGTGTGTGTGTGTGTGTGTGTGTGTGTGTGTGTGTGTGTGTGTGTGTGTGTGTGTGTGTGTGTGTGTGTGTGTGTGTGCATTCATTGTGTGTATAGGTTTATGTCAACTATTACTAGTGAGATGCAAGTGCATCATGGGGATGAGCATGGCTTCAGGGACGAGTGCGGCTATAAGATGGTTCACGACAGTAGTGCAATGCCAGGATATAGTGACCACTGTCTTCTGTTTGCTCAGCTATTTCTGTAGATGTACAGTTTGTGGCCTTTCTCTTTCTCTCTCTCTCGCTAGTCTTTCCTCTCTGCTCAGCTGTTACCGACTCAATTGATGTTTCGAATGAAATGTGCTCTGCTTCTATCACGAACCTTGAAGGAAATGCAGTCTATTGACATCATGACAAGTGTGCATGGAAATGGGTCGTTCAGTGCATTGCCGGATAGACTCCCCGTGACCGCCGATCGATCGATGCACCCATCGCCATACCATACGGCCAAGGCCCTGCAATACACATTAGTATGGGGCGAATGTAAGCAAGCCCCAATTACTGTATTCTGGAAATATTGGCGACATTTTTAATTTGGCAGTTTGGCGGTCAGGATCAAAATTGCCAAATTTCTATCACCAAATTACATAGACTTACTTACTATGCTTTGTCCTTGCTGTACAACCGCCAAATTTAATTTTTGCCAATATTAAATTACAGCCTGATCTTGTGCAAATCGCCAAAATTAATGATTGCCAATATTTCCGGATATACGGTATGTACAGTATAGCTCACCCCTCTAATCCAGTCCCCTAAATTCCAAACATCCTCTCTAATATGGACACATGCCATTGGAACCAAACACTTCACTATGCTCTGCCATGGTACATCTTCACCCCCACCCTGAAATGAGGGCATCTCAACAGTCAGGACAGTTCTTTGTGTTCCCAAGGTGTCCAGAATAGAGGGGTTCTACTGCACAGTGATTGCTTGAGTGTACGGGAGTTACAGACTGATTTCAATGCCTTATCTTCTATGTATAGAGTGGCTTATGCACCAAAATCTAACTTTATACAGTATACAGTGTACCTCTTTTGAGTGACCATCCCTGGGGACAGGCAAAGGTGGTCTCTCAAAAGAGGTACTACTGTACATCACACAGATTAGCTGGAACT
>CAUJGJ010000332.1:3940000-3957500 GCA_963170055.1 Halisarca cf. caerulea | reverse complement strand
CTTGTATTGTGTGTACACGCACTTGGTACATACGTATGTATGCACAGTGTGTGTGTGGATGTGTGTGTGTTTGTGTGTGTGTGTATGTGTGTTTGTGTGTGTGTGTGTGTGTGTGTGTGTGTGTGTGTGTGTGTGTGTGTGTGTGTGTGTGTGTGTGAAATTAAAAACTACACATCAAGAATTCGTTTTCGATTTTCAGAGTTTTGGATAAATGGTGTGCAGATAACCGAGGTACTGCTATATAGTATACTTCACATTATATTACACTGTATCTAACACAACCTCAAATTCCAACTGGCAGCTGAGATCTGGAAAACAATGCATACATGTTAGTCTGACTCCCTGGGTATAGTCTCCAGGCTTGGACTAGAATACACTCATTGCTGGTCTCTGTTGCTGGACACTGCTGCAACCATCGCTATCTCTCTATTCTAACAATGTTTAGTGCACTACAGAATGCCAGAACGAAACCTATTTAGTAATACAATGAAACCTCTGTAATCCGACACTCAATGGGGCTTATAAAAAGTGTCGGATTACTGAGTGACTTACACATACACTTAGTGAGTGAGTGGTTGTATGGTGACTGTACCTCATAAGATGGTTGGATCAGGAGAATGTAGGATTGTGGAGGTGTCGGATTACAGAGATTCTACTCTACTTTCTTTCGTGGGTTCAGTGGGGTTGTTGACGCAGTTCAGTATTCACGTTCTTGTTGTTGCTTAATTATGCCACTTACTGGATGCGTTGAGTCGTTTGTGATTAACATTTCACAGCTTTTCAACTCTCATTTATCCTTGATTCAGTGACATTGTGTCGTTATTTGTAGCACCATTGAGGTGTAAGCCGACCACACAAACCTAACATGTGGCACACTTGCACCAGTTACAGTACACAAAGAGTAATATCATTCTGTCACTTCAGTAAGTGATGTTAATAAAGCGAAGTGAACCGTGGAATATTAGTTCTCAAGTGATCTTATCACTTTGGGGCTTTGTCTCGTGTGTGCGTGTGTGTGTGTGTGTGTGTGTGTGTGTGTGTGTATGTGTGTGTGTGTGTGTGTGTGTGTGTGTATGTGTGTGTGTGTGTATGTGTGTGTGTGTGTGTATGTATGTGTGTGTGTGTCTCTATGTATGGAGTATACCCAGCCATTCACCATGCCTCTGCATTTTGTGTGTAATAAAGCCTTTAAGGCATGTATTGATGAATATATACAGAACTGTACATACAGCAAATTTTCATTAGTTTTCCACGCATGTGGAAAATCGTAGCAGACAAACATGTGTGACAGTTTCTTCAAGGCATTAGTACAGTGATAAGCGATATGTGTACATGTATGGAAGTGCTGGCTAGTGAGAGGTTGGTGGATAAGGCAGGGGCAGACCGGTGAGAGTTTACTGTACAGTCAAACCTCGTTAAGACATACTAAAGGGACCCACAAAAGCAGTTCTCATATCAGAAGTTCTTCTTATCAGGATATGATACTACATGTACAATACTACAGCAAACATATGTACACTACGTACAGTTTGTGTTAAGCAGAAATTTGCCTTGAGAGTGTTCTTCTTAACAAGGTTCTACTGTATGCACATACACACGTATATGGATTGCAAGCATATTAGTACATACAGTGGAACCTCTCTATAACGGATTTTTTGGGACCCGAAAAACAGTTGTTATACAGAGGTTTCCGCTATTTAGAGGTTATTTTAATGTACATGGCAATCCGCCTGGACCCACAAAAGTGTCTGTTTAGAGGTTTTTGTTATCACAGTATGGGATTTATTGTAGGAGGTTCCACTGTATTTTGTGTGATTATTATTGTGCATAATAATGACATTGAAATCTTGAATTTGTCAGAGGTTGATGGCGTATGCTCTTTCTATTCTCAGAGCTGAAACAGCAACGAAAATCAAGCTGGAACGTGTTTCAGAGATCAAGAGATTAAATGCACAGATATTGTCTGTCAAGAGGTATGTAAGTACGTATGTACGTATATACGTATGTACATACTGTATGTACTGTGTATGTATGTATACGTATATGTACAGTATATATGTATGTATGTATGTATGGAGTAGTTGCACATGTTGCCACATACCTACGTACGTACGTACATCCCACGAATACTTCACACATGGCAGAATGTGCAGCAATGCATGTGCATGTGAAACACACTTCCTGTTGCTTTCATGACTATGGAGTACCTATTGCTGCAATTCCTCCTTACTCCACTGACACACACACACACACACACACACACACACACACACACACACACACACACACACACACACACACACACACACACACACACACACACACACACACACATACACACACACATCCAACATCCAACCTATACACTGTACCATGAGAGCTGATGACATAATCAAGAGACAAGAACAGTTAATTTGCTCTTTCAAAGACGGACAACTTCGTCTTAGTCATAGGATTTGTTTTTAAATTCTCTCTGCCATGTTTCTTTTGATCTTGTGGTAATAGCCAGACAAAGGGTTCTTTACAGACATATTGCATACTCTTGTTGCCACACACAAGTAAAAATGGTGTGACTTTTTTGTTGACATGTTGTTTCTTGTTAACGCATTTGTTATTGACAACTTGTTTCTTGTTGATCTTCTTGTTTGTTGACTTGTTGTTTCTCTTGTAGTGAGATATCAAGAAATGAAGAACAACTTCAGGAGCTGAAGACTTACCAAGAGTTCCTCTACTCCATTTCTCCTCAGGAGTGGCATCATAGGGAGAAGGTGTGTGCTGTCATGTGCCAACAAAGTGCACGTGTGTATATGAGTACGTATTGTACATTTCCACGCATAAAGTGGATTTATCTGCATATTGTGAATGTGTGCATTCATGTATTCAGCACACACACATAAACACACACGCACACGTGCACATACACACACACACACACACACACACACACACACACACACACACACACACACACACACACACACACACACACACACATACACACACACACACACACACACACACACACACACACACACACAACATGTGGCGAATCTGCATTCTTATGTACATAAATACGTAAAGCATATGAGCTTGAAGTTTATTTTACTGAACTGTGTACTGTATGTCTGACCCATGATAACCTCAGATATCTGTTGATAATTACGACAATCAGTAGGGTGCATTCCATTCCGCATTCATCATTGTTTCTTGTCTGGGTGTAGGTGGATGTGTTTGTTCCAGGGTCATCTGAAGGAGATGCACCCATTGTTTCCCTCGGAAGCCTGTGTGTCATTGCCCATGTCTGGAATGTAGTTTGTCTGTTTTATTATCACATTTGAATGGAGGTGTGTACTGCAATGACCAACAGTTCAATGCGTAGCTAGGAATTGGGGTTGCACCCATCCCCTTTCGTCTAGTGACATCTTCAAGGTAAATTTGTCGCATATTTCAGTCTGCGCAGTGTGTACTTGTCTAGACAGCTTCGCAGCCCATAATTTGCCCTATTAGTGACGAAAAGCCACCCAGTTGATATCTTTCTTCAGCAATAATAAAAATTAATATAATTGCACTTGAATGTCAAGTCCACTCCGACATCATTTAAGTTAACATTCTCTTATTTCCCTCTGTATTTGTGTGTCTGTCTCTCTGTGTGCATGTGTGTGTGTGTGTCTGTCTGTCCGTCTCTCTGTCTGTGTGTGTGTGTGTTCATGTGTGTCTGTGCATGTGTGTGTGTGTGTGTGTGTGTGTGTGTGTGTGTGTGTGTGTGTGTGTGTGTGTGTGCGTGCGCATGCGCGCATGTGCACATACATATTTATGTACATGCCTGTGTGCACAGCCTTGCTGTTACTGTTTTCGCAGGACAGCATTTTCAGACTCAATATAATACAGTGAACCTCCGAATAAAGGATGCTTTTAAGGCCATATATGAATTCAGGTGCTTTATCCTTTATAGAAAGGTATTCTTCGGAGTTTAAGATGTACTGAAAGTATTTTGAGGAAGTATTTTTTGATAATATCATGCCGTGGCCTCTGTAGAGAGACTTATTTTGCTGTGTCCTTGTTTTGGAGGGCCCATGATGAGAGGTTCTGCCGCAAACGCACGCCATGGCGTGCACCCGTTGCTCTGGTCTGTGTGCTAACACTATCAGTTGTAGTCCAGTGGCTTCCTGTGGAAGCCATGTCTGCATGTCAACCCATCATTGTCTGTACAGATTGTCACTGTGTGTACTGTACAGGTTATCACTGTGTGTGCTATACAGATTGTCACTGTGTGTACTGTACAGGTTATCACTGTGTGTGCTGTACAGATTGTCACTGTGTGTAATGTACAGGCTGTCACTGTGTACTGTACAGATTGTCACTGTGTGTAATGTACAGGCTGTCACTGTGTACTATACAGATTGTCACTGTGTGTACTGCATTGTACTACAGGTTGTCCACCATGATTAGGGTGTAAAATCCAACATCTGGCAAGCCAGTCTAATGTGAAGTTTAATTCAAGTTTAATTTTCTTGGAAATCATTTTTGAAACTAAAGAGCAAATAAGCACAAAATTAATAGCAAATGAAATGATGGGGTATACGTATTTAGCAGTGTGGATATCACGCACATACAGTACATTAGGGTAGAATTTAATTTTCACCACTTGAATTCTTTATCGTGGGAGAACCCAGAGTACGGCACGCAATAGACCACTGGACACATGCATGGGGTAAGCTCAAAGTTAGACCTTGCGAGAAACTTTGAAACATAAACATATCATTTGACTGTAGCATTTGTCTGTGTACAGATTGGATGGAAATTTCCTTGTTGGAGGCTGCGTCCACTTTACTCCGTCTCCCCATGTACAGAACAGGTGTACTCCCCTCCCCATGTACAGAATAGGTGTACTCCCCCCCCCCCCCCCCCCCCCATGTACAGAACAGGTGTACCCCCCTCCCCAAGTGCAGAACAGGTGTACTCCCCTCCCCATGTACAGAACAGGTGTACTCCCCTCCCCAAGTGCAGAACAGGTGTACTCCCCTCCCCATGTACAGAACAGGTGTACCCCCCTCCCCAAGTGCAGAACAGGTGTACCCCCCTCCCCAAGTACAGAACAGGTGTACTCCCCCCCCCATGTACAGAACAGACGTACTCCCCTCCCCATGTACAGAACAGGTGTACCCCCCTCCCCATGTACAGAACAGGTGTACTCCCCTCCCCATGTACAGAACAGGTGCACTCCCCTCCCCATGTACAGAACAGGTGTACTCCCCTCCCCAAGTGCAGAACAGGTGTACTCCCCTCCCCATGTACAGAACAGGTGTACCCCCCTCCCCAAGTGCAGAACAGGTGTACCCCCCTCCCCAAGTACAGAACAGGTGTACTCCCCCCCCCATGTACAGAACAGACGTACTCCCCTCCCCATGTACAGAACAGGTGTACCCCCCTCCCCATGTACAGAACAGGTGTACTCCCCTCCCCATGTACAGAACAGGTGCACTCCCCTCCCCATGTACAGAACAGGTGTACTCCCCTCCCCATGTACAGAATAGGTGTACTCCCCCCCCCCCCCCCCATGTACAGAACAGGTGTACCCCCCCCCCCCCATGTACAGAACAGGTGTACCCCCCTCCCCAAGTGCAGAACAGGTGTACTCCCCTCCCCATGTACAGAACAGGTGTACTCCCCTCCCCAAGTGCAGAACAGGTGTACTCCCCTCCCCATGTACAGAACAGGTGTACCCCCCTCCCCAAGTGCAGAACAGGTGTACCCCCCTCCCCAAGTACAGAACAGGTGTACTCCCCCCCCCATGTACAGAACAGACGTACTCCCCTCCCCATGTACAGAACAGGTGTACTCCCCTCCCCATGTACAGAACAGGTGCACTCCCCTCCCCATGTACAGAACAGGTGTACCCCCCTCCCCATGTACAGAACAGGTGTACCCCCCTCCCCATGTACAGAACAGGTGTACCCCCCTCCCCATGTACAGAACAATACCAAAACTGGGGCTTTTCATTTGCTAAATCTCGAAAGTAAACTTTTTGCAAAGATTTCACATTTACAGTGAAACCTCTTATCCCCCCCCCCCCTAAAACCTAGGCCACACTATCGTCAAAAGGTGTCAATGTAAACAACGAATTGTCCGCAACAAACGATTTTGACACACGCCAAATGCAAATTAGGCATTCGTTGTTAGGTGAACATGTTCACCGTCAAAGAACGATTGGTCCGAATTATCTATTCATTGGTATTTTAACAATGGTGTGGCCTAGGCTTTTACTCCATCCTGGTTTCCAAAAAATGAATTAATATGCATGTACTGAGTGCAAACCTTGTTAATCCGCCAACCCCGCTAATCCACCATAAAACTAGCATTCCTAATTGTGACAGATTAGAGAGGTTCACTCTACCACAAACTAAATCTGTAACTATAAGCTTGTACTGAAGTACAGTGGGCCCTCGTTTATCCGACCACATCTGTTTCTCATGAAATGTGTCAGATAAACCAGGTGTTGGATAAATCCTTACTAATTACTGAGTCACATGAATTTATTCACTGTGATACAGAAATTCACTGTAAGAGATTTCTTTCCAACGAGTTTCCACTGTACACAGTACATGTACCCACACTGTTAAATGTATCCCATCATTTCTTCAACTGTTATGACATTAATCAGGCTAGACTCCTTGTGGTTTATAATCACTGAGATTAGAATAATTATTGTGACTATGCTGTGAGAGGCGGAGTGGGTGGGGCGTTTTCCCCCATGTGTGCTCGCATTCCAACAAACATACTCTAGATCATGTGTACACATGTACATTCAAAGTAGGCCCCTGCAGGCATCTTGTAGAGCCCTCTAAGGAGCATTCCGGGTGAGGTAACATGAACCGTGTGATGGCTTAAACAAATGTGTACTCCGAATGGTTGATCCTAAGAGTGTGTATTGTAGAATGTGTACTGTAAGTTTTGCTGTACCTGGAGAGTGGGGGTTGAAACTCATCTGGCATCTGTGCTTGTGTGTGTGTCACTTTCTGTAGACTGAAACACAAGGGAGGGGCGATTGTGTAAGTAACATCTTGTCCCACAATTCTTCAAGGGTAGCCAGCCCCTTCCTGAATGAAGCCATGGTATATATGTACATACATACATACATGGTACCACATGGCAGCACCACATGGCAGCACCACACTGCAGCACCTCACAGCAGTACCACATGGCAGCACCCCACAGCAGTACCACATGGCAGCACCTCACAGCAGTACCACATGGCAGCACCTCACAGCAACACCACACTGCAGCACCTCACAGCAGTACCACATGGCAGCACCTCACAACAGTACCACATGGCAGCACCTCACAGCAGCCCACACTGCAGCACCTCACAGCAGTACCACATGGCAGCACCTCACAGCAGTACCACATGGGAGCACCTCACAGCAGCACCTCACAGCAGTACCACATGACAGCACCTCACAGCAGTACCACATGGCAGCACCTCACAGCAGTACCACATGGCAGCACCTCACAGCAGCACCACACTGCAGCACCTCACAGCAGCACCTCACAGCAGTACCACATGGCAGCACCTCACAGCAGTACCACATGGCAGCACCCCACAGCAGTACCACATGGCAGCACCTCACAGCAGCACCACACTGCAGCACCTCACAGCAGTACCACATGGCAGCACCTCACAACAGCACCACACTGCAGCACCTCACAGCAGTACCACATGGCAACACCCCACAGCAGTACCACACAGCAGCACCTCACAGCAGAACCACATGGCAGCACCTCACAACAGCACCACACTGCAGCACCTCACAGCAGTACCACATGGCAGCACCCCACAGCAGTACCACATGGCAGCACCTCACAGCAGCACCTCACAGCAGTACCACATGACAGCACCACACTGCAGCACCTCACAGCAGCACCCCACAGCAGTACCACATGGCAGCACCTCACTGCAGCACCACACTGTTTTTTTCCCTTTTACCTCACAAATGACAGAAATTGAAATTAAGTTGGTAGGCTTGGGTCAGGTACAAATGTAGTACTGTAAAACGTTCTCTTTAAAATCTGACAATCGTATGAGGTGCACTCATCATATTGATTTATGCTAATAGTCACTTAGAAATCCAATAACCTCCTAATCTGACACTTTTTCTGGTCCCATTGAGTGTCAGATTAAAGAGGTTGCACTGAAAGTGGGTTTTGTGAGTTTTGTAGTTGATTTGTTGTATAGTAGCCTGGAAGTCATGCTGCTCTACCCTTCGTCCTTGGGGGGAGAGCATTGCATCATGTAGTAGCCTGGAAGTCATGCTACTCTACCCTTCCGTCCGTCCGGGGGGAGAGCATTGCGTCATGTAGTAGGCAACGTCAGTCCTTGAAAATGGCAAAGCATGATAGGGTCAGCTATGCCAAACTAATTACCCAGCTGACTAGCTCTCAGAATCTTCCAGGATTTCAATCACACTCACATAGTCTTGTTGTCTACAGTGTGTCTTGTTCAGGATATGTACAGGGTCCATTGCTTTTGGATTGATTACCCTATTTGCTTGTTGACAGATTGATTTGTTGCCCACTCACACGGGCAGTTTTCACCCTACATCATCCAGATCACACTAGCTTGCTCACACATGGTGGGATATTTGTACAGATGTGTAGGTGTGTAGGTGTTTTTAAACACTTGTTCACACCTCGTAATTGGTTGGATTATGTACTTAAATGAAAGACCCTTAGTGAGTTCAAAGGATGGGTTTATTGGGTGAATGTGTGTTCTTCCACTCCCCCTTGACCATTAGTGCCCCATGTAAATGCTTGTGGAGCCATGAGTAACATCCCCAGTGTCTGTTTCTCAGAAACAAATTGAATTTCAATTATGTGCTAAACCGCAGTTAATGTTGTTTGTAATTTTATTGTTTATTTATGCACATTTAGTATGCAGGAATTGCTGAGTGTAATTAATCTATAGCTTACATTTAATGAATTTGCAATTGTGGTTGCTTGTGTGGGAGGAGGGAATCCTTCACCCGACAGTCTGGGAGGGAAAGGTCTTCCAAGAGAATTCACCTGTGAGTGAAGCACCCGCAGTTATGCACATACATAAATGCATATATGCACAAATGCATGCATGCATGCACGCATGCACACACACACACACACACACACACACACACACACACACACACACACACACACACACACACACACACACACACACACACACACACACACACACACACACACACACACACACACACACACACACACACACACACACACACACACACACACACACACACACACACAGAGCTGAGTATACAGGTGGGTCAATCAAAGTACTCAACTAGCAGCACACTGTATCTCCTGCTAATCCTTGTGGCATATATAAGTAGAAGCGTCTAATGTATATGTGTATATGTCTATCAGGTTTTGTGGATATGTGTGTTATATTTTAGGTATACGTAATTGAAAACCTGTCAGTACATGGCAGCCAGGGGGCATGATTGTGGTCTCTGCAGACAGGTGATCCTTAAGCAGATATGTACTTTGGTATCACTGAAGTTGCCTACAGACCAGCCTGTAGTGGTCTCTATAGACAGGTGGTCCTTGTGTGGAGTACAATAGTATTGCTCTACTGGTTTCCAGACCAGCCTGTAGTGGTCTCTGTAGACAGGTGGTCCTTGTGTGGAGTACAATAGTATTGCTCTACTGGTTTCCAGACCAGCCTGTAGTGGTCACCCCAGACAGGCGGTCCTCCTATGGGGTGTTCTTTGTACAGACTACACCCTAGACTGAATACGTATCCATATGGGATGTACTGTTTGTACGTCACTATACTCGTTATGTGTGTTACGTGAAACCTCTCTTGAAAACAATTAGGCAATCTATTACCTCTATTCTGGCCAAGAAGTTGTGGCTGTTGTAGACATGTGGCTGCCTTGCCAGTGACCCTTACAGACAGGCTTCCCTTCCTGTACACGTGTACATCCAAACTTGTGTGCAATGTGCACATGAACTCCATCTACAACAGCTGTCATCCTGTACATCAGCTGTATGTGTTGCACTCTCACACACATTTTTACATAATTCTACAGCATATACTAACATGCTTGTACAGTACAGTGGAACTTGCTTTGTAAGTACCTTGTTTAGCACATACTGTACACTCCTAGATAGTAAGTACTCCTCGTTCTGTCCCTGTGTATACCTCATGTACATAAACCAACCCTGATAGTAAGTACCTGGTTTAGTACATACTCCTGGATAGTAAGTACTCCTCATTTTGTCCCTGTGTATACCTCATGTACATAAACCAACCCTGATAGTAAGTACCCGGTTTAGTACATACTCCTGGATAGTAAGTACTCCTCGTTCTGTCCCTGTGTATACCTCATGTACATAGACCAACCCTGATAGTAAGTACCTCTGATAATAAGTACTGATTTTGTGTCCCTTTTGTGGTGCATACTAAGCAAGTTTCACTGTATATACTGTTGAACCCCCCTATTCCAGACACCTTGGGACCAGAAAGGACTGTCCTGATTATTGAGGTGTCCTCATTTCAGGGGTTGGAGATGTACTACGGCTTATTATCCATATACGCTTTAATTTTTGCAGAGTGAAACTTTTTCGACATCTTTGCTTTTAGCAATGTTAATATTTCTGTATTCGTGGACGGCCATGTTTTGCCATTGCACTAGAGGGATCCACTGTAGTATATTGCATGTACTTGTAGACTGTATAGCTACCGTATGTAGTGTACACTACATATGGTAATGTGCTTATACAGTACATTACTCACAGTACTTGTTCATTATATTATACAGTGAAACCTCCATAATAAGGACACCATGGGGACCATATTAAGCTGTCCTGTACAGTGAAACCTCCATAATAAGGACACCATGGGGACCATAATATTAAGCTGTCCTGTACAGTGAAACCTCCATAATAAGGACACCATGGGGACCATATTAAGCTGTCCTGTACAGTGAAACCTCTATAATAAGGACACCATGGGGACCATGTTAAGCTGTCCTGTACAGCAAAACCTCCCTAATAAGGACACAATGGGAACTATTAAGCTGTCCTGTATATGGAGGTGTCCTTATTAATAATAATAATTTCGGAGGAATCAAATGTACACATCAGGGTTTCTTTCAGGAAATGTGTCAAGGGGGGGCAAATTTAGCCATGAAGAATATGTGAGGGGCAAGTCTAAAGCATTATAGATTACCGTATATCTGGAAATATTGGCGAAAATTAAATTTGGCAGTTGCACAGCAAGGACAAAGCATAGTAAGTAGGTTTATATGAATTTGGTGATAGAAATTTGGCGATTTTGATCCTGACCGCCAAACCGCCAATTTAAAAATGTCGCCAATATTTCCGGATATACGGTATAGCATATGCAGGCATGCTGTGATATAGAGCATCCATGTATATTATCTGTGATGGACAGTCATGTATAGCATCTCTTTGTATCTATGTAGCAGTTCTTTTCTTTCCGGATAATGATCATGGGGCCAATAACAAATGTTCAACTAAGAAATGGAAGGAGGCAGATGTGTACATACATGACATCCTAGATGTCTATAAACACATGCAGTGCAGTGATGTAACTAGGGGGGTCTGGGGGTATTCTCCCCCAGGGAAAATTTGAGTTTTTAGGTTATATAAGGTAGTATTTGAGGCCATTTTGGACCATTGAAGGTTGATATTGACATTCAAGTAGAGCCTTCTCTATAGTAATTTGTACTATATACAGTTTGATCTTTTTGGGGTAGAAGCTTCCCTCCCCCTATGGATAGAACCCTGAATGGTTAAGATATTGGCACTCTGGCTGTGTGGCAGATCGATGCATTCACCCTCGAGTACCCAGTGCCCAAGGGCAAGTGCATTTTATATGCCATACAGCCCTCAAGCCTATGTCTTAGCCACTAAATAGAATACAGCTGTTATACGGAGAGATTTCTTCATAATCCACCTGACAACATCTTCGACCTATACAAGTTTCCTTAAGTGATAAGCAGAGGTACGTACATGGTCACTGCCATATGGCACAAATTTTAAGATGACAGGAAATTAGTCTCTATCTCATGCTACTGTGTAGGGGAAACAAACAGAGACACAATTTCCTGTAATGGATGGGTTATAAGGCAATTACACAATCCTAGCAGAGAGAATTCCGATAGTGTCAAGATCAGAAACTATAGACAAGGTGTTTATATATGGATATCATTGTAATGATCCTACTTAAACAAAAATATTAACATTACAACTTATAAAATATTACCATCCCAAATTTTCAAGGGGGGGCAAGAAATTTCCAAGGGGGGGCGAATGCCCACCCCTGCCCCCCCCTAAAAGAAACCCTGCACATGTCAATGTGAGGGATGTCTAATGGGGCAGAGCAGTGGTGTCCTGTTTAAAGAGGTTTCTGCATTTTGGAGGTGTCCTTTCATAGAGGTTTCACTGTGTATATAATATATGTACGTATGTACTTGCATGCTACACACATCACAGCATACTTCTAATATTGCATACAATATTACACGCTGTACTTATGTACATGTATCGCATGTATGCATTCATTTCATGTGGTGTTAGTGTGTTCTGTGGTTGTCTTGCCCGTGCAGCCCAAACCTGAAGTGCGCAAGACTGTTGAGATTCAGTTGGAAGAGTCTTCGGATGAGGAAAATCCGCAACCTCCACGTTCCAGGAAAATGGCAGAGGATTCCGATGAGGTGTGTACTTTACACATATGCAGTGTACTGTGAATGTGTGTACATGTATATGTACGTACTTGTGTGTGTGTGTGTGTGTGTGTGTGTGTTTGCGTGTGTGTGCATGTGTGTGTACATGTGTGCGTTCATGTGTGTGAAGAAGGGCAAATGTAGGTAAATATTTGTACCTGAGTTGGATTATGTTCCCACTGCCCGTTTTCAGGAATGTGAGCTGTATTTCAAGGACCCCAGGCAGATGTTGGAGATTTTCTCCGAGCTGGAAGAGCAGAATCTTTCTTTGATCCAAAACAGCCAAGAAACAGAGGAAGGGTTGGAAGAAGTTCGACAAAACCGCCAGCTAATGCAGCAAAAGATGTACGTATGTACAGTGTGTGTGCCAGTACTGTATGTGGACTTCTAGAGCTACACATGTGTTAGCTGCATATGATTGTGTACATACTGTAGGATGGGTCTGTGTACATACTGCAGGATGGGTCTGTGTACATACTGCAGGATGGGTCTGTGTACATACTGTAGGATGGGTGTTAATTGCTGGATTGAAATAAATGCTGATTGCTAGCTAATTGCAAGAGTGCAAATATGAAAAACGCATTATAACCAACTACAGCCTGGCCTGTGTGTAGTTATGTTAGGAAACACAATTATTAAAATGCAATCTAGTGTGCATTCCCTTAAACGCAGTTGTTGCAATACGCAATTAAAACCCATCCTACAGTATATCACCTGTGTCGAGGAGGATGGATCTTCATTGCTCTACCATGTGGTGTGTGCAGTGCGATAGCTCTGTGTTCGTAGTCATGTGTGTACACAATGGGATCTCCAAGTACAGGACACTTTGAGGACAGTATAACAGTAGCTGCTTAGTCCTTTACAGGGAGGTTGTCCTCTTTTGGAGGTTCAGAATGTATTGGAAATACATAGAAACCTCTATTAAAGGACACCTCTGAAATACAGCCACCTCTTTTAACAGGACACCACTGCTCTGCCCCATTTGAAATCCCTCACATTGACACGTGTACATGTACAACCTCCGAAATAAGGATACCTCCTTATACAGGACAGCTTACTGCGGTCCCTATGGTGTCCTGGTTATAGAGGCTTGACTATATGGGGAGGAAATATTCTGGAACCTCAAGTCATGGGCTTTGTAGAGAGGTTTCATCATACTGTAACAATTTACAGTGTCTGTGGTCAGATAAACCCATTTCCTGGCATCTGTAAGTCCAGATAGCCCTATCATCACTGTATTGTACCGACATACTGTGCATGTATGTATATAATATTATGTACATGTCTACATGATGCTGTGAGGCAGTTTGTGTGTTAGTAAGCTCCCTTTTGGTGTACGCATGTATGTACAATAGATGGTAACAATTCATACCTTCCTCTGTATAGGGACAGAGAGGCAGAAGGTCTGAGACAGCAAATTCGGTCTTTGGAAGCAGCCATCAATATTGTTGAAGAGAGAGCTGGTGATTTGGAGATCAGATCAAAGTGAGCTATCTATTTGTAAACTGTGTGTGTGTGTGTGTGTGTGTGTGTGTGTGTGTGTGTGTGTGTGTACGTGTTTAGCATTTGTATAACACTGTGCTTCATCCTCCAATGTCTCACCCCCCCCCCCCCCCCATCCCCATATGTGTCGGCACTCTGAGGTTTTACTGCAGTTTGACATTTTTCTCTTCTTTACAGGTTGTTCTCATTCGGTCAATACAAAGCTGGTGATCAGGTACGCACATACGTATATACATCTATGCATGTGTACTTACGTACATACACATGTGTTGAGAATGTATACATATGTACATACATACGTGCATATGAAAATGTGTACAAGCACCTTATTTGTATGCCATCAGTGCCCACATTGAAGGCCTACTACGAGTTACTCCATGAAATGTAGCAACGTCTGTAGTCTGACATTTTGCTTAGTACCCACGGAGTGTTGGATTTCAGTCGTCCACGTACCTCATCTTTATGAATGATCCCGTAGCAGCCCTCTTTGTCGCAGAACTTTTGATAGCAGATGAGTGAATCATGAAATATTATTTGCGAAGGTTTAAGAATCAATTATACAAAAAGCTTTGCTGTCTTGTGTAGTCTCAAACGTTTGTGAAAATATAAACGTGACCTCGATTTGGCACCCCAGGCTTCGATTTGTGAAAATCTACTCTAAGACTTCCAAAACAAGAGCCACAACAGTACTTGGTTGGAATTGAATCTGAGTACTGTGGAACCTCTGTAATCCGACAACCTCTGTAATCTGACAACCTCTGTAATCTGACAACCTCTGTAATCCGACAACCTCTGTAATCTGACAACCTCTGTAATCTGACAACCTCTGTAATCCGACAACCTCTGTAATCTGACAACCTCTGTAATCTGACAACCTCTGTAATCCGACAACCTCTGTAATCTGACAACCTCTGTAATCTGACAACCTCTGTAATCTGACAACCTCTGTAATCTGACAACCTCTGTAATCCGACAACCTCTGTAATCTGACAACCTCTGTAATTTGACAACCTCTGTAATCTGACAACCTCTGTAATCTGACAACCTCTGTAATCTGACAACCTCTGTAATCTGACAACCTCTGTAATCTGACCACCTCTGTAATCCAATATTCTCTCCAATCCGACCATCTTATGAGGTACAGCCACCATATTAAAGTATGCTATAAGAGTCACTCTGTATTCCAACCCTCTGTAATCTGACATGATTCGTTGCCCACAGCGTGTCAGATTATGGAGGTTCCACTATCCTGCAGTACATAGACGTGTGTGGGTGGGCGCATTCCGTACACACTGTCACATGTGCAGGTTGAAATGGCTGGATCGACGGTGAATGCGTGTGACTGGGTAGATTTATTATAGGCAGCTCCTATTACTGTGTCTAGCCCGCCATTGAGCTGTCAACACCACTCACTCATTCCATTAGCGATCTGGAATCATACAGAGAAATCATTCAGTGTTTTGGAGTTATTGACATGATGAGGAAAATAAATTTTAGAAAATTAATTAAAATAACATATCCTTCCAAATAGAATTTCTGTTGACTTAGACAAAATTGGGTGTCATCTCAAAATGTTTGATAATTCCAAATTTAGTCATACATACATACGTACACTAGTATTAATCCAATATTCAATGTATATTTGCAGTGTTTATATACACACATGCATGCCTACATATGCTCCACCTCTTGCACCTATCAAGTTACCCACTCCAGGTACCTCTATCCTGCTTATTAAGTGCCCCTTGTCCTTGTGTACATGTATGTGCCTCTATCACTTCCTCTAATGAGGACTCGCTATCTGCGGTATGTGACTGTTTTCCTGTGACCTGCTCTTGGTACTCTCACCTCCGCTACGCCCATCGCCCCCTCAGCGGAATGATTGGAAATTGTACCTTTTCTTGTAATGTATTGCTCATAAACCGATAAACACCTGTTTATCTACATCTATAGTATTCATGTGCATATACTGCATATGTGGGCCTGTATACTCTTATGCACACACGCACACACACATACACACTCACACACACACACACACACACACACACACATACACACACACACACACGCACGCACACACACACACACACACACATAAACACACGCGCGTGCGCACGCACAATATCACATACACATCCATATACTGTACATACATACGTATATACTCACATGTACATGTGTTCATACATACTGGAATTTCAAGTCCAGCTCTACCTCCCTACAGGAGGAGATGCTGCATACACTGTTCAAGAAAGTATCTGAAGTCTACAGCAAGTGTATTGGTGGGAATGACGCCAACCTGGGGACACTGCAGATGCTGACGGCCATCGAGAACCGACTAGAGGAGCTTTTTGAGACCATTGAGAGCTTACCACCAGAGAAGGTTGGAGCAGCTGAGAAGGTGAGGAAGTGTGAGTAGTGTGCAGTTGTCTCTCCAGGTTGGCTGCATTGCAGGGGATTTTGATAAATCCACCATCATTCATTTTTAAGATTGAGTGAAATACCGTATACTAGGAAAGTTTTGCAGAGTAAAATTTTCGCGAATACCTAGATTTCGCGATTTTCGCAAAAAACTTTCACGAATCACTGCATGATCAACCCAGATTGATGTATAGAACAGAGCTAGCATTCACGAATTAAAGTTTCGCGAATGCTGTCATTTCGCGTAATTCGCAAAACTTTATCCCCGTGAAACTTTCCCAGTATACTGTATGAAGTACAGTAGAATTTGTGTAATAAGTACCTTGAAGGGAAAACAAGATCAGTACTTCGCATATATCTGAGGTACTCACTATCAGGACAGGTTCATGTACTGTGGAAGGGGACAGAGTGAGGAACACTTACTATCCAGGAGTACGTACGTATGTACTAACTCAGGTTCTTACTAACCAAGTTTTACTGTATGCGGGAGTGTCCATTGACATACTGTACATTTCTAGTATGACCAAAGATTATTTGTGTGCAGGATCAATGGCCTATACAGTAAAGAGTGTGACAGATGTAGTGTAGCGAATTGACAGGAGTTTCCTGTACTAGTACCATATGTATGTACAGTACTCATGTTGTATGTTGGTTTGTGCATGTTGTGTATTTCTATGGGGTTTGTGTATGTGTGGTGTGTGTATAGATGTGTGTGTAGATGTGTAGATGTGTAGATGTGTAGATGTGTAGATGTGTAGATGTGTAGATGTGTGTAGATGTGTGTAGATGTGTGTGTGTGTGTGTGTGTGTGTGTGTGTGTGTGT
>CAUJGJ010000332.1:3932500-3937500 GCA_963170055.1 Halisarca cf. caerulea | reverse complement strand
TATAGGATCCTTGAATTATATATTATAGTATTACACAGTGGAAACAAAGGACACTTTAGAACAGTCATATTTGTCCTCTGTAAGGATGTTGTCAACCTCTTTGGTATTGCATGGAACCATAGGGAGAAAATATCCTGGGACTGCCATGCAGCCATATGTCCTTTGTATATTAATATAGAGTAAGATATTGTCCTTATTTCAGAGCATCCACGTATGTGTCGGAGACTCCACTGTACACTGTAAGGTATATTGCATTCATGCAAGTTTCAATCTTGCATTAATTATTGCAGATCGATCTGATCGAGCTATCTTGGCGATCATACATGACGTATCTATAGATACTGCCTGTTGCATGCATGTCGATTAAACATTTATATGCAGTACGTATAGGAAACATGATTACCTAATATAATACTGTTCTGCATGTGTATGTATACCTTGCAAGAGGGATACGCATGTACGCGCATGCGAACATATGTGTTTAGCTAAAGGGGACCTTGTGCATGCGCATGCATTTACTGTGATAATTTATCATACATTGCCGGTATATAATGGTTGTGCGTGAGGTCCATGGATGCTTCTATACTCTGTGTACATACTGCAAACATGCAACTTGCCTATGCCAAACTACATATGAACCTAGATTTGGCATGCATACATGCATGTACTATACAGTGAATTCGAAAGCTCCAATAGTGGACTCTCTGGAAGATTATTACCCTGAAGGAAGTGATTAGCTATGCAGGAAAATGGGCTGGTGATGCGAGACTATCGGAATAAGGACATGTATGCAATAAACCTCTCTATAAAGGACACAGCTTGAGGTCCTAGAATATTTCCTCTCTGTATTTCTAATACATTTTGGACCCCCTAAAGAGGACAACCTCCTCATGAAGAACACACATGTACAGACTTGCATTTGTCCCAATTCAAGTGTCCTTTATTCGGAGTTTCCGCTGCAGGTGTATTTAATATTGTATAGTCTCAACAACCAGATCCTGTATCACCTTGTTTTCTACAATCCACCAATTAGAAAACGAGGCAAATATCAAACAAGGTCTGGTTTACAAGATTATACAGTTGTAAAAAGCTAAAACCTCTTGATTTGGCACAAAACTCGATCGAGCTCTGCATGCATGATCGATTGTGAGGACTACATGACATTGTGCTGTTCATCTTGAAGGTACAGTGGCACCCACTTAACACGAACTCACTCAACATAAAATTTTGGTTAGCATGAAAGCTGAAAATGGTTCCTGTAATGCATTTAGTATTCCTATTTGTTCTGATAACATGAAATTCTGATATAACATGAACACTTTTCATCAGTTCCTTGAGTTTCGTGTTAAGTGGGTTCCACTGTACTTCGGTGCAAACAGAACAATACCTATACTCAGCCGCAGATTAGGAGTTGGATTTGATTTCTATTAATTTTCATGGTCAATTATGTTCATGTTAACAAGTCCATATACTGAATATACTTTTTCTGTGAAGTAATTATGAATCATCAAGGATATGTGCAGCCTATGCAATAATGTTACAAAACAATTTAAATTCTGCTTTTTTCTTCACTGAAGAATACTAGTGAGTACAGTCGCGTGACGTGCACGTGATCCAAAATGGCCGACATGAACAGCTACAGCACTCTGGGCATGTGGCGTTAAGTGTAGCTGTTGCTTGCATACAAACTCGCTATCATGCAGACCGTCGCCTACCCGGGACAAAGGCAAGATGTCGCCGTTGCTAAGCAGTGCCAACGTTTCTCCGGCGATGTAGTTGACAGGTGGAAACAGACGCTGTCCATTCCCGCTCAGAAGGGTACGTTAATTTGTGGGTAAAGCACGGGATAAGCCAGTATACAGTATACTAGTCTGGTGTAGATCCAATCTCGTCAGACTATCAGTATACGTACATCGCTTCCTTGTTTATTACGTACATACTCCTAAAATGGTTCAGCACTTAGGCTATATACTTATGCTTGTTCTTGGTTCAAATAGGCAAACAGGACAAAGTGGACGCGGATCTGACGGTGGTCGCGTTCCAAGGAATCGTGAATGCTACACACATTGACGAACAGTTGAAATTCCTGACAAAGGTGAGCGATTTTGTCGGATCTGATTGGACAGAGTTAACCACTCCACTAAGAGTTTCAGCCATGCCAGGTCTGGGGGGAGCCACAGGGGCAGGCATATAGGACAATGGTCCTACCACTTTTCTTAGCAAACCTCAAAAATACATGGTCAATGAGAGCTTGTCAGACTGCTATCGTGAATGGTAGGACATTGCAACCACAGTCTGGGTTGAGATGCCCTAGTCTTGTACCCAGACCGTCACTCGGCCGCCATTTTATACCACCCTTGCGGGTAGAATGGAATGGCGGCCAGCAGGAGAGTCTGGGTATCAATCTAGAGATGCCCCTCCACTTTGGTATAGCTTCCTCCAGGCCTGCATACATGTGTGTTAGTAGTGATGTAGGCTCACATGATGTGCATGTGATAATCATGTTTTGTGCAACCATACCCACTCTTGCATGTGTTATGTGTGTCTGTTCCGATCAATATATTTTACAAATGTAATTGATCACATATAGATGTAATGTGCTGTGGTAGGTATGTCATGTGATCGTCAGGTGACAGTCACCAAATGGATCATACAACCGTAATTGTGTGAGTATTATTCATCTTAACACAAGCAGTCAATCTTTAGACTGTCTCTGACAAGTACTATGTAGTCTTGTATTGTCGACCCCACCTAACCTCTATTTTACCTCTTGGAGGAATGGACCTGGCTACACAGGTCTATACTGTATGTACATCTGTACTTCACTCTGAGGCTTACTCCTTGCCCCTGAAGTTACTCCTTGCCCCTGAAGTTACTCCTTGCCCCTGAGGCCTACTCCTTGCACCTGAGGCCTACTCCTTGCACCTGAGGCTTACTCCTTGCTCCTGAGGCTTAGTCCTTGCTCCTGAGGCCTACTCCTTGCACCTGAGGCTTACTCCTTGCTCCTGAGGCTTACTCCTTGCTCCTGAGGCCTACTCCTTGCACCTGAGGCTTACTCCTTGCTCCTGAGGCTTACTCCTTGCACCTGAGGCTTAGTCCTTGCTCCTGAGGCTTACTCCTTGCCCCTGAGGCTTACTCCTTGCACCTGAGGCTTACTCCTTGTACCTGAGGCTTACTCCTTGCACCTGAGGCTTACTCCTTCACCTGAAGCTTACTCCTTACTCCTGAGGCTTACTCCTTGCCCCTGAGGCTTACTCCTTGCCCCTGAGGCCTACTCCTTGCACCTGAGGCTTGCTCTTTGCCCCTGAAGTTACTCCTTGCCCCTGAGGCTTACTCCTTGCCCCTGAGGCTTACTCCTTGCACCTGAGGCTTACTCCTTGCTCCTGAGGCTTACTCCTTGCTCCTGAGGCTTACTCCTTGCCCGTGAGGCTTACTCCTTGCACCTGAGGCTTACTCCTTGCACCTGAGGCTTACTCCTTCATCTGAGGCTTACTCCTTGCACCTGAGGCTTAGTCCTTGCCCCTGAAGTTACTCCTTGCCCCTGAGGCTTACTCCTTGCTCCCGAGGCTTGCTCCTGAGGCTTACTCCCTGCTCCTGAGGCTTACTCCTTGCCCCTGAAGTTACTCCTTGCTCCTGAGGCTTACTCCTTGCCCTGAGGCTTACTCCTTGCCCCTGAAGTTACTCCTTGCCCCTGAAGTTACTCCTTGCACCTGAGGCTTACTCCTTGCCCCTGAGTACTTTGTGGGATGGTTGTGTCTGTGGCTAATATGGTGGTTTGAATTGGCATATGGGAATGGGAATTGGAATTCGTTTTCCATGCATTCCCAAATGCAAGTACGAGTAAAATAGGGCAAATTAGGTTCATATGTTAGTGAGTGAGAATGGGAATGTGTATTGGTCAAAGTGCAGTTTTATTGATTTCGGTTGTTTACCACTAATTTCAGATGAAGGAGAGACTGAAGCAGTTGCTTGCAACCTCCCAGGATGTTCCCAGTGATGTTGCATGCTGTGTTGAGGTTCTGGTTGGAATGCACTCGTTGTGCATGTCACGCCACCCCTTGCAGAGAGCCATAGCTAGGTACGAACATTGTTGAATGTACAGCAATATTGTGCCATCTTGTCACAATCTTGTGATGGTCATGTGATAATCTTGCGATGTAATCTTGTGATGATCATGTGACAATCTTGTGATGATCATGTGACAATCTTGTGATAGTCATGACTGTCTTGTGATAGTTATGTGATAATCTTGTGATAGTCGTGATAATCTGTGAGGGTCATGACAATCTTGTGATCATGTGATAATCTTGTGATGGTCATGTGACAATCTTGTGATAGCCGTGACAATCTTGATAGTCATGACAATCTTGTGATGGTCATGACAATCTTGATAGTCATGACAATCTTGTGATGGTCATGTGATAATCTTGTGGTGATTGTGTTGTGGCTGTCTTGAGATCACACTGGTTGCATGACCATTGTGTGATGATCATGTGATAGTCTTGTGATAGTCATGTGATTATATTGCTTATTACTCTCTAGACTATTGGATTCCCTATCTTGCAAGGATGTTGTGCTGTCTGTAATGTTAACGAGAATGCAGGAAGTGTTGGAGGAGGGAAAATCCCTGGACCTTACCCCGCCTAGTCTCGTTCCTATAACCTCATACTTTGAATCTCTGATGGAGAACTTTACTGTGGGGAGGCTCTGCCTGAAAGGCAGTGTGCTTGAAGGTTTGTGGAATTAGAGAGAGAGGAGAGGTTTGAGGGAGGGTTATGATGGCAACTTAGTACAGTGTGCTTGAAAGTTTGTGGAAGTGGAGAGAGGAGAGGTTTGAGGGAGGGTTATGATGGCAACTTAGCACCCACACCATCACATGTACTGTACATGTAGAGGGTGTCCTGGTTGTACAATATGTATGTACAGATGTACATATGTACGTACAGATGTACATATGTAAGTACAGATGTATGTATGTACGTACAGATGTACATACGTAC
>CAUJGJ010000332.1:3910000-3915000 GCA_963170055.1 Halisarca cf. caerulea | reverse complement strand
TATGTAGTGTTTGTGGGTGTGGGTGTGGGTGTGGGTGTACGTGTGTATGTGGGTGTGTTTGTGTACATGCGTGTATCCATAATGACATGTGTATGTTTTGTGTATATGTATGTGTGTGACATGTGTACATATGTTTTCTGATCTCTTCCTGTGTGTATGTACGTGTGTGTTCTGTATGCGTTTACATACAAAACACACATGTACATGTACTGTTACATGTGAAGTTCTTCTCATATTTTTTTCTTTTAATGGTATTTATAGATTTTCTCCTGCCATTCTTCCCCAATATTGTGAGGACTGTTGCTGTGTGTATTGCACAATCATTCACCAGCTGCCCAACCCAAGGGTTTGCATTCCTCCAAGCTGAACTGAAGGACTTAAGAAAACAACTTCCTTCGCTGTCATCCTTACCTGAATCACCTTCTCCCTTGTTTGAAGAAGGTCCTGTGAACGACTACAAGGAGGTGTTGGTTGTTGGTGGGTTGCTGTGTGAGGGGATTCTTGTTCTCTGTTCTTCACATCATGAGCTCAAAGAAGATGCCGTGAAGCTGTGCAAGGAAGCTCAATCACGACTGCTTTTGGCTACAGCGACTGGTTTTTCCAGTCCGAATTTGAGATCAAAGTCTAAAGAATTCTATTCAGTAATTTTTACACAGTTTATTGATACCCGTCTCTTACTTTTGATGCAAAATGCAGAGTTGAATGATAGTTCTATCACACCACTGGAACCAGACTTACTCCCCTCTCACATTACCAGCTTTCCTCTATTTAAAACGTTTCTGTAAGTATTATGTAGTGATTACTTTAGTGATGGGTATTGACGATGCATAAATGTTTATTGATATTCTACTATTATGTGCATACACATGCACGCATGCACACACACACACACACACACACACACACACACACACACACACACACACACACACACACACACACATGCACACACACCACTATATATAATTATGTATTATTTAACCTTCTGCATTAATTAGATCACTTCTCTTCATGCACTTCAACACATCCTGCAGGACTTGAGTCCATGCACAGGTATATATATATAGTTGTTGCTCATGGGATACGTGAGCCCTACTATATTCCATGCAATTTAATTTGCCTAGCTAGCTTGCTACATACTGATCAATCTGTGCTGCAACAATTATAATTCATCATTTTCTCACATGATTGTAACATTAATTTTCCTAATATGTAGAACAGCTCATGATCACCCATCCAAAATTAATGATAATAGTGGCCATTTGCCTTACTTGTAGTAAACATTTATGTCTAGCTTACATTGAATTTAGCTCTTCCTTAATTATAATTCCCTCTCCCTCCTTCTGTCTCACCTCTCCCTCTTCTGCCCTCCCTCTCTTCCTCCCTTCCTCATCTTGCACTGCACACGTCACAGACAAAAGCACAACTTCATGCAGCGATACAATACTTTCTAGCTATATACAGTGGAACCTCATTAAGAAGAAAAAAAAAACAAAAAAAACGAGGCCCCCAGGTCATTAGGGCTATTGTGGGAGTTTACACTCACTCTCAAGGATATCGAGAAGACTAGTAGTGTGGGAGACCAGCTGCGAGACCCAAAGCTCCCCCCATACGGTTCTTTGTACAGGGGTATTGCAACTGACCACTGAGGGACAGGATTTTTTTTTTCAGATAAACTCCGAAAAACCCGTCTGACGAGGGAATCGAACCCATAACCTCAGCACTACATGTCACCATCGCTAGCCGCTAAGCCATCAGGGACCTTCTGAAAATCTACTATTAAAAGCGCTATTTATAGATAAGCTAGGTGGGTAATAAGAAAAAAAAAAGATAAAAACGGTTGCTGTCGGGTTTCGAACCCGCGCTGAGGCGTTGCAGTCCAATCGCACCGCCACTATACCACCTGTCGTCCGCTGAAAGTACATTTCGAAAAGCGCTATATAAAATACTGCTCAGTCCGCGACTCGCAAAATGGCGGCATCATAGATACTCGAATCTATGGCGGCATAGAGATACAGACAGGTAGTCCAATGATTGGTGCATGAGTCAAGCAGGGAATGCTTGAAGAGTATCTATGTTTGCAGTTGTGAGGAATGAAAAGTTAAAAGTGGTAAGTTACTCTTGGAAAGACGCCGGGGTACCGGCGCACGTAAACTAATGAACGCTCTTTTGAGAGCAGTAATCCCTTCAAGTGGTTATGGTCAGGTAACCAGTACGTCTTGTCATTGTCATTAGTACGGTAACCCCTTCAGCCAAAGGACTGACTGGTCTGCTATATTGAAGGTACAGCCGTGGAAAGAATCGCGGCTGTTGCGTAGGCCAGCGGACACGAAGAACAGGAGTAGAACTTGTCAGGTACTAGTATAAGACCATAGATACTCCAAAAAACTAAGGCTGCTTGTTATAGAGGAGAACACAGTACATGCTAGATAGGATCACACTCGATCCGTGTGTGTGTGTGTGTGTGTGTGTGTGTGTGTGTGTGTGTGTGTGTGTGCGTGTGTGTGTGTGTTTTATGGTGTGTGTGTGTGTGTGTGTGTGTGTGTGTGTGTGTGTGTGTGTGTGTGTGTGTGTGTGTGTGTGTGTGTGTGTTTTATGGTGTGTGTGTGTGTGTGTGTGTGTGTGTGTGTGTGTGTGTGTGTGTTTTATGGTGTGTGTGTGTGTGTGTGTGTGTTTGTGTGTATGTGTGTGTTTGTGTGTGTGTGTTTGTGTGGGTGGGTGGGTGGGTGCGTTTGTATGTGCATTCGTGCGTGCATGTGTGTGTGTATGTGTGTGTGTGTGTGTGTGTGTGTGTGTGTGTGTGTGTGTGTGTGTGTGTGTGTGTGCGTGCGTGCGTTTGTATGTGCATCCGTGCGTGCATGTGTGTGTGTGTGTGTGTGTGTGTGTGTGTGTGTGTGTGTGTGCGTGTGCATGCGTGATTGTGTGAATTCGTGTATGTATGCATCTGTGTGTGTGTGTGTGTGTGTGTGTGTGTGTGTGTGTGTGTGTGTGTGTGTGTGTGTGTGTGTATGTGTGTGTACGTGTGTATGTGTGTGTGTGTGTGTCCAGTTGGTCTGAGAGCCTAATTAGTAGTGCTAAAGGTTCCTGACTGTACCCAGCAGATTGGGCATCCTGAAGTGCGAAAGTTTTGGTTTTCTCAGGACTCCAAGTTTAATTGTACTTGAGAGCCATACGCCACTGGAAACAGAATACTCTTGGGTACTTTTATCATCAGGTGTTAGTGTAATTCCAGTCAAGTGACTGGTATTGCCATATACTATCATCCTGAAAGTCACCAAGCTGGAGGTGGGGAATCATGCAGCTCAGAGCCCAGGATGGATATATCAATGCCATCACTCAGGGCTGTACCTCATCTCTTCTCATCTCGTGGGTCTTGCAAGCCCACAGATGAGTATCCCCTCCTGCACTTAGGGGGTCATCGTGGGGCCGGGATCAGTGGGGCTGTTGCCAGCAGAACCATTGGTCTTGGTGTTTCCTGATGGCTCAACCCCTAAATGGGGTCCACATAGCCAGCGAATTGGCAGTGGTAATACAAGTACAAGTACAAGTGTGTGTGTGTGTGTGTGTGTGTACATGTGTATATGTGCATGTGTGTGTGCGTTTGTGTACATGTGTGTGTCCATGACTGCATTTGTATGTTCTTGTGCCCATGTTGTCAGCCATATTTACAACAGGCAACACAAATTCCCTGTGTTCACGAACTGGCTATTGGTAATGTTTTTGTTTTGCTGTTTGTGTTTTCCATTTCATATTTATTGTTTTTGTTTTGTTTGTTGTAGTTTTCTCTTATATCAGCAAGGCTTGGCAAAGTGAGTTGATTGTCATGGATGCACACAAACAACACAGCACCCAATATAAATGAGTGTTGTGTGGTGATTAGTTCCTCTGTTCTCTGTTTTATATTTGTAGTTTACAGAAAAGTGTGGGCATCCCTAAAGACATGCCCCCTTCCAGTTGTACTGAAGCAGTCGTACATATTGCCAAGACATATAGTTACCATGACAACAATGCAGACTACGTGGAATAACAGTCAATGGAATACAATATGTTAGAAATTTATCCTCTGGAATATTTTTGTCTGTTCAATGCATGTATTCTTTAGGAGATAAGGTAGTCCATGCAACCATGCAGATATGCATGCAGCCATCCAGGCTAATTTGAGGTCCAGCACTTTCCTATGGGACACTTCCGCGTCCACCGGTACCATTCTTGTACAAAAATGGCGGCGGTGGCGGAAGTGTATTAGGGGCGAACCTAGGGGTGGGTTTTGTAACTGCAGATCTGTAGAGCTGTGCTTGTGTTTAGTCATACAAGTAAGCTGAGGTTTAACTATAATATTATTGTGATTTGTATTTAATTTGCAAAAGTACATGTGCGAATTATTTTCTGTATTCATAGGCAGTCGGGCTTTTCTTCATAACGTGTGCATGCAGGATTGAGTCTGGTACGTCTTAGTTGAGCTCTGAATCTGTTTGAGATCCTATCATTCAAACAACAGGCGTCTGTGATACACTTCGGTGTTTCCGTGGCTTTCTGAAAGTGCTGAAGATGGTGAGTGTAGCAACTTCGGAGGACGTCCGGGAGGCATTTCAGAAGAATTTTAGCGAACTCGTGATGGACCTAAACGCGAAGGCCATTGCAGACGACCTACTAACAGAAAACATTATTGACTTTGATCTTCACTGTGACCTTCTGTCGAGCGGGGAAGAAGATGCGAACGTTCATTTGGTGAAGTACTTTTGCAAGTCCTCCACGCCCCGCCTGATGGAACACTTCGAGAACGTGTTGAGTAGATCATCCACAAAGTTCCCCAAACACGCAAATCTTGCGTACAAACTGGTAAAAGAGATTAAAATGCAATCGTCAAAGAAGATGAGAGATAGCAAGGTCAGTAATTTTCCTTGCAGTCGTCTGTCTCGTGTGTCGTCTGGTCATGTACAAATGTCAGATCAGTACTATGTGCAAATTTATCTGACAATATGTAACTTGTGTTCAGTCTA
>CAUJGJ010000332.1:3880000-3905000 GCA_963170055.1 Halisarca cf. caerulea | reverse complement strand
TATTCATTAACCGATGGGCACTTCATCGAGTACATACTATTAGATGATTATCAGTGAATCAGATGTGATTAATATTTTTTTGTACTCGATAAGCTTGTCATGTTTATATATGGTAGTGTGATGCTGTGAATGGTCCCCTGCCGTAAGTTGTCCCCTTATCGTTTTATCAATGCTAGGCCCTAACCCAAACCCCCCCAACGGTATAGAGTTTGTATTTGATTAGCGCCCACGCCGGACTACCTTTAGGGAGACAAGGATTGGTGTGACAGTAGTATGTACTGTAGGTGTATATGAAGACATCACTGCAACCACAGATGCTGCAACACATAATATTATGGAGAATATTATACAGTACAGTATAATACACTATGTATACAGTACCTGAACTTGAGCGGAGTATATAGAGCAGCATGGGGTTCAGATTCCTCAAAACCTTGGTGCATGGATTTGAAAGTAAAGAGAAATCTCTCGATCGATCTAATCTGACACTCAATGGGACCTGAAAACTGTCAGACCGGATTCTATAGTTACAATATTAAATGGAGCATGCAACTTTCATGCATTTTACTGTTTCTGTATCTGTTTGGAGAGCGAGACCGCACACTATAGGGTCTCAAGGTGGTCTCTGATGCAGGGAAACTCATGCAGAGTCGATCCTGCAGAAAGGGCTGACGGTGCAATATCAATGGAGGACTGCTAAATATGCTGCATGCAGGAAGTATATAATTTATATAGCATTATATATATATATATATATATATATATATATATATATATATATATATATATATATATATATATATATAACTGTAATTATACAGTTTATTATACACTGTACATACTGTATATAATTTCATGTTTTTGTGTAATTACATGTGTCTATATGCATATTATATATACCTGTATATAATAATATAATATATATATAATATTATACTGTAAAATTTTCTAATGAAGTTATTAACCATGCAATTAATTATATTCATCAATTTATAATTAATGTCGATCATGCACAATTAAACAGCAAATTAAGGTCCTACTATAAAGTAATCATATTGTGAAATGCTTTGCATGTGCCATCAGTATTGATTCTCTATACTAATGTTTCCATAATAAAGCCTGTAGATGAAAGGTTGCTTGGTGTGCATGTTCCTTGCTGTCGGTAACTAGGGGAGTTGGCTTGCTGCCGCAGTGTGCCTTCAGGAGGTGTTCCACCCCTGGACTCTTGTGTTCGACTAGGGGAGTTGGCTTGCGGCTGGTGTGTGTCTTCGGGAGGTGTTCCACCCCTGGACTCTTGTGTTCGACTAGGGGAGTTGGCTTGCTGCTGCTGTGTGTCTTCGGGAGGTGTTTCACCCCTGGACTCTTGTGTTCGACTAGGGGAGTTGGCTTGCTGCTGCTGTGTGTCTTCGGGAGGTGTTTCACCCCTGGACTCTTGTGTTCGACTAGGGGAGTTGGCTTGCTGCTGCTGTGTGTCTTCGGGAGGTGTTCCACCCCTGGAGTCTTGTGTTCGACTAGGGGAGTTGGCTTGCTGCTGCTGTGTGTCTTCGGGAGGTGTTTCACCTCTGGACTCTTGTGTTCGACTAGGGGAGTTGGCTTGCTGCTGCTGTGTGTCTTCGGGAGGTGTTTCACCCCTGGACTCTTGTGTTCGATAGCCAAAAACTAATGCACATTCAAGCAGAAAAACACCTTGATCCTATAAGGGCTACAGTATACCCATGCACATAACAACAGTATAAAATAGTATATGCAAACATCGGTGTGTACAAACTGTATAGGTGCTAGTTTAGTGCATGGAACTTATATTGTGAATTTTGAAATTTATTGGTGAATACTTGGATAGATACATAGTTTATTAGTCCAATATACAGTATGGTAGGGACTGGTCCATTAGTGGAAATAAAATCGCAAGTTACAACCATACAAGTTTGTGATTCATGAAACACTGAAACCTCTATTAAAAGACACCACTAAAATGCAGCCACCTCCTTTAACAGGACACCACTGCTCTGACCCGTTTGACATCCCTCACATTGACATGTGTACATTTACAACTTCCAAAATAAAAACAGTTCCATAAACAGGACAGTTAACAGTGGTCCAAACGGTGTCCTTACTACAGAGGCTAATCTGTATAGGACAGTTAACAGTGGTCCAAACGGTGTCCTTACTACAGAGGTTTCTCTGTATAGGATAGTTAACAGTGGTCCAAACGGTGTCCTTACTATACAGAGGTTTCTCTGTATAGGACAGTTAACAGTGGTATAAACGGTGTCCTTATTACAGAGGTTTCTCTGTATACGTCCCATGAAAATTAGCACTTATACTGAATTATGTACACATGCAGTAAAACGTCTATTTAAAGGGCACCACCCACCTCCTTTAACAGGACACCACTGTCCCATTTCTAACCCCTCACATTGACATGTGTGCATGTAAAACCTCCGAAATAAGGACACCTTCACAAACAGGACAGTTAATAGTGGTCCTATGGTGTCCTTATTATAGAGGTTTCACTGTACAGGACAGTTAACAGTGGTCCCAATGGTGTCCTTACTACAGAGGTTTCACTGTACAGGACAGTTAACAGTGGTCCCAATGGTGTCCTTACTATAGAGGTTTCACTGTACAGGACAGTTAACAGTGGTCCCAGTGGTGTCCTTATTACAGAGGTTTCACTGTACAGGACAGTTAACATTGGTCTCAATGGTGTCCTTATTATATAGAGGTTTCACTGTATATACATACACAATACACTGATAAGACATATAAGCTCTATATATGTAGCAAGTACACCGATGTACTTGTCTGTGACAGCATGCCAGTACAATATTTGAGTTACCATAGCTAAAGAGATTCGCTTACGTATTTGACGAGGAGTAGGTTTGCGATACCAAGCTTCATGCTTGTGAATGAACCTCCAATACAGAGATGGTGAGCTTATGTATCTCCTTAGCTTCAAACTGCGAATGAAGAAGTTGGTGTCGTCTCTGAATCTGAAGTGTAAGCTGAAGTGGGAAATGTGACTGTTCCAAGCTGTGCCGCGCAGGATGTTGATGAGTAAGTTAACCTCTTCAGGTCGACGATTCCACTAGTCGTGACACATGAGGGAGGGCAGAGTTCAACTGACATGCACATGCACGTGTGTGTGTGTGTGTGTGTGTGTGTATGTGTACGTGTGTGTGTGCATGTGTCGTGTACGTGTCCGTGCATGTGTGCATTCATGCACATGAATGCATACATGTGTGTACTTACAGACAGACTAGTATATACTACATTATACTCCTATACATTCCTACCTTATAGACTGTCAAAGTCACAACTTCACACCTGCACTGACTCCAACATTTCTTCAAGGAACGATAGGTTTCGTCTGTCAGTCCACCACCCTGCAATCGACAATGCTGACTGATTTGATCGGGTATCAGGTACGTAATCACAAGGCAAGTAGGATGGAAGTATTGGGGTATATAGCAAGTATCAAGCAAACCATACATACAGTGGAACCTGTATAATGTGGACACCTTGCGGACAACCAAAGTGTCCTGATTACAGAGGTGTCCTGATTGTTCAGGGTTGCCCAATAATACTGTGCGTATGAGAATTTGGGAACATAACCTAATGTCCTGTTTATACAGGCATTCAGATTTTCAAGTGTCCTGAATAGCAGGTTTCACAGCACACCAATATTCATTAGTGTGATGGCATAGCATTTACCTTCATCCCTACACAGACATGTGCTGTACACATGAGGTATGTGGTAGTCCCTAGCTTCCAGGCAAAATGGGGGGGGGGGGGGGGGGGGGGGGGGGCTCAAACTCTCTGCCCCCCCCCCCCGTTATACAGCTTAACCTCTGTAATCTGACACTCAGTGGGACTTGACTAAAGTATCAGATTAGGAGGTTGTCGGATTTCCGAGTGACTGTTGGCATACTTCAATATGGTGAGTGTACCTCATCAGATTGTCAGATTAGAGAGATTGTCAGATTATAGAGGTTTTACTGTACTTGTACACAACACACAACTGACATGTAGTAGACTCACAGAAACAAACTTCATGTTAATACAACATTTGGAAAGCCTGGTGGGTCCTTGGAGTCCACTAAACACCTCACACCACTGAGGAAGAGTGAGAGCAAGAGACAGGGAGCAGCTCTCAAATCCACATTTTAAAACATTTTTCAGTACTTCATCAGCTCCATTTGTAGTCTGTGATCCTATAGCAGACTGTGATTCTGGGATGGACTGCTGTCCTGTGGTAGACTGTGGATCTGTGGTAGACTGTGGATCTGTGGTAGACTGTGATTCTGGGGTAGACTGTGGATCTGTGGTAGACTGTGGTTCTGGGATGGACTGCTGTCCTGTGGTAGACTGTGGATCTGTGGTGGATTGAGGATCTGTGGCGGACTGGCGTTCTTCACCAGGTGATTGCTCCAGAGCAGACAGCTGCTCTGTAGAAGGTGGTTTTCCTACATGTGCCAAAAGTACAATGCAGCAATTGACATTCAGTAATGGGGGTGGTAGAGTCAGCCGGTAGCTGAAAGTAAGTACGAGATAAAACCCACCCGCAGGTAGGTTATGGCAGATTCGTGGTTGCAAAGGGTATCTTGTGGTTTTGACGGGTATGCGATTAAATCGTCACGCCTAATGCAAATTATCACGTTCTTACCGTGTGATCATCTCGCTAATATTCAAGATTTGAATGGTTGCACCATCAATAGAAGGGATTCTGGCCGAGCAAGTTAGCAAATGGATGGTAGTAAACTCCAAACTTGCAAATTTGCGAGCGATCGAGCTTCGAAAGTTCTGACTCGCCTTCGAAGTTTTGACCGTATATACTGCGTATAAATTAGCCTCTCTACACTCGAGAACACGTGATGAACATGTGACCAAGGCTAGAGAAGAACTCTTGTCCATAAGAAAGTTATGTCCAAAAACGCGGTCGAGCAAACTTTGGTCTGTATGTTTGAAACTACGTCAGATTATCCCTTAAAGACCGAACTTCAAATGCTGGTTATGGGAAGACTGTACATCTTTCCGTTCAGTTTATGTCAAGCCGTTTGCTGTTACTACCGTACTTTTAAAGCAAAAATCCTTGGACATAACAGCGGAGGGATGGACTATTGCTCTCCCATAACCAGGAAAGTAAGATAAGGACATGTTGTGTCTTGTGAATTGACTTGTGTGCTCAAACTTGGAGATTTTCTCGACCGCGTTTTTGAATCTTTACTATTTTCATATGGTGACGGAAAATCGGTCAAACAGAAATTTCAAAAGATTATTGGTTGCTTTATGTACATATGCATAACATATAAAGGTTATACTCTCTGTTTATGCTGGGTTTTGAGGCTTGGCATCTACAAAAAGTTAAAACAAGGCCTTGAATTCGAGACGTTCGGAATCGGCCGCCATTTTGTTTTATGGCAAAATTGGACATAACTTACCTGCGCCATAGAAATGTGTAAGACACAAGAACTCAAACTCCTTAATACTAGAGCATTCAACAAGCTTCTCAAACAGAGTTCTTGCAACGTTTTTCTCCTCCCAGGAGTCAGCATGCTGCATTGAGGAGAAACATGAAAAGGACCATGCATTGTACAGTCATACCCCACTTATCCGCACACATCCGTTCTGGATGAAATTGCATGTGGACAAATTGAGGAAACTGGACAGATGAGGGAGCATTAGCATAGTGTACAGTAGGATTGTTAGAAGTACTAGTAATACTGCAGAGCTGTATATGCTTGTATGGGGTATATATAGAGAAAGGAGTACATACTTACTGTCCAGGAGTATGTATATACTATCCCAGGTACTTATTAAGCAAGTTTGACTGCATTTTATGAGAACAATTCATGCATTTGCTATATACCGTCTTCAAAGAATGCACAAACTTATACAAATACAAGTACGTGTATTGCACTACACATATATACAGTGTACACACCACACACACCACACCACACATACACACACACACACACACACACACACACACACACACACACACACACACACACACACACACGCATACTCCTATACTCCTATATAATGCACACATATACACATATACAGGCAGCACATACAGTACATGTATATACACACTGCTACTCACTGCTACTCACTGCTACTCACTGCTACTCACTGCTACTCACTGCTACTCACTGATATATACTCACTGCTACTCACTGATATATACTCACTGCTACTCACTGCTACTCAATGCTACTCATTGATACTCACTGATACTCACTGATACTCACTGATATATACTCACTGCTACTCAGTGATACTCACTGATATATACTCACTGTTACTCACTGTTACTCACTGCTACTCACTGCTACTATACAGTACATACACACATTGCTACTTACCTGCATGACATGAACAATAACTTTCTCTAAATTGGGAAAAGCATGTGGGCTTCTGATGGCAGGTGTCCTTTCTTCACAGGACGTATTTCTTATGCCTGGAGAATTTCCTGTGTGAGCTGTACTTCCTGTGCCAGATGTACTTTGTGTGTCCGAGGACAGTCTTTCCATACTAGAGGTTATACCAGCTTCATTTTCTGCACTAGACACAGTTCCCGTGCCAGATGTACTTCTTCTATTAGGAGTACTACCTGTACCAGACATACTTCCTGTAGTAGATGTACTTCCTGTACCAGATGTACTTCCTGTAGTAGACGTACTTCCTGTAGTAGGTAAGCCTGTTGAAACTGGCAGGCATCTAAGATTGTGTTTTACATGTACAAAACTCACCAATTGTGTTTCCTGTGCTGGACACGGTAGCACTATTTTCTGTGTCCTGTTGCCGTTGCCTAAAATACATTCCTGACACAGACATCGTTGTCAATCGCTTGCATACAACTTGATGGCCACAGATCCATTTCAACCATTCTGAAGGTGTAAGAGCCATTTGAAGGTCAATGCAAGTTACTGCTTTGCGTACTGCTTTAATGACACCAAAGGCCTGTGTACAAGACAGTGAGAATCATGCATTGGGTACAAGCAGCCACACAACACACATGCGTTATATGTGAAGTGCTTTTTGAAGAAAGCTAACTTTTCCACACTTGAGAATCAAGTTAAATTCTTTGGGGTACGTTTCGCTTTGACCTTCAGGTGAGCCACAAGATGGAGTTGAATTAGTGATGGAAGATTCCTTCAATAGAGGGCAACAATAAGCAAATTACACACCATAATGATTTATAATATTCTTTATACTGTACAAGATAGACTGGTGTATATACTATACTATTATGCTATCAAAGGTACACACACGCACACATGCACACACACACGCACACATGCACACATGCACACACATGCATACACACACACACACACACACATACTGGATCAATACTTTCAGACATTGTTATTTCTAGTTTCTTCAGTGGGCAGTAAGTGACACGCTTAATGACATCAAGAGGTGGCTGATTTAGCTTCAAGATGTCCTGACAAAGCGGTGGATTTGTTTGCCATTTGTGGACATCCATTTCACGCAATACCTTCCAATCTGTGGAAATTGAAAGCAGCATGTATACTAAATTGTACTACATATTAAATTGGATAGAATTTTACACAGAAAAATTATGAATAGAACTAGCTAACAATGGCTGAGTGTGGTCACAGTCACAAGTACAAAATGCCAGGTTTCAAGACACAGCTTACTGTTCAATGATGCAGAGAAGCTGTCTACAAAGTCCACTCCAGGGGCTAATTGGTGGTGGTCCTATAGTAGGTGCATCACTAGTATATAACGAGAGGCCATATTGATCAGCCTACAGTGTTCACCAATAGGTGATCAATTACTACCCTGGTGGCAAACATGATGAGCCTTAATGTATGGGCAGCCATTTTCTTTTCATTTCATCCCTTCACAAGGAGCACTACAAAAATCCACAACATGTGGTCTTTGTGACAGGTTCCAATGCATGTTTTCTATAAGCTGCATGCATGTATTCTATCTCACACAAGTAGACTCACAGCTTTCATGTTCCTCAGGTGGAGGGTGTGAAAAGCTGATAATACTTGGTCCTAGGTTCTCCCACTGGGGCACAAGGGAATTTTCCATCACATGCAGATCTTCCATGAACTCCACTGTGATAACATCATCTGTGGTCTGCTGTCTTCCATCCTCGGTCTGCTGATGTCCACCCTCGCTCACCCGACTTCCATCCTCGGTCTGCTGACTCCCACCCTCGTTCACCTGACGTCCATCCTCAGTCTGCTGACTGCCACCCTCGCTCACCCGACTTCCATCCTCAGTCTGCTGACTCCCACCCTCGTTCACCCGACTTCCATCCTCAGTCTGCTGACTCCCACCCTCGTTCACCCGACTTCCATCCTCAGTCTGCTGACTCCCACCCTCGTTCACCCGACTTCCATCCTCAGTCTGCTGACTCCCACCCTCGTTCACCCGACTTCCATCCTCAGTCTGCTGACTCCCACCCTCGTTCACCCGACTTCCATCCTCAGTCTGCTGACTCCCACCCTCGTTCACCCGACTTCCATCCTCAGTCTGCTGACTCCCACCCTCGCACACCTGACTTCCAACCTCACTTGGTTGATTTTGACCTTCTTCACAGGTGTAATTATGCTTGAGAAGAAAATAAATGACATTCATGTCATACTGGGAATGGATAGGAATGGAGAAATTAGAGAAACACTGGTTCTTTTTAAATGGCAAAATTCTCTTCAGTAAGCTCTCATTTTTAGCTTCATACAAGCAGCAGGCAAGGTGCCATGGATCTATCTTATGATTCAAAACACTGGAGGTCTCATTCACATTTTCTTCTCTCTTTCCTAAGTATGCATCAATAAAAAACTCAGTATGATCAACTGACTTTGAGAGAGCGCTGAAGAAAAGCAGAACTTGCTTCAGTCTAGTGCTATCACTGGGGAGCACAGTGGCACATCTTTCAGCTGCTGTTTTCAATAATTGCAAGTCAGATAAACTTGCCACATGGAGAGCTGCTAGATATTCTTGAACGGCATCACTTGCATAGTAATACACAGGAAAAGGTTCCATGCTGAATCGGCAGTCCTTGACTACATCAAGGCAGAGGAAACTACTGCAAGGAGTAGGGAGGGACAGGCTCCATGGGGGATCTTTGAATAACACATAGCTTTGTTGATGGGATGTCACAAGGCAATTAAAAGCCTTTTTACACAGAGAAGTAAGCTTGCTACATTCCTGATGTTCTTCTCGTGATGGTAGTACGGGTAGGCCAATACACTTGCACAGTTTTGCTAAGGCGGGTTCATCTGATACTGGATTCCATTCTGTAGATATTTTACACAGATCATTCACTACTTTAGGTACACGGCACACACTGTACAGCCATGTAAACTGCTTCAATAACCTCTTTAGCACCTCACGATTTCGTTGATCGACGAAGGCATCCACCGAGGTACGAGTGAATCCCAACACCTCCACAAAAAGATGGGGTCTAATTTTAATTTTCCCTAACGTCTTCATTAATTCTGCGACTCGGTCTGGGCGACTGGCAAGTAAAAGTGTGCAATGTGGCAAAAAGGAGGTAAGGTTCTTCAGAAGAGGCTGAATTACAGTCTTTGGTACTAAACCCTGAGGCTCTTCGAATTCTAAGCTTTCACCTTCCACCAAATCACATATGAGAACAATTTCTTCATCTTGTGATTCTGTAAAATGGTTGCAAATAGCTGGGATATCAATCTCTTCACTGCTGATGCATCTGGGAGCAATAATCCCCAAAAGTTCACGAAGTGGACATGGATCGGATCTCGGAGATTCAGCTTCTCCTTGAGTACCACAATTCCGACTAGTAGAATCCTCGCCCCTGGCTTGAGTATGAGAAGTCGGTGAACGTTCATTCAGACTGCGCATGCTCTCCCAATCAACTTTACAAAGCAATGGTATTATCCTATTAGAGTGAGCTTGACCCTCGAGAATTTCTTTTGTGAGCTGACGGCAAAAATAACTTTTGCCTATGTTTGGAACCCCATTAATCAGTATGCATCTTTGTCTTCCTTCCTCTGGTTGGCTTCCCGAGAACAAATCACAAGGATGATGGAGTGCTTTTAAACCAGGTAAATAATCAGCCGCTGTGCATTTGATCCCCTTTCCACACTGCCTTATTAGTTGTTCCACAACTTCAGGTGCCTTCAGCTCTTCGAAGGCTACAGCATACAGATCAATGTAACCACTCGAACCTGGGTCTGGCTCAACAGCTCTCAGCTCTTCTCGAAGTTGCTACATATCAAATGAGACACATAAATTATACATTAAGTCTTATATATATATATATATATATATATATATATATATATATATATATATATATATATTGTTATATATATATATTCACAACTAACAAAAAAAGCAAAAATTACAGTGAAGAGTGTATCATGAGAGTTAATCAATACAACAACCTAAAATAGATGCAGTATTAAAGTTCTGGATACAAACACTGATTTGTTGGCATAGTTTCAAATAGGAGAGTGGATCTTTAGTGATACTGCGAGATTGTTTGGCAACTTCTTTGATAAAATACAAAGCATCTTCGCCAAAAGCACCAGTAGATTCAAAAATTATTTTTAAAAAAGATTATTAAAAAAGATTTATATATATATATATATATATATATATAAACAGGTTATTTTTTATAGTGGCCAATTATTTTTTATGGGTATCCAAAATGCAGCTGTTTTTGAGACATAAACAAAGTAAGGGTAACAAATTAGTTACCCTTACCAGTAGGGGTAACAAATTAGTTACCTCTACAGGTCAGCCAATAGCAATAATACATTCAAATATGCTACATTTCTGGGCCCCTGGTTTGTTATTGGTACACCAAAGAGAAAACTGCAGCTGAAATGAGGTAATCCTGGCACCCTCATGTTTTGCCTTGCCTGATATATATCCCATTTCTGGTTCAAAATCTGAGTAGCTCCAATAAAATGCCCAAGATTTAGCACAATAACAAACTTTGTTTACAAATTCTCCAGAATTGTTATGAAAACTGTGAAAAAGCCAGACACAGTGGAGACTAGCTTAAAAATAATTGGCCAGTATAAAAAATAACCTGTTTATAGCACTATTTTAATACAGTGGCATACTATAAAACTATAACCTGAGTATCTATGCTATAACTGATTATATCTTTGGCCGCCTTTTCGCCTAGTATGTATAATACATATAAAATTATTAATTTGCATCACAAAAATGGTGTTCTATACTTAAATACATGTACATGTAGAATATTAATTTGTCTAACATTATAATATTATTGTAACTACGTATATAGCTACTATCTTTAATCATATGTTTTAGTATCTAGTATGCTCTAATTCACATTATTTTCGACGCTAATGTACAAAATTTCGTCTCTTGGCAGTGCCACAGTTGGTACTAAAAGCAGATATGCCAACTGTCAGAAACTAAAATCAGTGAGATGTGTTAAAGTACTAATTCCTTTTCTTTGAAAATGAATTGACTTTGATAAACTGTAACTCCATATGCCAATACAGCCATCAATAATAATATACAATCATCAGCCACTGCACTACATGGCAGATATATAATACAAGACCCCTCGTTTTGGTAATGTGACGACATGCAATGGTCTGGTTTTGAGACTACGAGCAAATGCAAGGATTTCCATGAAGGGTGTAATTAAATTTGTCAACAGGATTTAACTTTCAAATTGACAAATTTCAAAGAGACCGACTACTAGGCCTCTGGAATGAGCAGTTTAGTAACAGTACAGTAGAAAGTACTAGATTATTACTATAAGAGCCAGCATTCTGATTCACCTAAACTTAGCTGCAGGCTCTATTCCTTTAGAACATCTGATTTTCAGTGAGTTAATTGCACATACCTGTGAGAGTGTGAGAAAAGTGTCAATTCCGTGAGACTCACAGATAATTAGTGAGAGTTGGTATCTCTGTAAAAGAGGGCACTAATTCTTTTAATATGGCTTATGGGTGGGCCACTTATAGAGAAAGGTAAGGCAGGGGGTTTCCGGATGGCAAGGTGTTTCCAGACACGGGCTAATTTATGATTCTAACACTAGATCTAGATAACAAAGACTGTTTTAAAGCCAAACAGATAGCATGAAGGTAAATCGGCTTATATTTACCTATATCGACTAAAATTGTCTTCATTATCTAGAAATAGAACCGTAAATTAGCCCGTGTCTGGAAACACCTTGCCACCCGGAAACCCCCTGCCTTACCTAATAGTAGTCAGTTGTATGGTTGCAATCTACGGGTAGTACCATAGATACTCTAACCTACGCAACCGATCTATGGTAGTACCGCCAATGTCAGTGGAGACCATACCTGGATGGATCGCTGAATCGTTTCTCCGAGAACGCAGGCACCGTCCTCAGTGACTGTTGACGCAGTGGTTTCATTTGACCGTGTGTATCCTCTTCCTACTTCTGCGGACATGTCAGCAGGCTGTCGAATATAAATTGCAGTTCAATTCTAAAGGTTTGTCTTTCTGGTCTCTTGAAATTATTGCTATCGCTCACCGAACTGGACGGAGACACTCTGTTTAGTATAACCTCGGGTACAATCTTTCTATATAGGCCTGCATCAACGTAGTATACTGTATAATACAGTGTCTATATATTATGCTTTTATGCCTTTACATGCCCGCAATTACCATTATAATAGGAAATTATGGACAAAATTATCGTGTGGGTAGGTGTGTCTCGGAACCAGACCCACTACGCTCTGTGACGTCGCAGAGCGTGTTGCACGTGGTCTGGTTCCGACACTACAGTTACGTAGGCCTGTGGTAGATGTAGCTTCCCATGTATAAAGGAGGACTCCCTTGAAAATCGGTCTGTATAGAGAGAGACTTGATCTAGAGTCCGGAGTTTTACATGAATAATGATCAGCATTTAGTATGTTCATAAAATATTCCCTCCCCGCCCCCCCACCTATTGTTATACTGCATTGTATTCATTTTATTGTGTTTATGTTCGATTTACTTCATTTTTAGGAGGAAATGCCCTGTTCAGTGAAATCAAATAGAAACACAATAAAAGGAATACAATGCAGTATAACAATAGGTGTGTGTGGGGGGAGGGAATATTCATGAACATACTAAATACTGATCATTATTCATGTATAGCTCTGGACTCGAGATCATGTCTCTCTGTATGAATATTCATTTCTCCCTTTGTCTTCCCATAGGCTTAGGTTGTACTTTACACACACGCACCATATACGCATGGCCCAGCTTGCCAGGCACATACGCAGATACTTCCCATGCATGTCTAGCTTTTCGCCTGTGTCCGAGTTGTACTCGCTTGTCATAAATTATTGGCATCCCCCTTGGGCTTCTTCAGGTACATAACCCATCCACGCACGCATACATATCTGTACGAATAAGTGCCACCCACACTGCCAATTAGAGTACAGTCAAACCTCTCTAAACAGTCTCTTGTTCTTTTCCCCATGCCTGTCCCCCCCACAGTAGACTACCTAGGCTAGGCTAGGTTCGGTTGCCCTACACTTTTTGGATCATTAGGTCTACTGTGGAGGATTTAGACCACCTTTCCAGCCTAATCAGACTAGGCTAGACTAGGCTGGGTTGCCCTAGACTCTCACAACCATTGGGGCTGTTAGAGAGCAGGAGGTGACTGGATGCCGCCTTTGCCTGTGCAGTGGATTTCAGTGAAAACTTTCCATACCATTGACCTGCCCATCTGACAGTACTTCAGTATAACATTTATAATAATAATTATTATTATTACAACAAAGAAATGCTATAATCGCATTAAAAGATCACACAATCACACAGTATAAAAATATATAGAATTGCAAAAATGTTTATATAGATATTATGTATATGCTATAATACTTAGTCGTGGCTGATTTACATACATAACTGAAAATTAAAACAGGTTAAAAATGCACACGGTACACCCGTTACAAGACACTACACATTCATAAACACACTTAAGTGGATAAGCATGCATTCGAACACACATATGTACATACTGTTACAACATAAACACACATACCAACACACACACACAAACACAGACATACACACACACACACGTGCGCGCGCGTGCACACACACACACGCACACACACACAAACGCACACACACACACACACAAACGCACACACACACACACACACACACACACACACACACACACACACACACACGTACATATCACATACACATCACTAAAAAAACAAACACACATTGTAGTCTAGTGTATAGGTGTACAAATTCACCACAGTACTCCCTTGCAGTTGTCCGACCCACACCTACAGGGTTCAGTGGAGTTGGCTGGACCTGTTGCACAGGAGATCATGTAATCGAAAGTCAGCTCCTCTTCTACATCTATGTCACGCGAAGCAAAGAATGCCAGGTGGGGGAACCGTACATCAAGAGTCTCAATCCATACATTGCACACATTCATGTTTGGGGAGCACTATAAAGAGACAGTAGTGACAATGTATACATTTACGTAATAATGGCAGGAACACAGCCCACATGGGGTTGAGTTGTAGAGGTTTCACTGTACAGTATACATCAAGTGTGTGTGTGTGTGTGTGTGTGTGTGTGTGTGTGTATGTATGTGTGGTGTGTGTGTGTGTGTGTGTGTGTGTGTGTGTGTGTGTGTGTGTGTGTGTGTGTGTGTGTGTGTGCACATGCGTGTGCGTGCATTCGTGAGGATAACAACTTACAGAATGGTTGAAAAACCTTGAAAGGTTGCCACAGCTAGTTGCATCAATGGTGTACACATCTTCACCTGTTGAAGTCCCACTGCTCGCTATGTAGTCCATATCAAAGAGGTATGTTATGCCTTTGGAAGTGTGGTCCTTGCCCCTTGCTTCTGCTTCGTCGTCAGTTATTACTTCTCCAGTGTAAGTTGAGATGAACGTTCCTTTACGAATGGGCTTAACGGCCTTCACGCCCCAACCCTTGTGTCTGGTCCGGAAGATGCAAACGGGTGTGTGACGACCTTGCTGCACCACGCGATTCCTGCATGACGAATCACACTTGCATGCGCTACTACACTCCAGTAAAGCTGCCATCTTTATTTTCCGGATCCTCCCATCTCTCAAATAACCCGACGAAACGTAATACCCACTGCATTGACAGTTACCGTTCAAGCACTGACCCCTGCTACATTTGCACAGAGAATCGCCACTCCTCAACATAGGCCTGTCAACGTTCGCACTAAAGAGTCGCTCACAGGTGTACGTAAACCGAAACAAAGTCAAGTCCTCATCAAGGGTGTTCTCAACATAGATGTAGGCGCCTTTCCCCTTGGAGACCTGATTGATGTGGTGCTCAAAACCGTAGAGAGCCATTTGGTAGCATGGATTGGTGGACAGCTCTGGTCTGTAAACTGGTGGTCGCACGCTCTCTACAATATGATGTAGTTCGCGCACCACCATTGGAACTTGGATCTGCTTCGAGAAGAGATGGTGATTTCGTGGTCGCAGAAGGCGACGACAAGATGTAGATGAAGGGGGGACTTGTTTTGATATATTCTTTGTGGGACTGATCCTCATGCAGATGGGCGTTCTTTTTGGTGGAGATTCAATCAGCACTAAACCATTTCTTCCATTTTCAGGTCTCCTCTTGCCTAGCGGTGACAGAGTCAACACTTGTACGCTGTCTCTCAATGTTTTAGCACTGTGGCTGTCTGCATTGGAGCTGGTTGCAGTGGTCATGTGCTTGTCAGGTGACAATTGAACCTGGGCGATGTGACATGTTGGGTCCTCGGAAGATGTTTGGTGAACGTGGATGCTATACACACTGTGAGTTATGATTGATCTCGGTAGGTCAAACAATGAATCCACTTGATTTGCACTCTGGCCCACTGGCTCACAAACTGGCAGAGAAGACTTTGGCAGAGCAGTGATAACAATCTCTGGGGAATATTGAGATTTGGGCAGATTTGCTTCTGAGGTTTTCTGCACAGTTGGGGAACAATGGGGAAATGATGTGACTACGGGGTGTACCTTCAAGTATTTCTGTGCTCTGGCACTGCTTAGCTTGAGAAGCGTGGGATTCCTTGCTATTTTACCGTTTTGATGATGAGGAACTGGGTGACTCTCAACTTCAAACACTTCATTGTCTATCTGTCTTTCGTTAACAGCAACCCTAGTGTTAGCCTGAACAACCTTCAAAGAACTTTTCCTCTTGGAGATTCTCTCGCTCTTCCTGATTTCTGAAACCTTTTCACTTCTACATATTTCAGAAATACATTCTCTGCGTCTCGTTTCAGAAATCTGCTTATCTCCACTAGCATTAGAAGTGACTTCTGTTCTCCTCATTTCAGAAATACGCTCACTTCTTCTAATTTCGACAATCTTTTCGCTTTTCTTCTCACTCTCTACACCCTTGTTACTCATTTCGGAAGTCCACTCATTCCTGCTCACCTGAGAAGTACATTCACTGTTGCTGACAAAGGAGATTCGACTCTGTGTTCTCACTTCGGAAACTGGTGTAGTTCCAACTTTGGCACTGTCGTTTACTGATGGATTGCTACCATTGGCCGCATCTCCACTCCTCTCATTGATCTTACCAGATTTATGTGTTGTTGGTGCCTTCTTCTTCCTTTTTGCTTCCAGCAGAGCCCTGTGAAAATCTAGACTGTCCACATCATTCGATCTCATGTATTGGCGTACAAGGTTCCCACACTGGAGATTCATGCTTTCAACCCAGCGATTCTTTCTTTGGCTGTAACCCACAAATTTCAGATTGAACTCCACTCTCCGTGTCTGAAAGAGGAATGAAATATGCCATGGGTAGAATCGGTTATCCTTGAAGTACACAAGCACACACAAACACAAACACAAACAAACAAACAACACAAGAACATACATACAGGGCGAAGTCATATAGAAGATAACCATCACAAGATCATCCTAACTTCAAAATTCTCGAGATGGCAGGTGTAAAAGCCCAAAACTTTGGGTAAGGTTACAACGGTTAAACCCCGGGCGAGAATTCAAGTGAGAGTACGCATAACAAAAGCCTCTAGCAAGTCAGCGTGTGTGCCTATAGGCTTTAGCGAGTACCTCTTCATTAATTCGGTGACCAACAATTGCTTCCACTTCGTACATTTTCTCATTCTCGTCTTCGATGGTGGACATCATCCACAAGTGTTCACAGTTTCCAGCGGGCTAACCCAAGCGCACCTAGCGCCTATTTGTAGCGCACTCGTAAATTTTACAGCACGAAACGCAAATTAAACGCAAATCGCTCGAAAGGAAGTGCCTGTCCACAATAATAATCGGTGCTGGAGAAAGCGGGCTCACTCATAGAACAGTCAACAAAGTAAGTGTGTACTTCGCCAGGGTTGATCAGTGAGGTTTTGTTCAGGTTCTTGCTCCCACTAATCTTAAGAAATGCTTTTAGATTCACAGTTTGACGGCAGATACTCTAATAGGCGCACGGGTCGTCTCCACTGAACCGTTCTTTTTGTTTACGATAGGTTTACCGTAATGGTTGATGTATGGGTGATGCGCGTGGAGGTCGATTTGCATTTGGATGTCATGTATACTTCCCTCTTCTCTCTTCCGTGCTCCAGAAAAACATGATTGAAACAGACGATTCGGACTCATCGGATTCACAGTACGATGAAGAACCAAGCCCGCCGTCCGGTAAACGTACTGAAACGGCTGAGAGGATACCTTCGAGTGGTGTTCACTCTTCGTTATCATCGGGGCACGGGACACCGGAGAGCACACGGAGCGCCCACGCCAGCGACCAGCACATTGGTCTGAAGAAGCCGACGGCGGCGGTTCGGAGCCACAGTCGCAGCCCCTCCCCCTCCCCCTCCCTCTCGCGAAGAGGCCGTTCTCGACACCTCAATGCAGAAGACAAGGATCTCGCACCGAGATTTATAAGACAAGCGAAAGAAGAGAAGCAACGTGAAGATGCTTACACCAAGCGACTGCTGTACGTGCTGGTTGCCCGATGCATAGCATTCCCTATTCTTCCCCGGCCAAAGGTCGACAGGTCAGCTCATGCCGTGAAGCTGAGCAAACCCTACTATGAGGAAATCATGTCCAAAGTGACCGAGTTGATTACAGGATCTTCCTCGCAGTCTGTTGAGGGTGATTTCCGTGGGACTCTAGCCTTGTACCGCGACAAGGTGTTGAGGTGTCCACACGTACAGAAGCTGGCTGAAGATGGTGCACTATCCACACTGGAGCTGAAACAAGTATTTGGGGTGTTGTCAAAGCGAATGGTGGAGAGGATGGCAGAGGTGGCTCTGGACGAAGGGATCCAGCCCATTACAAGTCCTCATGAAGAGGTAGTCTCATCCTGGATGTCCTTGGTGGAGCAGCATTGTCTGAATGAAGAAGTACGTACACTCTTGCACAATGATTTCCAGCAGTGTTGTTATTGAAATTATGTGTGTTTAGTGATGCAATCATTGTCTGTGTACACACGCTACTTGGTACATTGTGTGTGTGTGTGTGTGTGTGTGTGTGTGTGTGTGTGTGTGTGTGTGTTCGCCAAGTCTTTAGGTCTCACGTGTGAGATGGTATGCGTTTTGTTCCCTTTTGTGTGGTGTGGTGTGATGTGGTGTTGCTATGTATGTATTACTTAACCACTTGCCAATCACAGTATGGTTTCAATGTGATTGTTCGTGTTAGTCTTCTTTTATTTGTTTTGATCACATGTACACATGTGCGCACATGGGCACACACACACACACACACACACACACACACACACACACACACACACACACACACACACACACACATTCATGCACACTACCACTGCCACCACATGCATCAACTACTAATAATGCTAGGCTTCTTATGCAAGTACACTACTCTGTGCATCAACTGCTGTACGTGTCTACTTAGTACAGCTGTGCGTACTTGCCCCCCCTGTATCTGTTGTCTATGTACTCCAGGATGTATGCTGTACTCTATGCAAGTTTTCATGTACTCTAGTTTGCCCACTACATGTGTGTAGATGACTGTCAGTTTACAGAGGCCCTGTTTTGCCATTGTACATAATACTCATGTCAGTCAGTTGCTATGTCACATGACAGTCATGTGACTCATCACAATTGTATGCCAACATGTAGGTTTTTGTTAGTTTGTTTGTTTCCTTTTGTGGAAAGTGAATTATGTAAAGGTTTCCTTCTCCAAATCAATTGTTCTCATTGTTGACATGTGTACCTGTGTACGTACCCAGACACCAGGAAAGGACTTTTAGCCGAGGAGAGTTAGCTCATTGGTATACACACCTTTGGGAGTACCGTATGTACTTTAATTTCCGTGTTGTTTTATATCGGCGGTTTTAGCAGATTGGAAGCCATCGGCAAAACTTTACCTCATGCTCTTGTGTAATGGCAATGCGTGGCCATTTGCGAAAAGTGCTAAACTTGAAGATCTGTGAAAGTTTCGCACTGTAAAAATTAAGGCACATGATATAGTATATGTAGTTGTTGTAAAATGTTCTGTATGTACATAATGTGTGAATTTGTATAGAACTATTGTGTTTAAATAATATTATACTAAGTTACTTGTACAGGATAAAATATGCAAATCCTTAAAGTGAATTGCGTAAATTGGCGTGATTCAATATCCAATTCGATGAACAGTGAAACCTTTTCAAACCAACACGCAATGGGACTTGAAAAAGTCTCCAATTAGGAGGTTGTTGGTATACGGAGTGACACTTAGCATACGTATTTTAATATGGTGACCGTACCTCATTAAATGGCAGGATTAGAGAGAATGTTGGATTACAGAGGTTGTCAGAATACAGAGGTTGTCAGATTACAGAGGTTGTCGGATTACAGAGGATGTTGGATTACAGAGGTTGTCAGATTACAGAGGTTGTCGGATTACAGAGGCTGTCGGATTACAGAGGTTGTCAGATTACAGAGGTTATCAGATTAGAGAGGATGTCGGATTACAGAGGTTGTCAGATTACAGAGGTTGTCGGATTACAGAGGCTGTCGGATTACAGAGGTTGTCGGATTACAGAGGTGGTCAGAATACAGAGGTTGTCAGGTTACAGAGGTTGTCGGATTACAGAGGTTGTCGGATTACAGAGGTTGTCAGATTACAGAGGTTGTCGGATTACAGAGGTTGTTGGATTACAGAGGTTGTTGGATTAGAGAGGTTTCACTGTAGACAACACTCTACCAGAGAACACACAAGTACTCTTACCATACTTTAATATAGTGACTGACACTCAATGGGACCTGAGAATAATGGCGGATTAGGAGGCTGTTAGATTACAGAGTACCTCCTACCACCATACTTTAATATGGTGACTGTACCTCATTGAATGGTTGAATTAGAGAGAATGTTGGATTACAGAGGTTCACTGTACTGCCATTTCAATTAAGTGATGGCGGATAAAAGTTTTTTTTTGGGTTAAGTGGGTGTAGTTTGATGAGAACTCGTGTGTAAGTTCATTCTTGTATGTAATGTAATATTACAGTGGATGCTCTCTACGACGGACACTTGGAACCTGAAAACTGTTTGTTATACAGAGGTTTCCTCTATTCAGAGGTTGTATTGCATGCATAGCAATCTACTGGGACCTTTCAATATTGTCTGTTATAGAGAGGTTTTTCACTATTTGGGGAGTTTGTTATAGATAGGTTCCATGCACTGTATTATATGTGTGTGTGTGTGTGTGTGTGTGTGTGTGTGTGTGTGTGTGTGTGTGTGTGTGTGTGTGTGTGTGTGTGTGTGTGTGTGTGTGCTCATTACAATGTACACAGTGATACTTCTCTCAAATCCAACACTCAGTGGGGGCTCGAAAAATGTCGGATTAGGAGGCTGTCGGATTACATAGTGACTTTTCCATACTTAAGTATGGTGACTGTACCTCATAAGATGGTTACATTAGAGAGAATGTTGGATTATGGAGGTGTTGGATTGCAAAGGTAGCACTGTATAAACTTATATTCTCTATACTGGGAAAATGTATCCGATGTTGTAGCCAGAATATTCATAGCTTGCGATGTATTTTATTGTCTTGGTAAATGCTGGAGGTTTAAATGTTCACTTCGTAGCTGATTTCCTTAAAGTTTTGCGCGACTCCCTGTTTTGAAGTACCCTGGTTGCAAGGAGATGGTACGTATGTGAATTTTGCCACATGTGTTGGTATGATTTGAAATTTGAGATTGAATTTGATGGAGTTTTTCAGAATTAACAATCTGTGAAATTTTCAGTCAAGGGCAATAATTTTTTATCCATGCATTGAAATGAACGTATGCAATGGGCGGCATCATAGGCTATGCTGAACAGTTGTCACTGTCAGTGTACAATGCATCATTTGGAGATTGTCCTGCACAAGGTGTCTACCATCGCCTGGGAATAAAGTCGATGACAATGTAGAAACAGCAACATGATGATGATGTTGCAAAGCGAGTAGGGCATGGTTGGTTGTAAATACCCTGTGGGATGGGAGGTGGTTGGGGGGAGGGGGGTGGTTGGGGGGTGGTGGGCATGCTTGTGAAATGCAAGGGGGCAGGGAGGAAGTCCTGTATTCTTGTGTGTAAGCATAGTATCCCACTATTCCAGGGGCGTGGGGTGGGGATGAAGTCCTGTATCCTTGTGTGTAAGCATATAGTATCCCACTATTCCAGGGGGGTGGGGTGGGGATGAAGTTGTGTATCCATGTGATAGTGTGTTCATAGATACTATATACATGAGATTGTCAAGGAAGGGCAAGCAACCCCTGCCGAAATAAAGCCCTAAATTCAGTAGAATTTGGGTATAAGTACTTTGGTGGGAAATCCGTTTGAAAGTGTTATATGCAAAATTTTTATTGAAGGGCATCTCTCCCAAATGCAGTCACATCATTTTGGGAGGACACAATCGCTTTGCCCCATTTGAAATTGCTCACATTGACCACATGTACATTTCCGCAATGGTGTGTGCTGCCTCTAATTTTCTTCCTCTGTTGCTATGGTTACAGTCCCGGAGCAAAGAAAGGGGAATCACCTTCAGGTCAGGAGAAGACAACTACTCACAGACCGAGCTCTACGCACTGTTTCAGGAGGTTTTGGGTGTATCTGCCTTCGACCATCAGGAGTTCTCCAGAACAGCTCAGGTACGCAATTATACTTTTTAGCCAATTACGTGCATTAAGGCCAAATGCATGGGCAGCCATTTTGTTTCCGTGTCATCCCTACATATCGAGTGTGGTAGTACTCCGTAACTAGTGTTAGTACTTGAGTGCACATTCATATTGTATGTTTTCAGTGCTCCAAAATGTGTCAGAAGTGACTTTTGAACACCATCACTTATGTGCCAACCCCAACGCTGTCATAGAATTTGTGTCGTGTCATCCCTACACAAGGAGTACTACCGTGCTCCCTGAAGCACTGTGTGTACGTATGTACGAGGAAACCTCATTAATGCAAACTTCAGAGGATCTGTTAATGTTTGCACACACGATCAGAAATCTTATCAAGGTTTGGCACTTACGTATGTGTACAGTACTACAGATTGTTGAATTATCGAGGTTAAAATTGGGTTAATAATTTTATTGCTTTCACTTGTTTTTGCTGTAATTGGTTTCCATGTACTCAGCCTCTGAATGCCTTCAGTTCTTATGTATGTGGTCTCCTCGGTTTGATGTTGTCTCCAATGAAGCGTTTATGAAATACATGTTTTTCTGTTCAGGAGTGTACAGCGAGCGAACATACGCATGTGTTGTATGTAGCAGTTGTGCGTCTCAAAGGAATTGAGAGTTGAATATTGCGAGGATTTGGGCGTTAATCTTCCGCAAATGCCTAATCATGTGCAGAGCTTAGTAAAGTTTAACCTCGTCAATTTTGCACCATGCAAACGTACCCAGGACGTGAGCTTATATTACTGATTTTCCACAAAGTTATCATAGCACAATAACTATAAGTAGAGTCATGCATACATAACCTGATGGTTACAAAGAGGGAAAAGCGAGGTCATATAATATTAGTGAGCTTCTTGCTGACGTTTAGTCCGCCCGGCCGGCTCAACTCTACAGGGACGCTTTCCTTCTGGGTTGGTGATTGCAGTTCATGTACGCATGAATGAAATGTAGATTGTGTGACGTGTTGGGAGTACAGTGTGAACTGTGGATAGATAGGTGTGTGTGTGTGTGTGTGTGTGTGTGTGTGTGTGTGTGTGTTTGTGTGTGTACTTGTGTGTGTGTGTGTGTGTGTGTGTGTGTGTGTGTGTATGTGTGTGTGTGTGTGTGTGTGTGTGTGTGTGTGTGTGTGTGTGTGTGTACGTGTGTGTGTGTGTGTGTGTGTGTGTGTGTGTGTATGTGTGTGTGTGTGTGTGTGTGTGTGTGTGTGTGTGTGTGTGTGTGTGTGTACTTGTGTGTGTGTGTGTGTGTGTGTGTGTGTGTGTGTGTACGTGTGTGTGTGTGTGTGTGTGTGTGTGTGTGTATGTGTGTGTGTGTGTGTGTGTGTGTGTGTGTGTGTGTGTGTGTGTGTGTGTGTGTGTGTGTGTGTGTACTTGTGTGTGTGTGTGTGTGTGTGTGTGTGTGTGTACGTGTGTGTGTGTGTGTGTGTGTACGTGTGTGTGTGTGTGTGTGTACGTGTGTGTGTGTGTGTGTATGTGTGTGTGTGTGTGTGTGTGTGTGTGTGTGTGTGTGTGTGTATGTGTGTTCTGTTGTGTGTGTGTGTGTGTGTGTGTGTGTGTGTGTATGTGTATTAGTGCTGTGCGATTAAATCGGTTATTATATTAATAGATTTGTGACAAGTTGTAGTTTCAACAATTGAGAAATCAACCATTACTTGAACAAATTGCAAAAAACAGCACAGGTCATGGATAAAAATATAGAAAAACTGACACTGGGCATTTAAAGCCTCTCAAGAATAACACCAGTGACATTATCACTGCTCAAAGAACATGTCTAGACACTGAAAATGCATCCGTGTTGTGTTTTTTGGCTGAAAACTTGTAATGATGTACTGATTGCGGTGAATACTTTTTTTTCAACACATCCTAATTTGATACTGCGTTTTTAGGCTTTTAACTTTTCTTTTTAGTTTGATCACCTATAGCTTTTGTGTTGACTAATTGAAGTATCGTGATTACTTTCAATGTTGATTAGTAGTAATGGGCAATACTCATTTTTTCATTAATCGCACAACACTAGTATGTACGGTACCAATCACTTAAAAAGTTGCTAATTCGTATCATTTACACGATACGTTTCGAAAACGGTACGTTTAGTACAAAAAGACGCCGTGAACACTGTACGCTTCAATCGTAGCATTCGAGATTAATTTTCTACCGAAAAGTGTTAAGACTTCAGAATGTTTCCCTCTTGAATAGAGAAACGTATATTATGGAGAGATCTAGTCTTTTTCTTGTCTTCGTCGAGAGAAACAACTTGTGTAAGTTCAAAAAACATTGCGCTGAACTGTGCGTATATTATTGCTAGAAGCGGTACATACGTACGTAGACTACCTGCTTGCGAAGAATTGTTTCTGTTTCTTCATATCACTGTGGAAACTTGCGAATTCCAAGTATTTTAGCTAATAGGCCTTCTTCGTTTATAGAAGCTTCTGCATATATAGTCGGTGCTTTCAGTCTTTCCTGGGTCAATACGCGAAACCAAATCTTTTCATTCGCATATTGACTAAAAAACAACACCAACTTGGATAACTAAACCGCTATACATTCAATACCAAACTTTGCATTGTTTCATCAAGCTTTCAGCAAATGCGTGGCTAGCTATTATCCCACCAGGTGTTGCGAAAATAGCCATATTTAATTGAATTCGGCCATATTTTCTATCGTACCGTGCATGTACGGGACACTGAGAAAACGGTACATTTCGAGGGACGGTACTCTGAGAACACACCGTGCAAACGATACGATTTAGCAACTTTTAAGTGATTAGTACCGTATGTGTACGTATGTGTGTGTGTGTGTGTGTGTGTGTGTGTGTGTGTGTGTGTGTGTGTGTGTGTGTGTGTGCACATGCGTGCACATTTATGTGTGTTTGTCAAGGTTGAAGGTGGGAGACG